>JAMWYP010000113.1:0-600000 GCA_025563575.1 Acacia pycnantha
TTAGGAGATATTTTGGTATTCTAAAGGAGTCTAGACATACGAATTTAGAATAGACCTTCAATTGAATGGTGTAAGATTAGATTTTCGGACTTAATTTGCTTGTAGGATGGAAATATACCTATTGGCCCTACATAGTTTCATTATACTTGCACTTAAATTAATCTAATTAAGTACTAACCACCTAAAAAATTAGGGATTAACATAATTGGAATGTTTTTTAGTGAATCGAAAGACACTTAGATATATAAGAGTCCTAGATTAACAAATATAACTTTAAACACAATTAATGGGAAAAGTTAGACACTAAGAAATAATCAAGACTATAATAATCCAAGTCGTCGTTTAAGATCTAGAATCACCTTTATCTTTAACTTTCACAATAGTTAGATTTGTTTTCTTCTTTTCTCTAGCTAGCTTTTATTCGTAATTCAAATTGTTTGACTCAACTGATCAACTTAAGTAACAGTGTAAAGTCATTGTTCAACTATATTATTGGTACCAAATCCTCGTGAAAACAATATTTTACTCACTATTTATCATTTAATACGACCCGTACATTTACGAGATATCAGAGTCTTACTGACATATCTAAAAATATGTCGTAAGTATGGCTTAAGAAAAGTTTGCATCTACTAAAAATGATTGCACCCTCAAATTGATGGAATGAGATTTTAAAATAAGGAAACATGCTATACATTCAAAAGTTGGAAATAAGATTTTTTTCCCCCCTTTCCAAAATTGATCTTTCCACTTAAAATCAATTTTGTAAGTCAAAATCGATTTCTTTGTCATCTATTACACGTTTAAGTTTCCTTTGTTTATATTTATATTTTAATTATTTTTTTATTTTAATTCTTATATTTTCAATAATTTTTAGTTTTAATCCTTATAAAATAAATATGTAAAAATAATTATATCTCGTGAAAGGCAGAAATGCTATTTCAAGCGAAATCAAACAAGCACTACTTGCTGATTATTTTTAAATTGACAAATGATAGTAAAAACTTAATAAATCTAAAAACAATAAAAGTAACAACTTTAATATTATAAATCAAAATTTTAAAAGAATTAAATATAAATTCTGAAATGTTAAGAGGTTTATTTGTAACTGATTAAAGTTTAGGAAGTTCTTTGTCAATGTTTAAAGTTCAAGAGGATTTTATGAAATTAGTAATTTACACAGGATGTCATGTATGATGTCACGTGTCATCTCATAATCTAACATAACAATTTCCATTAAAAAGATAACGATCATTTAATTAACTACAGATGTTAATAGTTAAAACAGAAAGGTATTTAGAGGGTTAAATTTAAACTTTGAAATAGTAAAGGGTTATATGCAACTAACCCAAAGTTTAAGTGGGTTTTATATAATTTAGCCTTAGCATTTTCACATCACCTTGAGATCTTATTGTTTAATTTGTTTCAAGAAAATTGTTTTAATTTTTTTTGTCCAGAAAAAAAAATTGTTTAAAATAGTTAAAATTTAAAAATAATAAATATATAGGAAAAATATAATTTTTTTTAAATATATCTTTATTCATAAGTGGGTAGGTGAGAGTGAGAAAAAAAGATGACGAGACAAAACCAATAGTAGATCTCATAATGAAGGAAATGGAGTATTTTTTTTATTAGAGTATTTTTTATCTTTACATATTTAATTTTAATCATTAAAAATGGTAAGTATTGCAAATTTATTACATGTTAATTACATATAATTAATTAGCTATTTTTATTATATAATTACTTAATTAGCTAATTATTCGTTATATATTTAGGGCTGGGGGAATAAGTGTAGACGAATAAAACAAATCATCATGGAAAAAAGAAGACTGAAAAATATAACTATCCGGAATGCCCATCCCGGCTAAATCAATTTAATTTGCAAAGAGCATCATCCACCGACAATGACAAAAATGAGAAATTTCTTTCAGATTTAATTCTTCTCCTGTCTCAACCCCCGACAAGCACATTAAATAATAAATTTCTTTCAGTATTAAATATAAAATATAGTTGAATATTTAAAAAATATTAAAAAAAATTAAATTATTTTAGAATATTTGTATTTTGATTTTTTCTCCAAACTAATTAATTTGACTAATAAACTGATATATAACCTAAGAATATATAACATATGATATGATTAAATAAGTTATTTAGCTTCCTTAATCTTCTAAAAAATTCAATTTTATCTTATACTCACTCCGGTCCTAATTATAAGACCTAGTTGACTTTTTTGGAGAGATTAAGGAACCTAATTAAATTACTTTCGAGTATTTTTATTTATTTATTTTCTTCAAACTAATATATAATCTAAGGATACACAACAAATAAGTAACTTATTTAGCTTCTTTAATCTCTTTAAAAAATCAACTAGGTCTTATAATAAAGACGGGAGGTAATATTTAGGACCAGAAGGAATGAGTATCTATTATTCTGTCATTTACCCACTCAAATAAGTACTAGGATATAAGTTTGAATTCCATTATAAATAACATTAAATTGAAAATTTTATTAGTAAATATTTTATAATTACTTATTTCGATTGATATTTTTTTGGTTGTAAGGCTTGTCCTATAATCTTAACACTTTTCAGATTTTAACTCATGTGAATATTTTACCATTAACAAGAAAAAGGCACAAATTTAACATTCGGTGCCTAAGACAGAGACAGCATTGCTATCACCTATAGATATGACAGTTTTAAATATAAAAGCTACAGTAAATAACTATTTCATGTGAATTATATAATTAAAAGTTAAATTATAGTTGTTGATTAAAAAGAAAAACGTATGTGAAATACCTTCCTCTTATTCATATACCTTGAAAACTGTTGTTCATATTTGTAAATGTAGTCATTTAATAAAAAATATTAAAGATTGATGTCTTATGATTAAAACTAAAATTATTCAACTAACTTTTATTAGGAAGATGATATTCTCAAAATCTTTTTTTCTCATTTTCTTTTCAAAATTTACTTTAGAGAAGTTAATTATAAGACCTAGTTGACTTTTTTTGGAAAGATTAAATAAGTTAATTATATTACTTTAGAGTATTTTTATCTTTTTCTTCAAATTAATTAGTTTAACTAATAAAATAATATATAATATAAGGATACACAACATATGAAATAATTAAGTAACTTATTTAATTGTCTTTTAAAGAATATTAGATTTATTAATCTATATATATTTTTTTAGGATGTTGACAAGAACGTGGATCAGTGTGTGGTTGCTATCATAACCACTCACTGGTAATAATGGATCCCCAATCAGTTAATTGTGGATGATGATGATCTTTTGACAACAAACGTGGATCAATGTGTGTGGTTGCATATCATCATCAAGACCACTCACTGGTAATAATAATTTTGGATGGTCCCAATCAGTTATTGATATAATAGTATCACGTTTTTTTTTTCTTCTTTATAAGTGAGTGGTTCTAAATTTGCAACCTAATTACCGATAAATAAAAAATAATTAAATTTAATTTTACATATGTTAAAATGGGACCCAGCTGCTGGTAAAGATGAGGATAAGGGTGAATTTATGATGCGGATAGCTTGACAAGATCAACCTGAGACCACTTGCATCATAGTGAAGGCCCCACGTGTTGAAAAATATAATCAATCCTTTTTTTTTCTTTTTCTTTTTCTTTTTTGGAAAATGGTGAGAAGACCCTATTTAAATTTTCTTATTAGAAGGATATGAACTCAGGAGCCCGGACTCTTTTTTTAATATGTCAAATGTTAAAGAGTATTATTATTATTTTTTTTTTAAAAAAAACAGCTCAGATCAGGTTATACTTTAACTAAATAGGTTTGACATTGTAATATATGTTTAGAGCCTGAGTCTTTATACAAACTTCTTGTAGGCTTAAACTTGAGCCTTAAAATAGTCTGGTTAGACCTGCCTTTTAAAAACCTACTTATTATGTAAGGATTTAAATAGGCTAAAAAAAAATTAGATCTTAATAGCTTTAAATAGGTTTAAAGGCCTATAATTTAAATCCTACAATGTTGTTTAAATAAAATTTAATTCCTATAATCTAATAAATCTAAATAAAAATAATTTAAAATGCTATTATTTGAGTTTTAAATTATAGAAAACGAACCCATAATTGTAATTTAATAATTATTTTTTAAATTTAAAATAATAAAAATAAAAATATAACACACACATATATAATATAAATGAAATTATATTTAAAATAGGTAAAAAGGTCAAGTCTGAAGGCTTACATGCCACACCTTCATAAAATCGGGTTAGCTTGTTTTCATATTTAGGCTTCTAAATTGACCTTAGTCTGACCTCTTTTTAAACATGTCAGAGCAGCGAGCCCTAACCAAGCGGGAAAAAGCCTCTCCATTTCGATTTAGTCCTTATATCTATAAAATAAAAGGGTTAAGTAGCAAATCTACCCTAGAAGATAGGCCCAGGAGCAATATTGCTCTGAAAGTTTTTTTTTATCTCAATGTTGCCCCATAAGTTTTAAAACATAGCAATGTCACCCCATTCTATTGAGAAATTAATGTTGACCGTAAAAAAATTAATGTTTTTACAATTAATTTTGCAAAAGTCCAATAACAAGTCAAGTGACATCCCAAGTCGATCTTCTTGCACTTGGTTGTGATATTGATTGATCTTGGATTAATTTCCTCATGTTTCTAGTAGATTTAGATGTTAAAAACTCCAAGATTATAAAAATGGATTAAAAGGTGTATTAAGCTTAAATAGTGAAGCTAGAAGGAAAATTAGAGCATAAAATCGTAGAATTTGTGAAGAAGAATTTGAGAATTTTTGTGTGTATTTTCATGACTTACTTTTGGTCAGACCAAGACATGAGAAAATATCAGGATTTTGTTCATTTTAATGGTTCCAAGTATTTAAAATGATAAGTTGTGTGGGACGAAGGTTGGATAGTGATTTTGGAAACATTCGGGTTAAATTACAAGAAACCCTAAAATCTGTTGAAATTATTTTCTAGCGAGGCAAATAACTTGCAATGCATTTTTGGTTAAGTAAATGATGTCTAATGGCTATGCCATTTTATAATATTAAAGTAAACATCTTGAGCTTTAATTTGATATGTAATGGACCTATATTTGGACTTATGTGCAAGGAGTTGTGAATTTTTTAAAATGACCCTTAAATCTGGAAGGTAAATTCGGATAGTGGTCCTATTTAATTGAAACTGGACTAGTATACGTGTAATTGAATTTCCGTGGTATTTTTGCATAAAATAGACTTATCAAGGGTCACATAGCCTTTGGAATCACCTAAATTGGACATTTGTACAATTAGTAATGAATTTTCAAAGTTTAGTGAAAATTATGAAATTTTTGGAAAATGTACAAAAATGGAAGTGATAAAAGTCAAGGCTAATTAATTTGTGTCCTTGCAATTAATAAAGGACTTCTAGCCATAAGTTGGGCCTAGAATGATAATTAATTCTAGTATTATTTGAATTACGAAGAATTTGCATAAGTGACGAGTATTACTTATAATTATAGAGAGTATCGTTGCTCGGAGTCTTTAAGGAATTTGAGAGTTGGTTGTCAGTCGAAAAATCTAATTTGTAGTAACTCTAATCTCACGTACTCTATATATCTGTACTTGTTTGTACCATGATTGTGATCCGTGTTTAGGACACACGTTTATTGCATTCAGTTGTTTTTGGGTTCGAGTCCAGTTGTTTTCCCAAAGCTGTGGATCCGGAACTTGTTGTGTGCTTTGCAGTCAACACTGTAAATGGCAGAATATCACCAAGAGGGGGTGAATTGAGGATTTTAAAAATTCTTTTCGGATCACCCAAACAACAGATGAAGAACAAGGTAATATAGAGATAGAGAGAGAGAGAGAGCTTGACACAGAAGATTTATATTGGTTTGGTCGCAACTCTTGACCTACGTCCAGTCCCCAGACACTCTAAGATTTTTCACTATCCTCTGAATCAGTTACACACTCTGTACTCAAAGTTATCCTCTCACTAGGATATACTCCCCCTTACAATTTGTAAACTGATAACTCAACCTAAAAGTCCCACAACTTTAAGATTTTACAATAAATGATAATCAATGAGAAACCTTCTTAGAAGAGCTGATAAATAATCACTGAAGTTTAATGTATCAGAAGATACTTTACATAAGAGTAGTAAATACAAGTAAGACTTGAGCGTTTTTTCGTTTTCTGTATTCTTGTTTTTTGGTTGAGAATAAAGTACTTTGGCTTATATATTAAGGAAGCATTGAATGACCGTTAGAAACATTAATGTGACCGTTGGAGACATTAATGAAGTTGTTAGGTTACAACTAGGTCCATTCACTCTCAAGCTTTGATTTAATCCAAATGCTCAGGCATTCTTGTTTACTTCTCTTGATATAAATCCGTTGGATGATGTGGTTTCTTGATGGGGAAAGAAAACATTTAAACCTTTGGAATGTCTAGGGAATGATTTGCCAATTTTTGAGCCAGCATTTAATGTTCTAACATCACCTTTTGTTTTATGCTTAAACTTCAGTTTAATGCACGATTAATCATCTGAAACTCACTAACAAATTGATTAAACATAGTTAGGAATATTAATGAGAGATGATATGAAGTATATAGATCATACATGAAGTTTTCGCAAATTCGAGCAAGATGATTTCAAAACAGAGCACTTTAAACTGAAGTTTAAAAAGATGTCTCTATAAGACTCAAACTAAAGTTCAGAATATTTTACTCAAGTGTCTAACTCGAGTTTGATTATCTAAACTCGAGTTTAGTTCTTCTTTTGAAATGAGCATCGCGATAGTTTTTGAAAATATTTTAAGATCGCGGAAACTCGAGTCATTAATTGATAAAATCGAGTTTGGGACTTTTTGAATTGAGAATAAATTTAAGTCCATAAACGCAAATTGGAGTTTAAAGAAAATAGGCTCGAGTCAATTTAAGTTCAAAATTCATTGAAAGCTCTTGGTCTGACGTAAACTCAAGTTTACAAATACAGACTCGAGTTTACTTTAGAAAGAAAACCTTTGAGAAGTCTCGACCAAGGATAAACTCAAGTTTTCATGTCCAAGCTCGAGTTTAACTAAACTCAAATAACTTGACTTATTCTCTATCAAGTGCAAACTCGAGCTTGGCAACTCTAAACTTGAGTTTGTCTTTGATAGTAAAATTATGGTTAAGTTTGAACAAGTTTCAAACAATTTTAACTTAATCAAGACAAATTTCATACAAGTTTACAATTGTGAGTTATCATTAAAATACATAGAGAACTAACAAACCTATGTGCATTATGTGTTTGCGTGTTCGAGATTTGCTATGTACATTATGTGACCACATGTAATATGCATTAAATGTTGTATTGTTTATTTTCATGATTGTGGTTGATTATCATATGTTGTTTATACATTGTACTTGAGATTAATCTACTACTTTGAGATCCTTCGGAATTCCAGCCCCTGTTACTACCTGTGAATTGTACAACATATTGGACGTAACTCCCAAGGCAAGGCGCGAGATCTTGCCCGGCAAATGGAGGTGCTAGACACGATGGGTGTTGAATTTGGAGCGGTTATTTGCATTTGTATTATTTAGTTTTGATGGAAAATTTTAGACAATAATTGAATTTTATTTTGGATGATTGTAATATCAATGGTCTTGAGAGGTTGTTCATGGTATATAGCCAGGGTAGTTTTATTATTATTATCAGTATTCTATGTCCGAATGATATTATACACTTAATTCCGCTGTATGATGTGATGTATGAGGTGTGAACGAAGGGGGTGACAATATGCTGTGTGTGTGTTATACATATATATACATATTTTACAATTCAAATTATAAGGTTTCACAAAGGCAATTTCTATCAAAATCGCATGAACATTATGATAACTTTCACAATCTCAATAAACATTTCATAGTACTCATTGATATATTTAATCAATATCAATATGCTATTTTCATTCTCATAATCATTTCACAAAATGCTCACAAACAAGATACTGTAATATCCCGAATTTTTGAGTCTAAAGACCTGAAAATTAGTCTATTTTTGAGAGACTACTAGGCCCTATTTTTGAAGAATGACAATTTGAGATCAGTATTTTATGGGATCCATGAATAGTATTTTACTATTCATGCATAGTATTTACTATTTGAATAATATATTATTATTATATTATAAGGGAGTAGGGACGGTGGAAAATATATTTAATTATTATATTAATATTATATTATATTATATAAATGTTGGCGTAGGAAGAAGTCACGGGTAAAGAATGAAAGGAAGAAAATGATGAAACATGTGGGACCCATGAGGAAAAAAAAAAAACACGAGTTAGGCACCGAAATTTTGAATCACGGAGCGAGTGCCGCCTCCCAAATTTTTCAACAAAAGGGGGCCGTCACGTCCCTAATTAATCTAGGGAAGGGGGTATCCTTCCTATAAATACCCCCCACCACCTACACACAAACACACACAACACAGAACGCAGAGACATAAAGCACTCAGATAGACAGGAGATAGAGAGAGAGAGAGTAAGGTAGTAATTATTTGGGGATACCGGTAGTTGCTTTTTGGTGATTATTTGAGAGTTAGCAAGTAATGTGTAACTCGGATATTTTTCCTTATACTTGTGAATTATGTATGATTATATTTTTATGCTTATACTATTTTAGATCGATATATATGATACAATATTTTATGGGTTGTAAGGTTTTAAGATTCTGCTATGGAAATTTTAGATTGTATTTGTACATGGCACTAAATGCACGTATTATACATACCAATTTACTATTCACTATTTACTATTTACTATTTACTGTTTACTATTTACTGTTTACTATTTACATCTTTTCTTGTTTACTATTTACCATTCTTGTTTACTATTTACTATGTACTATGTACTATTTACTATTTACTATTTACTATTTACTGTTTACTATTTACGAATGGTAAATTACTATTCACGAATACATACAAAGGATACTATTTATTGATCATGAATTTCAATGGTTTTATTTGATATTAATGGAAGCGTAATGCATTATTTTTGAATGAGTGCATTTATCATGGCGGTTGTATTTGTGATGGGATGGAGTTTGGAGGAATCGATATGTTATGATTTTATGCCACCACTCGGTGCACGGTGGATTGGTACTTTTCGGGGCCCCTTCTTCCATGTTTTCCTCGGCCAGGGATAGCATTGGAGTTGTGGGACATGTGACACCTCCTTTATTCGATAAGGAGGGAGCCATAGTCCATACTTAAGCTCTATACTTTTGGTAGGGTATATCTTAAGTTTTGGTGAGCTTGGAACAATTCAGTCACATGAATATGTTTCGTTGGACTATGTGTTAGCCTATGGCTCCGTCGGCGGTATAAGGACGGAAGAGGATATAAGGGTGGTTGCATCTGCATGTTATATTATTGAATGGTTTAAGTTGATTAAATGATAAACGTTTTTGTAAAATCTTTTTATGAGAACTTTTGGAATATATATATTTATATACAATAGTTTATGTTATGTTATTTCTATTTGCCAAGACCCTAAGACTTCCGCTTTGTATTAAACTCTGAAATATTTTGGAGACATATTTTGGGTTTTGTATTATGATTTCTATTTTAAACGGTTATATTTTTGAATGATTTGGTTAATGATTATCCTAGTGGGAGATATTTCAAATATTTTGGCCAAGTTTTCGGGTGATGGATTTGAGGTGTTACATTTTTGGTATCTGAGCTAAAGGTTCCATGAAAATTTTGTTTTTCTAAAATGATTTTTTTTGAAATCTTTTTAGAGGTCGTGGCAAATTAAATATCATAACATGTGCCCTTCTCTTTGATTAGATTTAGAATTTTTTTTAGCCACTTAACCCTTACTTAGCATCCTTATAGTGTAGATCATAGGAGAAGAAAATGGGGAGAACTCGAAGGACTAATACAACCCCTGCTTCACGACAAAATGGTCCCTCTTCGCATCAAAATGTTCCCCCTCCTCAGGATAACAATGCCCTTCTAGCAGAATTACGCGATGCAATCTTGGAGGTAAGAGAGAAAGTGAATAGGCACGAGGATGAATTAGCAGAAAGAAGAGGTCAACGTGGGGAGAAGAAGAAGCCTACAGACGTGGAAGTCATTCCTTCGACCATCAATCGGGGGTGGGAGTCGTGCACGCACAAAATCAAGAGGTAGTAGCAGTTCCCATACTCGTATAACCCTCCGCCTATTACCGAGGTTTGGGAAAAGTCCGGAAGTTCACTCCTCCAATGTTCGAGGGAAGCTAGACCCAATCGAAGCACTAGAATGGTGAAGCGTCTCGAAAAGATATTCAAAGTTATTGAAATCGCTTCACAACAAAAGGTACAAGTTGCGGAAGCGGTTGATGGAGAAAGCGGCCCAACAATGGTGGGAAAGCACCAAGAATGCTGATAAAGAGATGACATGGGAAGAATTTAAAGAAAAGTTCGAGAATTATTATTTTTCCCCTTCAATCAGAATAGAGAAAGAAACTGAATTCCTCACATTCAGGCAAGAGGGATTGCACGAGGATGAATTTATCACTCGCTTTTTGGAGTTGTCTAAATTTTGCAAATATTCGCAAAACAACCCAAAATGGATGTGTGCTCGGCTAGTGGAAAAAGCTAGACCAGATTTAAAGACGGCTTTGGCACCATTTTCGGATGGAGCAAAGAACTTTGAAGAGATATGTGACAAATTACGCACGATAGCCAGAAGCAAACGAGAAGAAGAAGCTGAGAAGATGAAAGGACTTCAAGCCAGATCTGCACCTCCTATGAGACCTATGGGGGGAATCACTAAGAAGCACAGTCATAATTTCAGTGGTGTGAATATGCGATTTAGTCAACCATCAAGAAATCTTTCTGGTGGACCACCAAGGGGTAATTTCAATGGACCTCCAAGGAGTCATTTTAGTAGACCCCAGAGGAGCCATTTCAATAGACCCCAAGGGAGTCAATTTAGTGGAGGACAAAACTCTTATAGGGGATCCACAGCTCCTGTGGCTAGCACTGCAAATAATCAGAAGTGTGCCAGGTGTGGAAAGATACACCAAGGACATTGTGTGACATGTTTCAATTGCGGAAAGCCCGGACACATCTCCAGGTTCTGTGAGGAAGAGCCTCGAAGGGCCAATGATGCTAGAACTGCAGTTCCAGGCAAGGTGTTCGCACTATCACACCAGGAGGCAAGTGCTTCACCAAATCTGATTAAAGGTACCCTCAAAATCCAAGGCCTTGAAGTTGAAGCTTTATTTGATTCGGGTGCTACACACTCTTTTATATCGTATGATTGTGTGCCTCGATTGAATTTAAGCATATGCGAAATGCCTTTTTGCATGATTATTTCTACACCGGCGGGAGCTTCAGTGAAAACTTCTAGGGCTTGCTTAAATTGTACAATTGAGTTTGATAGTAGGACCTCAAACATAGATCTTGTTTGTCTACCCATGAAGGGTATTGACGTGATAATAGGAATGGATTGGTTGTCAGCAGAAATGATGTCATCCTTGACTGTAAGAGAAAGATTATATCTCTTGCAGATGACTCTATGAGCCATAGTAAACCGCAATTGTCTGCGGTACAAGTTGAAAAGTCTATTCATAGGGATTGTCCCGCGTACATGGTGTTTTTCTCCATTCTAGCAGAAGTGGAGGAAGGGATAGAAGGCATCGAAGTAGTAAACGAATTTCCAGAAGTATTTCCAAAAGAGATGATAGGTTTACCCCCAGAGAGAGAAGTAGAATTTTCTATCGATCTCGTACCTGGAACAGGACCTATCTCTAAAGCTCCGTACCGAATGTCTCCATCAGAACTAGCAGAGTTGAAGAAGCAGATCGAAGAATTGATGGAAAAGGGCTTCATCAGACCCAGTGTATCTCCTTGGGGATCGCCTGTGCTCTTTGTGAAGAAGAAAGATGGGAGCCTGAGACTATGCATCGACTATCGCCAGTTGAATAAAGTGACTATAAAGAACAAATATCCTTTACCCGGGATCGATGATCTACTTGATCGGTTGAATGGAGCATCCATATTCTCCAAGATTGATCTTAGATCGAGCTACCAGATTAAGGGTCAAAGCGTAAGATATCCCGAAGATCGCATTCGTGAACTAGATATGGCCATTATGAATTTCTTGTTATGCCATTTGGGCTAACAAACGCTCCATTTGTATTCATGGATTACATGAATAGAATTTTCGAGCCATATTTAGATAAATTTGTAGTGGTCTTCATTGATGACATCCTTATCTACTCTAAGGATGAAAAAGAGCATAAAGAGCATCTCGAATTGTGTTACAAGTGTTGAAGGAACACAAGCTTTATGCGAAGTCTGTCTAAGTGCGAATTTTGGTTAAAGGAAGTAAAATTCCTTGGCCATGTCGTATCAGCTGAAGGTGTTGCGGTGGACCCTACCAAAATTGATGCAGTTCTTCAATGGGAACAGCCAAAGTCTGTGACCGAGATCAGAAGTTTTCTAGGATTGGCTGGCTATTATAGGAGATTTATTAAGGGCTTTTCACAGTTAGCTATGCCCTTAACAAAGTTAACTAGGAAAGGTCAACCTTTTGTGTGGGACGAGAAGTGTGAAGCAGCTTTTCAAAATTTGAAGACTAAGTTGACTACGGCACCGTACTTACAATTCCAGATCCTACTCGAGACCTTTACCTTGTACACCGATGCTTCCAAGAAAGGTCTTGGGTGTGTACTAATGCGAGAATGGAAGAGTAGTGGCTTATGCTTCCCGACGTTGAGGCCACATGAAGAGAACTATCCTACTCACGACTTAGAATTGGCGGCGGTGGTGTTTGCTCTAAAGATTTGGAGGCACCATCTCTATGGATCACGATTTGAGGTTTTTAGTGATCATAAGAGCTCAAGTACTGTTTGACCAAAAGGAGCTCAACATGCGGCAAAGAAGATGGATGGAATTTCTCAAGGACTACGACTATGAATTGAAGTATCATCCAGGAAAGGCAAACGTTGTAGCCGATGCCTTAAGCAGAAAGACGATCCATGCAGCCCAGATGATGATCAAGGAACACAAATTGTTAGAAGATGTACAGTACATCTATTGATGTATTGTCAGGACAAGTTGCTACCATGGAGGCATTAACTATTGAAAGTACGACGTGGAAAGAAATTAAATTCGCTCAGCTTGAAGATGAGTATCTGTTAAGTGTTAGGGAAGAAATTGAAGAAGGAAGAGAGTCAGAGTTTGAGATTGGGGAAGATGGGATAATAAGGTATAAGGGAAGAGTGTGTCTAGCTGACGATGGAGAAATAAGAAGGCTCGTGCTAGAGGAAGCTCATCGAAGCAAATATACTATTCACCCCGGAGCAACCAAGATGTATCATGATTTGAAGCGGAATTGGTGGTGGCGCGGCATGAAGAAAGACGTGACTGAGTTTGTTACTCGTTGTTTGACTTGTCAGAAAGTCAAAATTGAACATCGAAAACCCCTGGATTATTACAAAATCTGGAAATCCCGAATGGAAATGGGATAGTATCTCAATGGATTTCATCACGGGACTTCCTCTAAGCTGCGTCTGGACATAACGCTATCGGGTAATTGTTGATAGATTGACTAAGTCGGCCCATTTTCTAGCCATAGCAGCAGAATATTCTCTTGAGAAACTAGCGAAAATCTACATGAAAGAGATTGTCAGATTACATGGGATACCGAACAACATCGTATCTGATCGTGATGCACGATTTACTTCACATTTTTGGAAAGCATTGCAAGATGCTATGGGAACTCGACTGAGGTTTAGTACCGCTTACCATCCTCAGACCGATGGACAGACTGAGAGGACTATACAGACTCTGGAAGACATGTTGCGAGCATGTGCGATCGAGCTGGCAGGAAGCTGGGACAATCATCTTCATCTGGCAGAGTTTGCATATAACAACAGTTATCACTCCAAAGATTGAGATGGCACCTTATGAGGCTTTGTATGGAAGGAAATGTAGATCTCTATTTCTTTGGACGAAGCGAGTGAACGAAGTTTACTAGGTCCGAGTTGGTGGACGAAACAACTCAAAAGATTAAGGTGATCCAGCAGAAACTTCTCACCGCTCAAAGTAGACGAAAAGTTATGCCGATAGGAGAAGGCGACCGTTGCATTTCAAAGAGGGTGAACATGTATTTCTAAAAGTCACACCAATGACCGGCATTGGTAGAGCGATTCGAGCGAAGAAGCTTTCACCTCGTTATATGGGTCCCTATGAGATTTTAAAGAAAATAGGGTCGGTAGCTTATAGAATTGCGTTACCCCCACAACTTGCAAATCTGCATGATGTTTTTCACGTATCGCAACTGAAGAAGTACCGACCAGATCCTTCTCATGTTATTGAAGCAGAGGAGGTAGAACTCAATGATAACATGACATATAAAGTCGAGTAGGAGCGAATTGTAGATGAAAGGGAAAAGCAATTGAGAAACAAGACCATTAAGCTTGTGAAGGTAGTATGGAAAGGAATGGCTCCAGGAGATGCTACTTGGGAAACTGAGGAGAGCATGCGACAAACCTATCCTCACTTATTTAATTAGGTAAGTAGAATTCTTACGTATATTAAATTTCGAGGACGAAATTTATTTAACGGGAAGAAATGTAATATCCCGAATTTTTGAGTCTAAAGACTTGAAAATTAGTCTATTTTGAGAGACTACTAGGCCCTATTTTTGAAGAATGACAATTTGAAATCAATATTTTATAAAATAAATGAATAGTATTTTTACTATTCATTTATATTATTATTATTTTAATAATATATTATTATTATATTATAAGGGAGTAGGGACGGTGGAAAATATATTTAATTATTATATTAATATTATATTATATTATATAAATGTTGGCAGAGGAAGAAGTCACGGGTAAAGAATGAAAGGAAGAAAATGATGAAACATGTGGGACCCACGTGAGGAAAAAAAAAAACGAGTTAGGCACCGAAATTTTGAATCACGGAAGCGGTGCCGCCTCCCCAAATTTTCAACAAAAGGGGGCCGTCTGTCCCCTAATTAATCGGGGAAGGGGGGGTATCCTTCCTATAAATACCCCACCACCTACACACAAACGAGAAACAAGAAAGGAGAGAGGAAGAGAAAGAAAAGAGAGAGACACACGAGATAGTGAGAGAGAGAGAGTAAGGTAGTAATTATTTGGGGATACCGGTAGTTGCTCTTTGGTGATTATTTGAGAGTTAGCAAGTAACAGGTAACTCTGGATATTTTTCCTTATACTTGTGAATTATGTATGATTATATTTTTATGCTTATACTATTTTAGACTGATATATATGATACAATATTTTATGGGTTGTAAGGTTTTAAGATTCTGCTATGGAAATTTTAGATTGTATTTGTCTGTTTACTATTTACTGTTTACTGTTTACTATTTACTATGTACTATGTACTATTTACTATTTACTATTTACTATTTACTGTTTACTATTTACGAATGGTAAATTACTATTCACGAATACATACAGTGATACTATTTATTGATCATGAATTTCAATGGTTTTATTTGATATTAATGGAAGCGTAATGCATTATTTTTGAATGAGTGCATTTATCATGGCGGTTGTATTTGTGATGGGATGGAGTTTGGAGGAATCGATATGTTATGATTTTATGCCACCACTCGGTGCACGGTGGATTGGTACTTTTCGGGGCCCCTTCTTCCATGTTTTCCTCTCGCGGGATAGCATTGGAGTTGTGGGACATGTGACACCTCCTTTATTCTCCGATAAGGAGGGGAGCCATAGTCCATACTTAAGCTCTATACTTTTGGCCGGGTATAACTTAAGTTTTGGTGAGCTTGGAACAATTCAGTCACATGAATGTATTTCTGTTGGACTATGTGTTAGCCTATGGCTCCAGTCAGCGGTATAAGGACGGAAGAGGATATAAGGGTGGTTGCATCTGCATGTTATATTATTGAATGGTTTAAGTTGATTAAATGATAAACGTTTTTGTAAAATCTTTTTATGAGAACTTTTGGAATATATATATTTATATACAAAAATAAATGTATTTCATTATCTCTTGTTTTTAGTCATATATGATTTGCTTGTGTACGGTAGAATATTCAGAAGTTACTGAGATGTGGAAATCTCATCCCATATTAACATTTTTCGGTGAATATCCTAGTAAGGAGCAAGGGAAGGCACCTATGGAGTGAGCTTTGAAGGCTCTTTGTACTCCTGTAGTTTATGTTATGTTATTTCTATTTGCCAAGACCCTAAGACTTCCGCTTTGTATTAAACTCTGAAATATTTTGGAGACATATTTTGGGTTTTGTATTATGATTTCTATTTTAAACGGTTATATTTTTGAATGATTTGGTTAATGATTATCCTAGTGGGAGATATTTCAAATATTTTGGCCAAGTTTTCGGGTGATGGATTTGAGGTGTTACAGATACCACCACACATAACAAGTAGAAAGTTATTACCTCTAGCCAAAGGTAATTAAGTTTACCACAAGAATCCAAACTTCAAGTTCAACCACAATTCACAAACCAATCTATAACAATCAATTTGAACCACAATTTTAGTATTCAAACTAATTGAATGGTAATAAAAAAAACAATTAAGAGACTTAGTCTCTCTAGAGATATCAGCTCTCATCTTTAATCATTCATAACCAACCCAATTACCAAACCTTATTTCTCATAATCACATTATCAATATCAACTCAAAATTTAACTCCAAAAATCAAATTCTATTTCAAATCTTCATATAACCTCCAAATTGTTCACTTTAATATAAATATCAATTTACTACCATAACTCAAATCATCGATCCCAACAATATTTCCATCATCCAATAACTTTATTTTGCCCATTAAAATTATTGATACTAATACTCTCCTCCATTTATCTTTAAATCCCCAAAAATTTACTCACTTTAAATCCTTAAGAAAAATAACTTAAATAACTATTTTTCAAAATCATATTTCCATTAACTCTTTTTCACCTATTAGAATTATTAAAAAATAACTACCTCCTCAATTTCTTCCAAAACACCCAATTTCCAAAACTGAAAGTTTCAACCAAAAATTTCAATATTCACATTTTATCATAAACCTCAAAACCAATCCATTCAATTATACCTCAAAACCAATCCATTCAATTATCAATATAAACTCTAATAAGATAAAATATATCATAAAATTCGAATATAAAAGCCCACTATCATAAATATCAAATTTCTCAATTAAACACTAACTCTAATTTCCTCAAATCAACCATTCAATCACCAATATAAATCATATGATCATGACTCTCATTCCAACCTCAATAGCTTCAAAAATATGATAACAATAAACTAAAAACCTTTAAGATTCAAAATCCATCCAGCCTAATTTTTCCTTCATCAAAATTAAAAATAAAAGAGAAGAAACTAAAAACAAATATGAGATAAATAGCTTAACAAGCACTCGTAAATGGAGCTCTCATCTTCTTCTTCTTCTTCTCCTCATTCTCCTTCTCTCCCTTCTCTCTCTCTCTCTCTGCATCTCTCTCTCCCCCAAACTCACTTCCACGTCACCCTTGCTGGAAATGACAGAGCAGAGGAATAGTGAAGCACACGTTTTTGGTGCATCAATAGCTCGAGTCATGTTCTTCTTTCAGAAATGAACTTCGAAATAGCATTTTGAAAAGTTTTGAACCCATGCAGGCTCGAGTCATTAAGTGACAAACTCGAGTCAAGCGATTCTTTACAAAATGTGTTTCCAAATCTACACTCGAGTTAATAGAAATAGACTCAAGTCACTTTAAGTTCAAAATACTTTGAAATCTCTCTCTGCTTGCACCGACTCGAGTTAACCATAATTGGCTCGAGTCACTTTTAAATTTAAATTCTTTGAAAACCCTTGGCCAAGCACTGACTCGAGTTTTACATTCAGATACTCGAGTCAAGTTAAGTTCAAATGTCTTTGAAAGTTCTTTGTATTGAGTTAACTCGAGTTAAGCGTCAAAGCTTTGACATTAAGTTTCTGGTTTAAGATTGATGAAGTTAAAAATATTTTGTCTTAAACCATTAACTTCATTTAAATTTACAATTGTCGGATTATCATCAAAACATATAGAGAACTAACAACTTGCGTATGAAGGAGTTCCAATGCAGCGTCCTTGCTTTTATTCAATTCATGGTTGACCAGCCACCACATGAGATTGCGCCTATACTCGCGAATCTCATCCTCCCCATACTGCAGGGTTGCACCTGGACTCCAAGTGTTCAACCAAATCAAAACATAGATGCCACAGTCACACCTACGTAACACACAATGAACACAAGTTAACAAATATACTACAGTCCAACCAAAATGACGTTGCCATAAGTTTTATTTGAAGTTCTGAAGAGACATAACAGCTACAAATACCACCGTAGGCATCATGGCAAGTAGAGATTGTATAAACATGCCTCAAACAACATCCAAACAAATAAAAATTCTTACTTAAAATGTCACCAAATAATGCTTCAAAGACCTAGACATATAAACACTATAAAAGAAAGTCTATCATGTCAGGTGCATCACAATAAATTTTCAATAGTCCAAAACACACAAATAAAACAATTATATGAAACATCATAAAGCTTGTAGCAAATGTATGTCATGATACTAATGGTAAACTGCACTAAATGTAAACACGGTAAATTACAACGCCATGTCATGCCAAATAGTAAGGAACATACAGTTAAGCTTGCAGAGGTTGTATTCTCAAACTCAACCAAACACTTGGTCAATGTTGCTTCACATACATGGACAATTCTTAGCTACATAGCAAATCAAAAAATACATTCAACAAGATTAAAAAATTAGGATTTTACAATGAGCCAAAGAGGGGGAAACTAGGGAGGCAGGCAAGCACAATCTGGTTACTAAAAATCACTCTCTCCTGCAAGTTGATTTATGCCTCTTGAACAAAGCCAACAAGGATTAGATCCATGGGTCTCTTGCAGCCGGAAGGAGAGGTGTTTACTTACACACATATCATTTAGCAGTAAGAGGGGATTTTGATGTAATATGTATAATGAAATATTTTTTGTTAATGAGTCACCCTGTCTCATTGTTGAAACATGAATCTAACATGACTATGACCCACTTATTAGATAACAATTTCAAATAAATTTATACAGACTACTAGTGAATATTAACACTGATTATACATAATCACATCGCATGTGCATTTATCTTACATCCCATGTTCATACACTGAAAATATATCATTCATCTAGAAAATATCATATAGACAACCGACAGAATATATATATAGTGCTTGGCAATGTTTCAGAAGGATTATTATCCAGAATAAAATTTCCCGTTTTCACAATTCCCCAAATCATTCATAATAGATCGTAAAGATTCAATACGCTAATGTATGACGTACCGTAAACCAAGTTCAATTGTGTGAACCAAGATGCACAAAAGCTGAAGCTCATTTAAAAACTCACATATTTCACAGCACTAAAATGAAAAAATTAAGCATCATAATCAACCTACAAGGTACACAAAACAACTAACAGCAGTTGAAAGAAATGAGAACTAGACTTCTCAGTCACTTTGAAGCCACAAGCATTCACATCATGCAAGACAAGAAGCAATATATGATAAATCATGCTCTGTATACTTTTGTAGAAGTGCAGTCAAAGTCATGAAAGCTTTCTTTTTGCATGCAACTATCTCTACAGATCAATCACAATGTCAACATAAACCAATAACATAATTCTGTACTTTCTGCACAACCTTGAGAGGCACCTTCCACTATAAATCCAGATATTACCCAAGATTAACAAAAGATTGAGATGGAGTTATGCTATACGCAGTTCAGGACATGTAAAAGATTAGCACCTTCTACTAACAAGCATTGCCAATCTGACACCCACTCCAACGGACGGCAACAATGCCACAACCACAGCCCAAATACCTTAATACTCCCTTCGAACGCACTGATGACCTTCACCGAAGGCACTGACGACGCCGAGTGTCAACGGTAGAGGAAGAAGAAGTTGGAGCCCGTTTTGACGGTCTACGTCGAACGCACTGACGACGTCGAACGCACTCTCTCAACAACTACCCTAGCCGATTTTGGTACGAAGTTGCCGTTGAGAGCCCTAGTTGAGAGCTTCAGGAAGAACCAAAATCCTTTCTGCAGACTCTTTGATTTCATATTACATTAGTGTGAAGGGCAGTTTGGACTTTTCTCCCAATTTCCATATCCCTGATTGCCCCATCCCTTCTCTGTCCTTTCACAATGGATTTCACAAGTTCAATGAACTTCCCTGGATTTAGAAAATTTAGATGGCATTTAAGTGTCATTTTCCCTAAAATTTAAAGAATTGACTAAACTTATGTATTTTCTCAAATAAATCTTCACAATCTTCAAATAATCACAATATTTTATTTTTGAGGTATACTTTAAATGCTTTCATTTGATCTCATCTAATTTTATAAACTTTCTGTTTAAAACATTTGATTTCATTCTCAGTCAAATTCTTCTTTCTAAAATAATTACATGATAAATTCTAATTATCAAGAAATAATTAATCTCAATAACTCAAATTAAATATTAATACATATCTATTGTATTAAATTCTATAGGGTTTAGGAGTAAAAATACACATGTGCTTTATCTTCAGGAGCGTCCAGCACCATATACTTTTTTTGGGAGCAAAAATACACATGTGGTTACATTTTAGGAGCAAAAGTCACACCGTTAAAATCTAGCCTATTGTAAATATAGCTTTTTCTGTTGTAAATGGCCAAATTTTAAATTTTGTTGTAAATACAGCACTTCTTGTTGTAAATCTAGCATTTTTATGTTATAAATGACATTTCTATGTTCAAAATCCAGGTGCTTAAATGTTTTTGTAAGTATGGCATTTTCTATTATAAATATGGCCAGATTTTAAATTTTGTTGTAGATACAGCACTTCTTGTTGTAAATATAGCATTTTTTGTGGTTGTAAATGACATTTCTACAATCAAAATCTAGGTGTTTAAATGTTGTTGTAAATATGATATTTTCTGTTGTAAATATGGCAGTTTCTGTTGCAAATGCACCGTTAAGTTAGATTTTAACGGTGGTGTGCTTTTTACTCATAAAATGTAACCACATGTGCATTTTTGCTCCCAAAAACAGCATATGGTGCTAGACGCTCCCGAGGGTAAAGCACATGTATATTTTTGCTCCTTTACCCAATTCTATATTATCTTTTGCAAAAGATTATTGGATCCTTTATAAAAGCATAATTAAGCCGCATTCATTCTGATGAGGATTTTTTTTTTCCGCTTCAATTTTCAATTATGTTCCATTCTTTTCTCAATTCTATTTTTCAAGATGTTAAACAATATATATTTGATCTTCTTTAAATCTCAAGTCAATATCCTAATATTATTTAAATATTAGCAATAAAATTTGAGATGTTACGTTACTCATCTTTCTTAATTCTCTAATTTATTCTCCTATTTGATTATTGTTGAAGAGCATCAATAAGGACAAATTAGGAAAGGATTGACAAAATTGAAAACTATGCCCTATATTTAGAACCAACATCAATTCTCCAAATATGTTTTATATTAAGAACTTGAGGAGGATCTCCTATCCTTGATATCAAGCAGGCTAACTTTTTTTTAAGAGTAAGAAAATTAAATAAATTACTTAATTATAACATATGTTATGTATCATTATATTATACTCCCTCCAGTCCTTTTTATAAGGAACATTCTCTCTCATAAGGATGGCCCTTAATATGAGGAACAACTCCACTTTGTCTAAGATTTTAAATTGATTTTTTCATCTTTACTTTCATTAAATATATGTTACTTATTATCTCTTTACAATAAACTTTCATTCATTATAATAATCGTATAATTGAAAAGAAAGGTACAAAAATTACACATTTTAAACCGCGTGTTTTTGGTAGTTGTTCCTTAGAAAAAGAATCGGAAGGAGTACATCAGTTTATAAGTCATGTAAGTTAGTTTGAAGAAAAACAATGAATATAAATACTTTAATTAATTGATTTGACTTCCTTAACTCTCTTAGAAAAAATCAACTGGCTTTTTTATATTAAAGACCGGTGGGAGCATATATTTTATTATAGTCATACAGACGTATCTCATCGATATTTAATATAAGATATATTTATCTAATTTGATTAGATTAATGAAGTTAGTTAAATTAGTTAGTATATAACATGACCCTAATCATTTTCCTTAATTTTGTACTCCCTCTCCTCCTCGATTATTGTTAAGGGAATATCAATAGGGGTAAATTAGGAAAACATGAAAACTATATCTTATATTTAGAATTAATATCAACTCTCTAAATATATCTTATATTAACGACCGGAGGTACTAATATGACAAAAGCTATTATATAATTTAATAAAGGGTTAAGTAGTAATTTTGCCACAGAAGTATACAAGTCCAAGAGCAATGTTGTCCTGAAAGTTTTTTTTGGGCTCAATTTTGCCCAGGAAGTCTAAAAACTTAGCAATGTTGCCCTCCACTAACGGTGAGCCTAATGAAATTAGCACACTCGAGTGTGAATTGTGCACACTTGCACACTCATTTTGAGTGTGCACAGTGTAAAAATAAAAATAAAAAATAAATAAAACACACACACACACTCGAGTGCGCTAACTCTGTTAGGCTCACCGTTAGTGGAGAGCAACATTGCTATGTTTTTAGACTTCTGGTGCAAAATTGAGCCCAGAAAAACTTCCAGGGCAACATTGCTTTTGAGCATGTACTTTCAGGACAAAATTGCTACTTAACCCTTTAATAAAAACAAAAAGACAAATGTACCCGCATTACGATAAGATTATGAAGAAGGGATACACTAATAAATGTTGCATTAAATCTTAAAAAATTTTGAATGAAACAAAAATTTACCATTTAGAAGAAATTAAAACCTCATATTTTGAAACAGAAGAGCTTTTGTTTTTATTTGGATTGAATAACTATAATTTTGATTAGATGAGTTGAAAAGAAACTAAAATCTGAAATTTTTTATAATTCGAGTTTGAGGTGGAATATATTGTATAGGAGACTAATAATCTATTTCTTTTTCCCCAAGAATCTACACCTCGTACAATACAAATTTGCAATATTATCAATGGTAATATTTAGCTAACGATAAAAAAGAGGTAAGTATTGAGTTAAAGATGAATCTCATGATTTAATATTTATAATTATGGATATTCGCTTCCTACTTGCTGAGGTTTGTGCTGTCCGCTGCTCCTTGTAAACGCTTTGATATACTTGAAAGATTTGGATCCGTCACATAGTCATCAACTCCATTACGGCCATGTCTGTTTCTCTGATAATGCTTTCCAAAATCATGTCCTGGAGCCTCTCGCCTCTGAGAGAAAGGAGGTTTGGGATATGAAGCAAACTAAAACTAATTAATTTAGCGTAATCACACATCAACATATTTATTTAATGTGCAAAGCCTAATATATACATCTCCAACTTATGCCCCTAATTAGGCTAAAAATAAAACCAGATGCTTTACATGATAAGATATATATGTTCGGGGATCGGTAATGTCTATCTTATTCACTAGAAAATACATAAAGTAATATATGAAGATGTGAAGGGCACACACATTTCATGGCCACTTCTTCACCTTCTTCTTTAAGATGTCTGGACCATAAGTAGAAGAAACTATTTCAACAAGAAGAGGGAACTGTAATAATACAAAGAGAGTTAAAGGCACACTAGCAAGCATGACAACAGGAAGAAAAGCCCATTTTTTTGATAAACTTGATGAGTTATGTTCCAACATGATGATTATTGTTGCGGAAAAGGCTATCAACATAGTTGCAATTGAGAGAAAAAGTGCAGATAGGCCTATGATCAATTTTGTAGGTAAGGAGTAAAGGAAGTCTTCTTCTGCATAGCGTGACGTAAGGATTCCTAAAAATGTGAGCACAGAAGTAGTAGAAGCAAACATGGACAATGCATCTGAAATTAAGAAAACCGCGAATAACTTTTCCTTCAAAAATATTGGGTATCCAGATGTTTGATTGTTTCCCCCTGGAACAGTAAAAGCCGCAGTAAACATAATAGTGACGATTAGTGCACCAACAATTGAGCAAGAAGAAGCTGTATCTTTCATCCATTTCTCTGCTTCATTCCTGAGTTCTTTGTGGTTCTTTTTGAAATAGTCCAGAGGAGTCAACTCTTCTTTGTTTAGACGAAGCTCAGTTCCAGGATTCACCACATTCTCTACTGCCTATATTTAAAAAAATAAAAATAAAAAATTGTAAAATAGATGTGCTGACAAATTGTATCTTAAAATATATGTTGCATCTGGGCTAATACAATTATTGCCTCATTTTTATGATTCTCATTTATATATTAATAATCCCTCACACACACACAAGTATTTAATTTAACTTCTAACCTTAAACCACTGCCATTCCCTTTGCATTTGCAAAGCAGCGCCAGGGATGCGGTTAAGTTGGGAAGCAGGAGCCAACTTGGCTGCCGTGTGCAGCAAGTTATTGTTATTCTCAGTCAACATTGCTGCTACCACATTCCTAAAGTGAAACCCACGCAGGAGGTTGAAAATCTCAGCTTGACGATATTCAACAGCATTGAAGAAAGCATGCCCCTTTTGTTGAGAAAAAGTGACCAGTGAGATTAATTCTGGGTTTGCTGTTGATACCTTGAAAAAAAACTCAGCATTCCTTAATTTAGCTGCCGTCAACAGTGTGTTTGCAATCATAAGCTTTTTATCTTCACTCAGAAATGTTAGATTTTTACAAGCTAGGTTAAGAATTTCGGTTGCTCGTGTATGTTGCAACTTCAGCTTATGTATTTCCTTCATTCCTGGACAATTAGTAACTCAAACATATCTTAATGTTAGTTGAGTTTAATCATGAGACAAAAAATCTTAGAAGTAACTCCTTCAAATTTTGGGGAAATTTTGAGAAAGCATACCGGACAAGTTATAAGGGAGTGAGATGAGCCACTGTAGTAGATTTAGTCCTATTGAAATGGAATTTGTCAGCCAAACCATTCAAAAGGATAACACACATATGTAAATGCGTACGTAGGTCTATCTTCTTCTTGCATTGCATCACAGTTAGGTTCAACTTAAATGCAAACATTAAGCATCTTAAGCATAGATTAAGGTTAGCACTATGCATCATAGTTAGGTTCATGCATGATAAATAAAATTTTCTTTACATCATTTAATATGTGTGTGTGTGTTCTGTTAGATTTGCAATAATATTTGATTTCATCTTCCAATCAACTGATAAAGAGTATTATATTATTGTACCTTGTGCTTTGCTATTCATCTCGCCTTCTTGTTGCATGTCTAGACAGAAATGATTAGTGGCTGTGGTTGATGGTATTTTGATATCTTCCACCCAAAACGAGATCAAAGACATGGAGAAACATTAGCTTCTTCAAATAGTAAAAGTGATAAAATTAATAACTAGAAGGACAAGTAAGTTGTGTGAAGCTATTCAAATTTTCTGAGATTACTTTACTTATTTCATCTTACTTCACTAAAACATACACTATCATGAACAAGCAAATAAGTTTTCATATTATGACTTCATGAGATGTGTATAAAGTCATTTTATTGTTGTAGCTTTTCTAGACTGTTGGTCTGTCATGGAAACTTTCTTTTCTAATGGTTGAAAAGATACGATTGTAGGTATGACTGCTCTGTTTTTCCCAATTTCATGACATATCATGGAATATTTGTTTCTCATCAAGCTTATGGTCAAGAGCCTTTGAGAAGGTTAAAAATGCAAAACCGTAAGCTTAAAGATATTTTTTTGGCCAACGGCTGTAAGCCTAAGGATACTCCTTTGGTAGTCAACAAAAAATAATCTGAATGTGGAGAAGAATATATCAAGGCATAAGAGTCTTGTTGGAAGCCAGCTTTACTTGACAGTAATAAGGCCTGAGGTGATATTTGCAGCAAGTTTATCATCAATAATTATGCAAGAACCATGTGAGGTGCAATGTGCATTATGTAGCAAGTAAAATGGTGCTGAGGCATTTAAACGGTACATCAGATTTGGGAGTATGGATTAGACCTGTTACAGATTCCAAGTTAATTGTATTTGAGGGTGGTGATTGGGCTGGAAGCTTAGATGATGGGAAGAATACATCAGGTTATGGGTTTTCTCATGGTTCTGGTATGTTTTGCTGGAACTCCAGAAAGTAAGAGGTTGTGGCTCAATCATCTGCAGAAGTTGAATATATGTTTATAGTAGTTTAAAATATATGTTTGTAGGCATGGCTACCCTGTTTTTTAAGATTGTTTTTTCCTATTGTCAAGTCATATCAGTCTCGGATATGTTTTTATAGACTTGGATTGTATTTTGAAAAAGCTGATAAATAAGCCAGCTATCGTTAATGAAATGTGAAGTTCATCCTCTCATTTTTTTAAAGGCAAGTTTTAAGCTTTTCTCTTTACAGAATTATAGCACAACAAAAACAAAATTATACAAGTGATGATAGCTATAGCTAAAGCAACTTCAGCTTTAGTATCATTACTATCTGTTAGTTCTGTTCGTTCTCTGTATATTTTGATGATAACTAACATTTGAAAATCAAAAAGATTATTATTGATTCAAGCCAATGTGTTTAAAATCGAAAGTTAACTTGGTTCAATAACATTATGTCATTTTTTGCTAATATGACACGAGTCAAAGTTTTATAACTCGAGTCATACATCTCTTATATGACTTGAGTTAGAGTTTTATAACTCGAGTCATATGCTAAATCATTCTTGAACAAAATGACTCGAGTTAGACTCATTTAACTCGAGTCATAGTTTTACTACAACAAATTTTTGAAAGACTTATGACTTGAGTCAAGCATGTGTAACTCGAGTCATATGATTGTGTTTCAACTTAGAACTTTTCAAATTATGACTCGAGTCAAGCATGTGTAACTCGAGTCATATGATTGTGTTTCAACTTAAAACTTTTCAAATAAATATCATCGTTTAGGAATGACTCGAGTCAGTCGCTTAATGACTCGAGTCATGACATGGTTTCATGTTTTCTCAAAGCCCATGCCCGATAGCAGCTTTTTGGATATCTGATATGACTCGAGTCATATATGGTTTAACTCGAGGCAACCATGTTACAGAGATCATCTTATGTATTTCGAGACTAGATGACTCGAGTTAAGTATTTAATGACTTGAGTCAAGTTATTCTAAAACCTCTCTGCCATTTCAAAATATGTTAAGTTGACTCAAGTTAAGGGTTGTATAATTTGAGTCATATTCCTCAGTTTTTGAAATCCTCGTTCGTAATTTGTAATTCGTTGAGTATGCTTCGGGTACTTCATATTATTGATTATTATTATTCCTAACAAAGTTTAATTAGTTTGCTAATGAGTTTCAGATGAATCTAACATGGTTTAAACACCAAATCGCTGTAAAGCAAATCTGTGTCAGAACACATTAAATGCTTAGCAGAGATAAAACACGAAAGCGGAAATCGATCTTCTGAGCAAGCATAAAGTATTCCGGCCATTTTCGTTCAACATTCCAATTAAGTCTTAACGGACAAATCGAATGAAGAATGTCAATGGAGAATAATGGTTGACATCAGAAAGATACGAAGAGACAGAGCAACGTTCAACTCCAACGGATAAATTCATTTCACTCAACGGCTCTTTGGTTCCTCTTCAACGGTCATCAAAGCCATCAACTATAAAAGCTAGAAGCATTCAATTCTTCAACTACCGAAACTCTGCGTATTCAATTAGCAACTTAAGCATTTACTGTTTCTACTCTTACCGACAATATATTCGAATATTTAAATCTTCAGTGTTTATACATTTGCTCTTTTAGAGAGTTTATTATTGATTATCAATCATTGTAAAAATCTCAAAGTATTGGGACTTTAGGATTGAGATATTTGATTACAACTTGTAAGGGGGGGTAAGTTCTAGTGAGAGAGTTACTCCGAGAGTTATAGAGTGTGTAATCATTTGAGTTAGCGAAATCACAGAGAGTCTGGGGACTGGACGTAAGTCGAGGATTTAGACCGAACCAGTATAAATTGCTTGTGTTCACTCTTCCTCTATCTCTCTCTGTTATACTCTGTTTTAGCTTATCAGTTTCAGAGTATTTTCGAAGAAAATTTAATATCCCCAATTCATCGCCCCTCTTGGTGATATTCCGTCTTTCACTATCATCATTGTAATTCAGTACTTTGGCTTGTAAATAATTAAAAAGAGTGAGCAACATGTAGAAAATTGTAATGGTAAAACAGAACATTCAGTTAAAAGTAGTGATATGTACTAACAGTGATAAACCCATTGCATCCAAAACTGAAGTTGACTTTTGTTCAGAGAATCTGAAAGATAGAATGCTATGTGCTCAATTGTTGAGTACCCATAATCAGCAGCAAAAACCAGCTCTTCACATTTTTGAAGCAAATCCAAGGCAAGATCTATTCATCATATATCATAATCACATAGCATAAGATGGAATATCAAAATAGCAACATGAACAAGCATAGAGAAGGGAATGAAAATGAAACATATATTATGATTTGTTGGTATAATGATCTAGAACTAGTTGCAAGTTGTATTACCAAGATCACCAGTGACAAAACAGCTTCTGACAAATGAAGGACCCGGAGGGCCATTTTCTGGTTTGAAGACATCCAAAGGAGTAACAGAATAGAGATAACGTCCCATTTCAATGAGGCCAACACGAAAAGCCAATGAAACCGGATTCGACTTAAGGTCTCCATTGGGAATAGCAAGTAGATCACTATTTTTATCGACCACCCTATGTGATGCAGCAATTCCAAGTGGAGTATAGCCATGAGCGTCAAGTTTCTTAAGGTATTCTGGTGCAACAAATCTCACCAACTCCTCTACCATGCTCAAATGCCCAAATTTTACAGCCACATTGAGAGGTGTTTCGCCTGTTGAAGCAACAAGTTCTTGGTTCAAGGCCCTCGGATGGTGATCAATGAATTCTTTCACAGCAGGCCAGTTATTCTCAGATATGGCCTTGTACAAAATAGCCATATCAAAACCTACTTCCTCTGTCATCACTGTAATAATACACAAATATAGCTTGATATAAGCTACGTAACAAATTTGAATTAGGAACTAGCTAAGCCGACCACTTTCTATTAGCTAATTGCTCTATTAACCCATTATGCATTAGCTAATTGCTCTATTAATCCATCATGCAAACCAATATTTCTAGTTGTTCTGAACCTATGTCGTTGAAATTGGGTTGCTCTGCCATATTTGACTCAACCTAAATCTCTTGTTGGGTTTGAAATTGGATAGCTTTGAAGTAATTGACAGTATTTCGGTCAAAGACAAGGATTATAACACACTTACCTGTCTGTGACTTGATTGGATATGAGACTCGTTAAATTCCTTGTTTATGACGGGAACTCTGGAACCCTTTGTGAATGGTCATAGACTTTTTCGTTCATTTCTTAATTATTCATTTGGGTGGATTTTGTTCTCCATTAGTGGAATTCAATTCATATTTATAGATAAATTACACCAGAAGGAAAACAATGAGAAAGTCCCCAAGGAGGACGCAATTTGAAAGAACGCATAATACCTGCTCGTCTTTTGAGGGGAGAGATTTAGCCGTCGGATCTCTTTTTTTTTTTTTTTTTTTTGATTAAAAGTTTTTCAACAATACCCATCAGCATTCTAAAAAATTTGTTTAGTGTGAGTCAATATTCTAAAATAATTTTTCAAGATCCTAAAAATTATTTTTAAGATCATGAAGTAATTTTTAGTCCTGAAGTATCTTTTTAATCCCCATCAATACTCTAAAAAAAAATTGATAATATTTTTACTTTTTTTTTTGTCAACTTTAATATTTTTATATTGAATGTTTAAAGTATGAGCTTTTAATAAACTCTTACCATCCTAACGTTACTTATTGAACGTTGAAATTTTCAAGCTCAATTATAAATAAAAACAAAACTTTATTCTTTATACATTAATAAAATAATTTTTTAAAATTATATATTTATAAATTGTGAATATAAAACTATTTTGCTGCAGGCTGGATAATAATGTCTTTTAATTTAATTCAAAAATAAAATATGGGGTTACATTTTTAAATGTTGTTACCAGAAATCAATTCAATAAATTTTACCTTTTTTCTATCCATTTTATATTATTATTTAATTGATAAATGATAATTATTATTTCCTAGGTGCGTGATATGAATATTCTTAGCTTATAAAAAAGAAGTGTTGTACCAAAAAGAAGTGTTGATAAATGAATATTATTATTTAATTGATAATGATTTGATCACATCCAGAGATGTGCTTTTTTTTTTTCAACAAAGGGTTCATCGAATTGAAATATTCTAGAGACATTTTCTAATTGGACTCACTGCTGGCGTGGCTCACATCATTGTCTTCGTTTTATTCTTCTCCAAAGTCTGGCAAACAAAAAGGTCCCTTAATTAAATGTTTTCTTATGATTAATTAATTACTTCTCCAAAGTCCTTTCGTGTGTGCGCGCAGGTGCAGAGGCGGAACATAGTGCTGGTCAGCTGGCCCCTACTGATCTTATAAAATTTGTTAATATGTATATGTATATATTATATGATATTTCATTTGGCCACAAATTTGACCCCAACTAATTTTTTATCTTCTCTGTAAGGATAATGTTTGTTTCATTACTCATTAGGTTGTGAGAGGAAAGTAAAATTCTTATTTCAGATACCCAAAAAATTAGTATCATCTTATATATTGTTTTAATTTATAATTATCTGTTATTATTTGTTTGTATTTTCCAGGTTATTTGATACTATTTAGTAAATACTCCCTTTGTCCCTATTTAAGGAACCAACTAACAATTCTCACAAGTCAATAAAAACAGTTAAAGTCATTAAATTTGTCCTAAAATTTAAGTAATTTTCAATATTATCCCTATTAATTACACTAAACTCTAATATCATATTAATTATTACTCTCACTCACTACCTTTTAAATTATGGGTATACATGAAAAAAATATTTAATGCTATTTGGAAACAAACAAGTGTTTTATAAAAAGAACCAAATATATTTGTTAGTTGGTGTCTTATAATAAAAATTAAATAGAGTAGTTCAATATGTTTATTTTTTGGCTCGGGCTAAATTTTTTTTTCTGGTTCCACCACTACGCAGGTGGTAAATAAAAAATGGGACCTAGAGATTGCAGTACTGTTGAAGAGTTTTGGACTCTTGCTTCTTAACTACGTATACTACTCCTTTACGTCTCAAGTCTCACTTTTTTTCTGTTTAATATTTGGTTTTTATTTTTGTGGTATTTAAAATCCACATTTTTGGTTGAAAATGTCTATGATATGATGAAAATTAAATATTAATTGTAAGTTTCATGCACAGTTCCGTAGCTTTTATAAAGAATAACTGTGAAGGCATATAGAGAAAGATATGGTGAGGGAAAAAGTAGTGGAAGTGAAATAAAAAAAATAAAGCTGAATGATTCCTTTTTCTTCACAGCCACATATATTTCAAGCACAGAAGCTGTCTTTGATGTGTACATTTAAGAGTGACTTGCCCCACTTTCCTTTGTCTCTCTATTTCAGAGCTAATTAAAAATCTTAAGAAAATTTAATTAGATGCTCTCAATACCTAGCTACCTTTGTTGAGATCATACTAGGACCAAATGTTTTACATTCAACATATATATCCCTTTCTGAGAATTAATTAAAATTGAACTTGTTAAGTCAGATTATCATTTACTTGTGTACATCCCTAAAAATACACTTATAATTAAAACTTTTACTCTTTGTCCATTCATGACTGAAACTAAAAAGATACTTCAGGGTATTAATCAATGATACTGAAAAATATTTTTAGGAATATTTCAAGGTACTAACTGGTACTAAAAAGATGTTTCAAAATACTAACTGATATTGCTGGGAAAAAAAATTATTAAAAAAAATGAGATCTGGACTGTTAGATTCGTCAAATGAGATCTGACGGCCAAATCTCTCCCCCTGAGCCTATCAAAACCTATATAAATATAAGCTTTTACTATAATATAAGAATGAAAAACAATAAATATTATGTTATTTATGTGATATAAATATATTTATTTAATGTGTAAACAAAGCAGCTTAACAAAATAGGCTTGGTTTATTTACACATTTAGGCCTTTTAATAGGTCTTAGGCTGACCTTTTTAACAAACATGTCAGCTCTAAACAAGCCAAGCTATAGGCCGCCTGATAGGGACCTAACCTATTCTCACCCCTAACAAGGAGAAAACACGTTCCGTTTTGGTTTTTCATAGTCGCGCTGGCGGCTTTATCTGTATTTTCCTATCTTTCCCAAGTCCTTCATCATCAAGTGTGAGCGGCGCTATTGTTGGGGTATCCTTGCCGTTGACAAATAATAATATATGTGTGTGTGTGTATAGTATATACACACTTCGATTCTCAGTATTAAAGTGATTATTAGGGATATTTGATACTAAAAATAAAATTTCATTTCTTTTGCACTGGTTGAATGTCCAGGCAAGAGGATTTGAGTTGACATCAAGAATATAAAATTAAAATTGGTATGTAATAAATAACAAATAAGATATTCATAAACTCAAACTGGTTTTTATTCTAATAAAAAGGACAATCAATATGAAGATATTAGTTTCTCTCCTAATCGTTTTTAACCAAGGTTCTTAAATTCGGACCAGCCACTAAATCAGTCAAGATATGTCAAACCGGAGCTAATTCGGATCAAACCGGTGAGAAATTGAATATTTTGAGTTATTAATATGAAATTCTAAAGAAAATTTTTAAAAAAATGATTTTTTTTTAAAAAAGTAAGTGAACCAGGTTGATACCTAGACCGGACCGGTTCACGGTTTCATCCGGTTTCAAAACCCTAGTTTTAACCGATTCACACATGTTAATATGCAATATATCACATGATAGCGACTTCGCAAGTGCACCAATCGTTACAAGTAATATAGTATGTGAGAAAGAGATCGTCCCACGAGGAATAGTACTCCAACCACTAATTCGTTATTTAAGCTTTAGTTGGATCAATGAGTAATAAGGGTTGATTTGTAACCAAACAAAATTTTTAAGGAATTTAATCAAGAAAAGCATTCAAGATTAAGGATCTCAAGAACGGTTGTTTAGAAAAGATGATTAATAAAGAAAAACGCAGCTAAGGCATAGATTTCCCCTATGTTCCTCTAAGTATTTGAATTAAGTCCCTAATTGATTATTATTCTCACGACTGATGACCAATTCTCTAAAATTAGACTAAGTCCCAATGTCTTGATGCTACCTTAATCCGTTATTTTTGAAAACAACCTAATGTCTTAGTATTGTTTAGAAAAATCAATTTGTTTACCAGAATTATGAGATCACATAAATTCGTAAGCCTATGTCTAGGTCATGCAATTCTATGATGGATTAACGGTTCTAGTTAAATGTACCAACATCTCTATTGTCATACACTAACCTATAAACAATCTAAAAGGCGATCACTCTTTAAGAAAGCGTTAAGCACTGTGTAATCCATTCATCAAGAAAACAATAATCAAATAATAATCCAAATAAATACTTTAAATTCACATAGGGTTCATCATCGCCCTAACTACTAAAGGAAACTAGCCAAGCATGGCTAGGTTAATAAAATAAGAAAAGATGAAATTGAGAACTACTCTAAGCGTCGTCCTTTTCTTCCTTTGCGTCGTCCGTGTTTTCGAGTCTTTGCGTCGTCCGTGCGTCTCGTTCGCGGCCTCGTGATTATATATTCCTTCCGCGTTCTCTTGGTCGAATATGTGTCTGTTCCGTTCTATTCTTCTCTTATGCTGTACGTCTCTTTTTCTTTTATCTTGTATAAAGGATATATTAATATCCTTTTGGTTCCTTTCTTTGCGGGTCCCACGTCTTTTGCGATATATATATATATATATATATATATATATATATATATTTATTTTCTTTTTATCTCTTTCTTCATAAAATATCTCCTGCACAATAAGGTAGGATATGAGTAGATTTTTTGTTATAATATTCTTTTATCCTAGATTTAATTTAAAAGATAGATAAGTACATAAAGATAATTAAATCAGTACAAAATATTAATAAATTCAATCCAATATATCCCAGAATCTACCCTTATTTAATTATAAAATATCTACTTATCAAACTCCCCCACACTTAAATATTTGTTTGTCCTCAAGCAAAAGAAAGAGAATTAATTATCTGAAAGGAACATTGCATATGGAATTCCTAAACAGAGAGCAATAAACCACCACACTTAGATCATATCATCAAATCTTATTTAAGTTAATGTCTTATAAGAATAGGTCACTAAGTCAATAGCCTTAAACAATTATAATAATCTCTTAACATCCCATAATCAAAGGATCAGTGAATAATAAGATCAACAATAAGATTAGTAGACGAATATTACGCTACTTAATTTTTTCCAGAAAAATTCAAATGCCCCCACTAAACCAAGCTTTTTATTTAATTTAATAAGGATACTCAGGTAGGAAATGACTCATTCTTTTTTTTTTTTTTGTCTTGAGCCGTTGTAGGTCCCCTTTTGACGCGACCCTGCACATGCGTGATGTAGCACCGGTTACTCAGTTACTCCAACAGGCACCTCAAGAGGCTTTTAGCCCAACTCATAACTCTCTTGGACTTTACTGGTTTGACGCGACCCGCGCATGGGTGATGCGGCGTAAAGGTTACTAAGTCAAGTCTAGAGATGTCGGCGGAGTTTTTTTTTAAGTCATTTCCCCTGAACAAAAGGTTTACTTAGCTAGCAAGGTCATCATCTAATTTTCTAAAGAAATCATGTAGCAAAATATTCAAAAACTAATAATCTGTTGATCCTACTACAAACTATTACCTATTCTCATAGTCCATCTCAAGACTGCTACAAAAATTCAAGACTTAGAGACTTAGTTGAAACATTCTTCTTTTTATTTTAATTTTTGACTTGATAATATTTTCTAAGATGGGGAAAACTCAAAGTTAAGGTCAATCTCAAAAAAAAATCTTTTCAATTGCATAAGAACAAACATAACCAAGGAAATCATATCCCTCCCCCCACACATAAATCAAGCATTGTCCTCAATGTTGCCAAAAATATAAAGAGGGAAAGAAACTAGTACTCCCCTGGTTTAGGTCTCTAACTCCGATGTGGAGTTCTTCATCCGGTACCATCCATGATGTTTCAAACTTTTTAGAGAGGAGCGAGTGCACACGCAAGACTTGGCAACAACAAGAGGAGTGATCATCTTTAAACCTAGAAAAATGAAAGAAAAAAAAACAAAATAATAATAATAATAATAACTGCAAGAAAAACTTATTGGGTTGCCTCCCAATCAGCGCTTGTTTACCGTCCAGAGATTCGACGGATGTCACCTTAATTCTCAACTTCCAATGCCACGAGAGGTTCTTCCTCTGTCAATGTCTCCTCCGTGGTAAGGCTTTAATCTCTGCCCATTCACCTTAAAGGCTTTACTGAACCTATTGGTGCAATGGCAATTGCACCAAAAGGTGTGACTTCTTTGACTACAAAAGGTCCTGACCATCTAGACTTCAATTTCCCTGGAAAAAGTTTCAAACGAGAATTATAAAGTAGTACTTGCTGTCCCGGATGAAACTCTTTAGGAATAATCCTCCTGTCATGCCATCTCTTGGTTCTTTCCTTGTAGAGGCTAGCACTCTCATATGCGAAAATTCTGAATTCATCAAGCTCATTCAACTGAAGTAACCTCTTTTCATCAGTACATTTAGCATCAAAATTCAGCAGCTTAGTTGCCCAAAGTGCCTTATGCTCAAGCTACACTGGAAGGTGGCAAGACTTACCATATAGCAGCTGAAACGGTGACATGCCAATAGGAGTTTTGAATGCCGTTCGGTACGCCCACAAAGCATCATCAAGTTTCTTAGACCAATCCTTCATTGACTTCCCAACGGTCTTCTCCAGAATTTTCTTCAATTCCCTGTTAGACATCTCCACTTGCCAACTAGTTTGTGGGTGATATGGAGTAGTGACACGATGAGTGACACCATATTTGCTAAGCACTGATTGGAACTGTCGGTTACAAAAGTGAGTTCCTCTGTCACTGATAATGGCCCTAGGTACCCCAAACCTGTTGAATATATTCTTTTGAGAAAAGATACCACCACCTTAGCTTCATTAGTGGGAAGAGCAATTGCCTCACCCACTTGGAAACGTAGTCCTGACTACAAGAATGTACTTGTTGTTAAAAGAACTTGGGAATGGCCCCATAAAATCAATCCCCCACACATCAAATATCTCAATAACAAGAATGTTGTTAAGGGGCATCTCATGTCTCCTAGAGATATTCCCAGTTCTTTGGCAACGCTCCACGAACTTCCTAGCATCCTTGTACAATGTAGGCCAATAAAAACCACTTTGTAATACCTTAGCAGCAGTGCGTTCTCCAGCAAAATGTCCACCATAATCTGAACCGTGACAATGCCAGAGGACCTTATGAGTTTCCTCCTCTGGAATACAGCGCCGGAGCACTCCATCTGCACACCTGAAAAACAAGAAAGGCTCATCCCAGATATACCGCCGAACATCATGCATGAACTTCTTCCTCTGCTGCCATGTTAGTCCCTCTGGTATCATCCCAATTGCCTTATAATTAGCAATATCAACAACCAAGGTACATTGCTGATTGCCAAGACATACTCATCTGGGAATTCATCCCGAATCTCCATCTCTGAATCATCTTGCAACTCCCTAACCTGTATCCTAGATAAGTGATCGGCTACCACATTCTCCACCCTTTTCTTGTCCCTCATGTTAATATCAAACTCTTGGAGTAGCAGCATCCAACGGAGAAGCCTTGGTTTAGCGTCTTGCTTAGTCAAGAGGTATTTTAGAGCAGCATGATCCATAAAAATAATAACCTTGGAACCAATCAAATACTGTCTAAACTTATCTAATGCATAAATAATTGCAAGCATCTCCTTCTCAGTTGTTGCATAGTTCAGTTGTGCCTCATTCGAACTTTACTCGCATAGTAAATAACATGCAACAACTTATTCTTCCTTTGCCCCAACACAGCCCCTATAGCATAGTCACTGGCATTACACATCACTCAAACGGTAACTCCCAATCAAAGCGTCCGAATAGGTGCAGTGGTCAATCTCTCCTTCAACAAATTAAATGCCACTAGACAATTATTGTTAAAGTTAAAGTCTTCATTTTTTACCAACAACTGACTAAGTGGTTTAGCTATCTTGGAAAAATCCTTGATAAACCTCCGATAAAAACCTGCATGACCAAGAAAACTACGAACGCTACTCACATTGGTGGGAGGAGGTAAGTCTTTGATGATTATAATCTTGGCTCTATCCACTTCTATCCCCTTATCAGATATTCTATGACCCAAGACTATCCCATCTTTCACCATAAAGTGGCACTTTTCCTAATTAAGCACCAAGTTACTCTCTTGACATCTTTGGAGCACACAAGACAAATTAGCCAAGCAAGTATCATATGAAGTGCCAAAATAGAGAAATCATCCATAAATACCTCCATAAATCTCTCAGTCATGTCAGAGAAGATAGACATCATGCACCTCTGAAAAGTAGCTGGGGCATTGCAAAGACCGAAGGGCATCCGTCTATAAGAGAAAATCCCAAAGGGACAAGTGAAAGTTGTCTTCTCTTGATCCTCGAGCCACCGCTATTTGATTGTAACCAGAATAGCCATCTAAGAAACAAGAATAAGAGTAACTGCAAGCCTATCAAGCATCTGATCCATGAATGGCAAAGGAAAGTGGTCCTTGCGAGTGGCATCATTCAACCTCTTATAATCCACACACATTCTCCACCGTAATGCTTCTAGTGGGTATCAATTCATTATTCTCATTCTGCACTACAAATGATTCCACCCTTCTTTGGTACTACCTATACTGGACTAACCCACTTTGAGTCAGAAATAGGATAAATCATACCTGCATCTAACAGTTTCACCACCTCCTTTCTTACCACTTCCTTCATACAACTTCTCTTCGTCAGTAGGTGACAACTCAACGCTAACTATAACGGGATAAGTGTCATCCTTCCCTAGAAAAGCATACTTCAGATTAGAAGGGAGCTCCTTTAGTTCCACCTTAGGAGCAGCAGGTGGTGCATCATAATCCTTCCTTTGCAGTTTCTCAACCTGTAAATCAGAATTCTTATCTGTAGAAACCTCTTCTTCCACTTGCAACAACTGAGCAATATCGTCCTCTAAGGACTCATCTGAATATTTTTGAAAAAGGACTTCTTGAATGGCCTCATCAACTATATCAATTCTGAAGCAGTCACTATTATCAGCTGGGTATTTCATGGATTGAAACACATTGTAAGTGACTTTCTCATCATTCATTTGAAACTCCATTTTTCCTGCAGCTACATCAATTACTGCTCTAGCAGTAGCCAAGAAGGGTCTTCCCAAAAGCAAAGGAAGTTCAGCATCTTCCTCCATGTTAAGAACCACAAAATCCACCGGGAAGATGAATTTGTCCACTTTCACAAGCACATCCTCAACGACACCTTCTGGCTTCTTAATGGACCTATCCGCCAACTGTAATGACATCATAGTAGGCTTAATCTCTTTAATGCCAAGAGCTTTGGAAACAGATAAGGGCATTAAATTAATACTAGTTCCCAGATCACAAAGTGCTCTGCCCATATTAACATTCCCTATTGCACAAGGAATGCTAAAGTCGCCCAGGATCTTTAAGCTTTGGTGGCAACTTAGTTTGAATGATGGCACTACATTTGAGTCAATGCCACTGTTTCTGCCTCTTGCAACCTATGCTTCTTGGAAAGCAAATCTTTCATGAACTTTGCATAATTAGGCATATTTTCAAGAGCTTCTGCAAAAGGAATGTTAATCTGCAATTTCTTAAAAATATCCCAGAACCTGGCATCTTGTTTATGCGAACTCTTTGCTTCAACCTTTGGGGATAAGGAGGTTTTGCATAAGAAGGAGTGGGAGACTTCTTTGTAGCCATCTCCTTTGGAAATTGCTGCACATTACATTTCTCAACCTCTTCCTCCCCTTTCTCAGACTTGTCCTTCATCGGAACAGATTTCTCAACTGGCTGAACCACTACACCACTCCTTGTAGTTATGGCCTTACAATGCTCCTTTGGATTGACCATAGTATCACTAGGGAAGGACCCTTGGCTTCTCTCTGCTATTTGCTTTGATAACTGACCAATCTGATTTTCCAAATTCCGATCGAAGCCCCCGATTTTTGAAAGAAGACATTGTTTCATTAGGAAAGCTTCGACCCTGTATGTATTCGGTAGTGGTAAGAGTCAAGCTGTGTCAAAGCCTTTTCCGGATCGGTAGTGGTGGTTTGGTGGGCTGCCGAGGTGTCTTTGCTTGGGGTTTATAGGAAAAGTTTGGGTGAGATTTCCAGCCAGGATTGTATGTGTTGCTATATGGATTAAACTGATTTCTAGGAGGATTACCCATGTATTTTAACTCAGCTGTTTCTTCATTAATGAATGCTGCACACTCTCCATTAGCGTGTTCCCCTTGGCAAAAATCACAAAGCAAAGGAGGCTGAGAAGTGATAGATGATATTTGAGAAGAGGCAAGCTATTTAGTGAGGGAGCTAATTCTTTGTTGGATCACCTTGTTTTTTTGGGCAAGGTTCTCATTGTGGGCCAATATTGTATTGTAAGAGTCTAATCAAGAACTCCCTCTTTGGTTGTGGAGTAACATTTCATTCTCAAAGGACCCATAGCTTCAAACAACTCCAATGATTCTTCGGGAGTTTTATTTCTTAGTGTACCACCTGCCGCAAGCATTAATCATCATCCTAGAGGACGGAAGCATCCCATTGAAGAATATTCTCACCTGCTCATAGTCTTGCAGCTCATGTTGTGGGCACTTCCTAAGCAACTCCTTGAATCTTGCCCATGCTTCACAATATGATTCCCCATTGCCTTGAGTAAAGCAATTGATGTCTGAAAGCAGCTTTGTATACTTAGAAGAAGGGAAAAATTTCTCAAGGAACTTTGTGGTAATAATGTCCCAAGTGGAGAGACTTCCATTAGGACAAGAACGGCCAAGCTCCCTGCTTTCCCCGTCAAAGAGAAAGGAAACAGCCTCACACGAATAGCTTCTCCAGAAACCCCATTCATCTTGATGGTATCACAAATCTGCAGAAAAGTCTCAATATGCTGATTAGGATCCTCTAAATCACTCCCACTAAAAGAGCGTTGTTGAACCAAGCTTATGAGGATGGCTTGATTTCAAAACTATTCGCATTCACGGCGTGGATTGACAATGCTAGTTGCAGCCACAGTAGGATTAAGCGTCATGTAATCGCCCATGTTCTTTTTGGAGGAGGTGGAGGAGGATCTGTAACATTTCTGCCATTATAACCGGTTCGGTCTCGGTACTAGAGCTACTAGCCTTTCCTTTTCTCTGTTTAGCAAGTTTCGGTTTCTCCTTCTTTGTCTTTTCAATTTCAGGATTAAAGCTGCAGCAATTTCTGTCGGTGGTACCTCGCATAAACGAGTAGGATATCAAAAGAAAAGAAAAATCCAATCTAGAGTTTCAATAACTACTCTTAGTGTTGAAATAAAACTATTCCCGACAACGGCGCCAAAAACTTGATAGGGACTTCGGCAACTGCACCGATCGTTACAAGTAATATAGTATGTGAGAAAGAGATCGTCCCACGAGGAATAGTACTCCAACCACTAATTCGTTATTTAAGCTTTAGTTGGATCAATGAGTAATAAGGGTTGATTTGTAACCAAACAGAATTTTTAAGGAATTTAATCAAGAAAAGCATTCAAGATTAAGGATCTCAAGAACGGTTGTTTAGAAAAGATGATTAATAAAGAAAAAAGATTTCCCCTATGTTCCTCTAAGTATTTGAATTAAGTCCCTAATTGATTATTATTCTCACGACTGACGACCAATTCTCTAAAATTAGACTAAGTCTCAATGTCTTGATGCTACCTTAATCCGTTATTTTTGAAAACAACCTAATGTCTTAGTATTGTTTAGAAAAATCAATTTGTTTACAGAATTATGAGATCGCATAAATTCGTAAGCCTATGTCTAGGTCATGCAATTCTATGATGGATTAACGGTTCTAGTTAAATGTACCAACATCTCTATTGTCATACACTAACCTATAAACAATCTAAAAGGCGATCACTCTTTAAGAAAGCATTAAGCACAGGTAATCCATTCAGTCAAGAAAACAATAATCAAATAATAATCCAAATAAATACTTTAAATTCACATAGGGTTCATCATCACCCTAACTACTAAAGGAAACTAGCCAAGCATGGCTAGGTTAACAAAATAAGAAAAGATGAAATTCAGAACTACTCCTGCGTCGTCCTTTTCTTCCTTTGCGTCGTCCGGGTTTTCTGAGTCTTTGCGTCGTCCGTGCGTCTCTCGTTCGCGGCCTCGTGATTATATATTCCTTCCGCATTCTCTTGGTCGAATATGTGTCTGTTCCGTTCTATTCTTCTCTTATGTTGTACGTCTCTTTTTCTTTTATCTTGTATAAAGGATATATTAATATCCTTTTGGTTCCTTTCTTTGCGGGTCCCACGTCTTTTACGAGATATATATATATATATATATATATATATAATCCGATTTTCACAACTGTTTTCATAGCGTTTCGATCAGAGTTTTGAGCGAAAAAATTTTTTTCATAATAAAGAGTAACTGAATAACATTGATAACAGTGTATCCAACTGTTCATAAGGCCGTACATTCCTCCGAGTGTTTACATCTAACGTAAGTACAAAAAAACTAAAGCGTCTCCATCTGATCTTCATGCTAGCTCCTTACCTTTGTCCTCGATCTACGTGGCCTGCTTGCTTCTCTCCTCGGCCCTCGGCCCTCGGTCCTCCGGACCCTGAAGCTATAGCTGAGATCCAATTTAGCGCATTGGATCTCAGGTAACGGTTAACCTCATGCTTATAAACAATATATGTACAACAGGTATTTCTAATTTCACAAAGATTGATCAAGCCGGTACAACAACATAAAACCGTAATAGTGATCTAAGTACGATTCCTTAATCACGGTGTGTCTAAGTACGGTTCCATAGGCACGGAGTATCTAAGTACGGTTCCATAGACACGGGGTATCTAAGTACCGGCCCATAGACACGGAGTATCTAAGTACGATTCCTTAGACACGGGGTATCTAAGTACGGTTCCATAGATACGGTGCATCTAGCACCGAACAGAATGGCCAGGTAAGTGTCTATCATGGGGGGCCTCACCGACTTATACGGCGACTAAATGGCATACCCACATAGACTAGCCTTACCTTCGGCACCAAACTATTCACACAACATATTATCACATATAATCATTCAATAATCATCAGATTAGTGTTACAGTACGCGAACGTACCTTCGTTGACGAACGTCGGAAATTCAGCGAAAGCGCACGTTTAACGGAAAAAAATAAACGCCCTAAAGCGGCACGTCGGACAGCGTAACGAGAGCCCTTCTCTCTTCTTTCTCTCTCTAAGTTTCAAATTCTCTCTTGAGAATGAAGTGAAAAAAACCAAAGGGGAAGGGGGGTATTTATAGACAATTGAAGGGACATGGAGGGAATTTTAAAATTGTTTACTTTATGCCCGATCCACTAGATTTTCCCCGATCGGTCCCCGTTTCGCGTAATTTCGGAAAATCTCAGAATTCTGAATTCATAACCTTGAAGATCTTATCTTCCTCATCAACAATATCTAATTTAACTTAGATTTTGATTTCAAACAGGGTTCCAACTGTCCTACTGAAGTTTCTCGAAAAACGTGTCCGAACGCGCCCGGTTTCAGAACGCATTTCTGAAAGCATCAACTTCTTCAGAAAAATTCACTGAGGATCCGTTTCCTAATTTTTAAATTACTATTCACACTTTTTACTTTAATTAATTATAATATTATTATATTAGCAAGTTGCAAAATTCTTTTATACATATATTTTTTTTTTCTCTTCCTTGACCCAATTTTCGGCTGGCCCTTCTTTATATTTAATAAATATTTTTTTTATTTAATTTATTATTTACTTATTTACTTATTTAATTTTTTTCCAAAAATTCCACAAAATTACCTAATTTGCTCAATCTTGTATTTAGGCTTAAAAATACCTAAACTCAACTATTTTTCTCCAAAATTTCCCATTAATTAGTAAATATGTTTTTACTAATTTTAAGCCAAAACCACTAATTTTAGGGTTTTACATAATTATTACTGAATTTCATTTGCCTATGCTTAAGTATTAGCCCATTATTACTTAATTACCCTACTATCACTTGTTGATAATTTTCTTAATTAGAATACCTTATTCCCTCATAGCTTTTACCCTGACATCTTTGTTTTCATGTCTCCTTCATTATATTGGAAATTATGAGGGTATTTTGGTCATTTGATCCCTTATTCTTTTTCCTCAATTTCTTAGAGACTTTTCCCTTAAAATATGATAAATTCAATATAAAAATTGATAACACAAATTTTCTTATCAGAAATAGCCATTTTATTTATCCGGGTATTACAATATTAAATACGAGTAAAGTTAGAAAGTTGTTGAATTTTGTGGTAGAGTTAATAATATTTAAGATTTTTCTTGATCTGTGTGAAAAATGTTGGAAGTGCCCTACTAGAGGAGTATTAATTTTTTATTTATCTCACTACTCTTATTAAATATGGGCAATTCGGCATATATGGGAAAAAAAATATTCATTGAAACTATCAATGCTCATCACTATGGGGAGATTGTACCGTTAAAACAGTTTAACTTTAAGATTTTCAATTAACTACATTTAAATAAAATTCATTTTTAAAAAAATTGATAGTTAAGAGATTATCTTTATAGTATATGATATAGATATTAATTTAATTTTTTTTTTTAAATGAGTAGAAGTAAGAAAATTAATATGAACCATTCAAATTAGATCTTGGCATGAACACTAAAAACTAATTCCCACCAAGTCATATTAACATGCATTAAATTTTGATTAATTACGACAACAATTTTTAAATACAGATAAATGTCTGCGGCTACTGGCTAAAATATTCATGCACGCATAATTAAGTACATCTTCATCCATATGAAATGACAACTAAATGGATATCTCTAAATAATACTCCCTCCGGTCCTAATTATAGAAGTAAATTTTAGAGTTGGTTTCGGTCCTAATTATAAGAGCAAGTTTTAACTTTTGTCAATTTTTCCTATAATACCCCTATTTATACTTATTATTAGGAGCATTTATATATATGTGTGTACATATGTATATTTGTGTTACACACACACACATACATACACGTACACACACACACACACACACAGATATATATATATGTATGTATATTTGTGTGTGTGTGTCTCTATGTATGTAGATAGATCTATATGTATACGCATATATATACACACATATATGTTTATATAGCAAGACCATTATTTCAATTAGAAAGCGTGTGGAAAGGAAATTAGATCTATATGTATACACATGGCTATATAAAAAGCAACTAATATACATATATACTAAACTAATATGTCATGGATGTCTAACGTAAGACAAATTAGAAACACTTATAATTATGGCAACTTATGTCATTTTAAATTTATATAATGACATTTTAGGAAAATGAGTAAAATTAACTAATTTAACTCCTCTCCTTAATTCTCTCAAAATCGGTTGAATAGCTCCTATAATTAGGATGAGTAAGAGTTTATTAATCATAACAAACGAGATCATTATTCGATGGCTGGCGAGCCAGAAAATTAAACACTTGAGGATCATAAACTTGATTTATCATACCATGAATAATCTCAAGTCTTACATCACACGCTTAATTATAAGAACAGCAGCTAATAGCAGTATTACATAAGATCCAAAGCACCTCACCAAGCATTACAACTTGTGAATAAGGAGCTGCTTTTATTCTTCATATATATAACATAGAACAGCACACACACATATATATGTATGTATGTATGTATCTAGAGGGCAAGGTGGGAGCCCACGTCTCTGAAAGTATGAGTAATCACCTGTGCGAGAGTGTGAGGGTCAGGAATGTGACTTTTGAGCTTCTCATATTCCAAGGTGACATGCACCACACTGCCCTTTTCCTTTGGAGTTGTTTGTATTGTTATGTCCATGCACTTGAAATCCTTCAGAATATATATATCTCCCTCCACAACTCTCAAAGTGATCAAGTTCTTGCTCTCATCTATGGCATGGATCACGTCTTTATCTACACAGTGTTTCCCTTCTGCATCAATTCATGTACAACACAAATATTTCAGTCTCATGTTCGAAGCGAACCTTATTCTTCGCACTAATAAAACAGATTTGGTTTAGTGACAGAATTTATGAACGACTAGTGGCGTTGACAAAATATTTTTCGTCACTAATTCTGCCAGTAATTACAAGTTTTTTTTAAAAAAAAAAAAATTGTCGATAGATCTTGTGTGGTAAAATCGAAGAAAAAAAAAGTAAAATCGAAAGATAAAATGACACTTTGGGCCCTAAAAGAAGAATAGGTATCAACTAAGGGACAACAGTGACTTGAAAACAAGATACTATTAAAAACTGGACTGGTCAACAAAATAGTTCAAAGGTCAGTAATATAACCCAGTTGATTCGTCCAACACTCTTGATCAACTGGCCAGCAGACTAGTTCATCAATTCATTGGTTAGACCCGTTGACTCGAGTTAAGTTTTAATAATATGATTAAAAATGACTGGAACTCAATTATATACAATGAGAGGTCAACCAAAAGAAACGCTTAACTGTTCAAAGTGTCGTTTTCCCAAGAATAAAACCTGAGACAAGTACTGAAGAAAAAGTGTATGCCTTACCTTTCTCTATATATATGTGTGTACGTAGTTGAGTCGTACTTACCATGGACATAATACACGGTAAGAAAAGAACCCAGCTTGCCCCAGTTTGCATCTGCAGAAACACGTTGCACGTTGGCAGGAGAGATATTGGACATGAGGTGAGGCTTGCTGCTCAACATTCCATGAAACTTATCTGCAGAAGCATCGATGTGAACATCAACCTCGATCTTCCCAAGTAACTGTTCCTCATTATGACCTTGTCCTTGATTCAAGTGCGAATCAATGTCTCTGCTAATCTCTGATACAAGCTGCATCAGACAGTGAGGATCTGTGATTTGTGAGTGAAGCTTTTCATATTCAAAAGTCCAGTGAGCCACACTTCCCTTTTCCTTTGGAATAACCTCAATCGTAATTTTGAAGAACTTGTGATGTTCAAGTAAATCGCCTTCTGTAGCAGTATAAGTGATTGAGTTCTTTTCTGGCTCTATGGCTTCAGTCATAGTCTTGGACACACGGCTCTTCCCATCTACGTGAAATAACAAAAACAATTAATTAGCGACAGAATTCAGTGACAAATTAATAAGTGACAGTCTATTTGACAACGGAATCATAATAATATTCCGTTCCTAATCCACTTTTTTTTTTTTTTTTTTTGTAGTTTTTAGAATCTGGAAAGTGATCATGAACAGAAAAAGCTATTGTCCTTCGACATTAAAATTTAGCATACCATGAAGATAGTTCCAGACAATGATAGAGCCAACTTTTCCCCAATCACCTTGAAGCTTAGTCACACTCTTCATTTTTGTGGGAGTGATATTGGCAATGTGATGAGGATTACTGCACAATATTTCATGCAATTGCTCGGCAGAAGCATTAAGGTGAACATCTGCTTCAACCTTCCCAAAGTGAGACATCTCTCTTGGTGATCTTTTGATGATATAGAGATAGATAATATGCAGAGTGCAAACCCTAAGTTATGCACAACTAGTCCTAACCCTTTATATAGGAAGATTGAGGTAGTTTTCAAGGGTACGTTTGTAATAAACCAAAATGTTAACAGTAAGTGGTTCCCACCACCTTCTTCACATTCAATTTCTTTTCTTCCGTTTTTAGACATTGATAGTAAAGTAAACCCTATTTCACAATGAATATTCCAACACGCATTGAAAGGAAAATTAATCTTTTAGTCCCAATTTTAACTCAATTATATACTCTCTCAAGTCTAAATATAAATATAAGATAGAATTGACTTTTTTGAAAATATTAAGAAAACTAATTAAATTATCTTAAATTACTTATATTTATCTTTTTTTTCTCTAAAACTATTTTTTCTAACTTATAAACTGATATACCACTCTAGTCCTATCTATAATTCTCTTTTAACTAAATCACATATACCAAGGAGAGATAATTAGTTCAATGATTATGGGGTAAATTTTCAAATTTGCTCTCATTTATGAATGGGTATCTTTCAACTCTTTCTTCTCTCTCTATTTTCATTGGTACAATTGACATTGACAAAATTTTCACAATCACATTTATTACCTGAAAGAGGACTTATAAACAATACCAAATTTTTTGATCAAAATGGATTTATAAATAGGACTAGAGTGGTATAATCTAATAACACGTAACATGTGATATAATTAAGTAACTTATTTAGCTTCTTTAATATCTTAAAAAAAAGTCAATTATATATGTCTTATATTTAGGACTAGAGAGAGTATAACTCAATTCCTATACTTTAACTTTGTGTAATTCAATCTTTATAATTTTGACTCAATTCTAAATCAATCCTTATAGTTTTAGCCATTTTTATAATTTAGTCCCTATATTCTATAAAATAAAATAATATATATAATAAAGACTAGAAACCAAATTATAAAATGGATAAAATTATAAGGACCGAGTTACAAACCGAGTCAAAATTATAAGAACTAAATTGCATTAAGTCAAAGTGTGTGAATTAAATTACAATCAAGTTAAAATATAAGGAGCAAAAGATTAATTTTTTCATAATTTTGTGCAGTCATTAATATCAACATTAATTATTGTACCAAAAGTAGTTGAGCTGAAGTGTTGTACTTGTATGTATGCCTGAAAGATTGTGGTTAAAATTATATATTTTTAAGTATTTGACAATAAAAAGTTTGATAATGTAAAAACTAGTGTGATAAAATCATAAAATATCGATTTTAGATTTTCTTGTCTTGATCTTTCCCTTGGGTTTAGTTAATGTTACTGGTTGTCTTTGGTCAAAAATATAAAAATCACATTGATTGTTCTCTTTGAAACTTATAATAGTTATAATAGTACAATACTCTCTTTTGTCTTTATTATAAAGTACCAACTAATAAGTGTATTTGATCCTTTTTATAAGACGCTCGTTTATTTCCAAAGAGCATTAAATAATTTTTTCCATGTTTGCCCATAATTAGTAAGGGTAGTGGGTGAGAGTAATAATTAATATAATATTAGAGTTTAGTATAATTACTATGAGTAATATTGGAAATTCCTTACCTTTTAAGACAAATTTAATAACTTTAACTGTTTTTATTGATTTGTAAAAATTGTTAATTGGTGTCTTACAATAAAAATCGGAGGGAGTATATGAAAACACTCTCCTTTTTTATAACTACTCGTAATTTATTTTTTTACTTCTCCTTAATACTCAGAAATTAAAAGATTTAACAAAAAAAAAACAAAAGAAATACTTAACAAATTAATGAAAAAGTAAACTCGTGTTTTAGCCTTAAATATAAATAATCATAGCGGTGTGTGTGTCTGACAACGATGTCTAGACTCTAGAGATTAGTTTTTCATGGATCTGGCTTCGGTCATTTTCCATTACCAAACGATGTCTAGACTCTAGAGATTAGCTTTTTTCATGTACGTGGCTTTGGTCCTTTTCCATTACTCATTCGCTGTTGGCCTTTTCTTTCAAACAACAGCTTTTTGGTGTAAAATGCACCTGTTTTTTTTTTAAAAAATAATAGTATTCATCATCTTGAGCTATCTTTTTAGTACCTGTCAATATCCTAAAATATTTTTTCAAAATCCTAAAATTATTTTTCAAAATCATGAAGTATTTTTCAGTACTAGTCAGTATCCGAAAGTATCTTTTTAGTACCATAAGTTCTTTGAAATATTTTTTTAAAGATTATTCAGTACCCTAAAATATATTTTTAAGATCCTAAAATAATTTTTCAAGATCATGAAGTATTTTTTCAGTATCAATCAGTATCCTGAAGTATTTTTTTTAGTAATAGTTAGTACCCCAAAATATGTTAGGATCTTAAAAAAATATTTTAAGGTACGAACGGGTACTAAAAAGATATTTCAGAATAATAACTAGTAGTGATAAAATACTTAATGATCTTGAAAAATTATTTTATAATCATGAAAAAATATTTCAAGGTACTAACTGATTTTGAAAAAATATTTTAAGGTACTAACTGGTACTAAAAAAATATTTCATGATGGTGAATGCTATTAAAAAAAAAAAAAAAAAAAAATCAGAAACATGATGCATTTTGCACCAAAACACTGCCGTTTGAGAGAAAAGGACGGCAGCAAATGGTAATGGAAAATGACCAAAGCCAAATCCTTTTTTCACAAATCTTATGTGTACCTTGAGCACAATTTTTTTATATATATTTTATTTATTTAGATTAAATTATATGCTGCATCCTGAAATATTTTTTTACATCTAGTATCTCTAATTAATTTTCAGTCCTGCATTCAGAAATATTTTTCCTATAATAATAGTATCCTAGAAACTAATTAATTTAAGATACTGAGTGCAAAAAAAATTTCAGGATGTAACATATAATTTAATATAAATAAATAAAACATTTAAAATATTCAAACAAAATATGTAGAGGGGTGAACACTTAAGGTGCAGTATATGCATATAATGTGAACCCTTTTTCATGCAGGAAACTCTAATTTCCATACGAGGCTAGTGGTTTCAATGTTCTTCTTTTCTTAATCATTTAGTCACATCAATTTCCAAAAATCTGAAACGTATAGTATTTATTAAAATAAAATCATATAGAATCTTTGCATGTTCATCACTATTACGCATTTACGTATTTATAACACTTAATACATAACAGTTACAATCAATGGCGGAGCTTCTCAAGGGCCAGGGGCCACGGCCCCCCCCCCAAAAAAAAAAAAATTGTGAGGAAAAGGACGTCAAGAGACATTACCGGCCGGAGTAGTATTATATTGGCGGTGATGACATTGAAGAATCCAGTGGTGGTACCAGGCCCAGCCAACCTCGAATTGCAAAACATCAATAGAATTAGCAGAACGAAGCAAACTCTCATGTTGCTTTCCTGATGGAATCGAATGCCGAGTATATACAAGTTGCACTCATATGTTTCTTCATTACTCTATCAATCTCTGGAATCCATGCCACCTCCAGCGAGTTGCAGGGACAAATGAATTATGTGTGGCTTAGCTTCACAAGAAATCAAACAAGTTCTACATCTTTGGTCGGCGACCACAAAAGGTTCGTGGATAGTGTCCAAGACTGGAATTTTGACTAAATTGAGAAGAAGCAAGAACAGATGGTGAAAGCCTTGCAGTGTTTCTCAAAGACCAAATAAATAGAAATCTGCAACACGTAGCAGCCAATTAGACGTTGAAGCGAAAGCCTTTAAACACCACCCGGACCACGTGTCAAAGATAGATTCCTAGGGAGCCAGGGTGGGGATTAATGTCTCCACCAAACAGTATCAGTTGGACTCCCAAAACTTTATACATTTGGCCCCCAAATATTTTTTTTTAATTAGTTAATGAGTATACATTTGCCCCCCCCCAAAACATTTATCCCAAGATCTGCCACTGGAGGCGGATGTCACATAAGGATATATAACATTTTAAAACAGTGGTTATTCATGCGCACCGTCATATATTATGAAGCGGAATTTCACGAAAACACAAAAATAATTGTCCTAGTTAAAACCGTCATTTATTTAGTTATAAAAATAATGGTTCTTAAAACACGACTATCATTTAATACTTACAAATGATTTGTCTTCCAACCTTATGTCAACGAAAACACAACTATAACTATTATATCTATATATTGATCGTAAAGTATGAACGACAAAAACAATATTTTATAATAAAGAACAAGTAAAGAATAATTCTAAAAAGAACCTTTTAAAAACATTGTTCCATCCGACACCAAGTACAAGTTCTCCTTAATTAAACACTTTAAAGCGAAGTATTCAACTATATTTATACTAACCTATTCTTTTTGTTTTTAGTAATTTTCTAAAACACATATTTTCATCACTTTGCCCTTCTCTCTCCCATCATGATCAGATGTCAGATAACTCTTTCCATTCGCCCTCTTCCTCCTCCATATGCTCACCCTCCTCCTCTACCACCGCCTCCTCCTCCTTTGCCTCATCATCAAATGGAGGCTCTACTGCAGATGTTGGCCAACCTTGACTGCTCCACGATGCACCCACAGTCTGAATAAGAAGTTGGACCTCATTCTTCTTCACAATCAGGTTCTATGTGATCACTTCCAGTCAAACCATTCATCTCCTTCTTTAGATGTTGATGATATGTCGAGCGAGGGGGAGGAGCAAGAGGAGGAGGAGTGCAGTAATGGTTATGACTAAAAACCATTACTATTTTTTTTAATATTAAAAAAATTAATTGTTAGGGCAATGTAGTCCAAAAATATTTAAAAAAACAATTGTTACTTCATAGTTATTAATAAAAATAAAAATAAACTGTTGCTAATTTAGACATTTTACAAGACACGTTCACGGTTATTAGTAAATAAATATTACATTGAAATGAGTCTTCAACTACATAGTATGCATAATCAAAATGTAAGTACCTCTATATTAATCATATTGATTTTTTTGGGAGTCTTTTGTTTATATTATATTCATTTAATATTTTAAATAATATATGATTATCACAGAATTTTGCAAATCGATATGATTCATCATTCATAAGCATGTCTTCCAATTTTAGTTTCATATGTATCACAATTTAACAACTATGGTCAGGACCAGGAATGTGCAAAGAAAACAACACAAAAAAGTCCTATCCACAGTCATTTTGCATCTAACAAAGTAACACTAACAAGTCTCTATTCCTTTTTAATTAATTTCTATGCTCAAAACTTAGATCAACACTTAGTATTTATTGGGAAAGACTTGCGCTGCTTTTCCATCACCCTCCTTCATTTTTAAGCAATTCCAAACAAGGAGAATTTATCCCTCATCCACCCAAACAAACCATTTCTCCTCATCTCCCGGAATCTCAACATTTTAGCCGTCCAATTCATCCAAAAACTCACAAAGTGACACGTAATTGAGCTTTTAAGATCACATATGAACCTAAATAATCCTGGCACTATTACCTTAGTTTCCTTTGCCTCTTCCTCACCGTCGTTGTCCTATGTGGTTCCATTGGCGTCGGCAACTTCAGTATCCCCGAGACGTCAACGAGATCCATGACTATTTGTACTCATGTGGCCAGAGTGTTGAGCCACATAGCGTCTTCTAAGAAGCTCAACCCGAGAACTTCGGCTCTTCGCATTCCCCAAGATTTCAGATCGGGATGAACAAGCCCAAGGTGCTTCTAGTTACTAGGTCTTCGCCCAAATCCAGTAGGGGATCATTATTTGTTGAAGTTTTTTTTTTTTTTTTTAATTAAGAACAAGATGGGTGAAATAGATCATACGTATCATTCTCGAACTCCAATGCCTAAGGAAGGATTTTAACTTTTACATTTTCCTTACTCTAAACTTAGTTTATCAATACATCTACAAAAATTGCAAAACAAAATCTGATATTTCTTTTGCACTTAACCAGGAAACACTATTGAGCTGAAATCTCCACTTCAGATTTGTTACAAAGAAGCAAAGGGGAAGTTGATGACAAGTTGGTTTCCTTAATAGGCTTCAGTTTTTCTTGGTGTGGTGGCGGTTTTCTCTTAGATGCAAGGAATTTTCTTTCCTCTAGTATAGTAGGATTGGCGAGGATTTTTTCATCACCCGTAGGAGCGCCCCCTGTTTCCGATGCTAAGTGATGACGGAGGCAATAGGAACTTGGAAACATTAGATAATCAGTGTTGAGTCATTGATGAGATATACGGCTCATACCATTACTTTTCTTTTATAGATGATATAAGATCCAGTACTAGAAATGAATTCAGCAGAAACAAGAACGAACCAAAAGGGCACAGACATGTTAAAAACCATATTCAATATAGTGAGAAAAATCCCCTTCCACAGACTATTACAGATCAAACAAAATAACAGTAAGTGCCTATTCCTTTTAATTTCTTCTTCAATCTCAAAATAAGGGGTACAAAATCAGAAAATGGAAAAGGCGGCCTCACAATACAACACTGCAAATTAAAAAATTCATTAAATGTTGAGACTCTCGTAAAACTTTTACAAAAAGTATCAAGACAATTCACATTTTGGGCCCTTGTAAAATGGACCAAAAGGAGTATATGACATGGTGTACCTAAATGTAGTAGAAATGGTGTAAATGCATTATTCTTGGTTCATGTTTTCCAACGTATAACCCCCCTTATCCCTCGTTATCACAAGAGAAGTTTTTTTTTTTGTTGTCCAACTGATTCACCAAAGCTTCACCCTAACTAATCCGGATCCGATCCGCCTCGCGCACCTGGCTATGGTGGGAAAGTCTCCCAGCGGGGCTTTTTTGCTCGAACTCGAAACCTTGCTTAATCGACACAAGCCGCTTATCACTTGTGCCAACCCTCTCTTAATTAAGGGACAAAATGTTACCTCTTGGGCTCTCCGCAGCCCCGACCCCCGTCTCACATGTTAAGACGTAATTGTTCAATTCATTGCACACCATGCACTGCACAGAAACTGAGACCAAAGCTTGAGAACCAAAGAAAAGCTCTCATAGGAGATTTAACAATTTCCTTTTGAATCTGACTTCCATGACCTTATTCTCGGAGATTCTGTAACATCCTAAATTTTGGGATTTGAAATTAGAAAATTTTATGGAAATTAATTATACAATTTTGGTTTAAAAGAATTATGAGGTTAATTATTGGAAATCAATGCCTATTTTTCCCTTAATTTATTTCGGGGAAAAGAATGAATTTAAGGAAGGAATAATTTAGGCCTAAAAAGTATAAAATCAATATTTTATGGTTTAGGGAAAATAAATTGAATGATAAAAATTCTTATATTAAATTAAGGATTTATTTTCCATAAATATCCATATTCCTTTGTTAAGCAATTTTCCCCAAGTCCATTTTGTTTTCTTCTTTCTTGAGCCCAAACCGTGATCAGTTACTAAATAGAAGAATGGATTTTAAAAGCCCACACACTCCAACCAATTGAATTACTCCAGCCCCACGTATCAGCTAAATGAACCAGCTGAATAGTTATAAACTTATAAACCAGGACCCTTCCAATGAATATCAGTGCATATCCTCGTTTCGGCCCAACTAAAAAACAAAACCAGCTACTACCCAAGCCATTAGACTACTCCATTTTATCCAAAACACGCAACAGCTAAACACGTTACAAATCTCAGCGTTATCACGTTGCAGAGGTCAGAGCCGAAAACACAGGATAGGGAGACACGCAACAGTGATTCTCGAGCCCAGCGACAGTAGCGCCATACCCTTCCTCTGTCCATTCCTCTCTCTTAGTCAGGGCTCTTAAGTCCTTATATATTACTCCTTCATTTGCATTTGAAGGAAAACCGTGAGAGAGAAAGCAAGAGTTAGGAACACAACTAGTGTTGTTGCTCTGCTTTAGATAATCGGAAGCAGAGGTGCTCGTTTTCAACGGTACTCACATCGTGCAAACTGAAGCCAACCGAAGGTAAGTCACTGTGCTTTCCTTCCTTATGGTTTCCACAGTAAATCGACGTGAGCTTTAGGGTAATAAACTGTTAGAAAATAATAGGATACTATGTATTTTTGCTGCCATGAAGTGCATATATATATAATATATATATATGTGTGTGTGTGTAAACCTGTCGTTGGGCTTGGAGAGAAACAAAAGAAGTGTTGACTGTCATATGTAACTGAAAAAATATATATATATATATGTCCACTGTATGTATATATATATATATATGTGTGTGTGTGTGTGTAAACAAGATAACTAAGCTTGCTGTCATGGAAACCGAAACCCACTACTATATATATATATATCACCGATGACTTGGGATAATGGGATGAATATAGGACCTTCCTATATATATATATATATAGATACATACATACATACGTGCTAATCCTAAAAACTCAAAGTTTGCTTAATTATAAAAGTTGCTGTCGTGTAAAGGAATAGATAGGTATATTGCTGCATACACAGAAATATATATGGAAGCCACTTTAATTATACAACGCTGTCATGGGTATACATATATATTGTGGCTGTCAAGGTATATTATATAACACCAGGAAGCTACATAGACTGATAGACATATATGTATAACTAAGAAAAACGTTAAAGCACCTTATGAAAAAAAGAAAGGAAAAACTTGTTGTATATATGTGCATATCAGTTTGCCATCTAGTTAATAGGAATAGATACATGTTCCATAGTTCCCTTCTATTTTTTTATACTCCCATATAGAAACTTATGTAGAAAAACTAGACGTTTATAAATATATATATATATATATATATATACACACACACACACATCTATAACGCTGCCTTGAAAGAACAAGGAAACTGCCAAGTATTTTTGTATATATAGATATAAAACCAAACCTTGAAAGTTTTGTTGCCATATCATGAAAATTGGGTCAATCCATAAAGTCTCGGGATCTAAAACCTTATGGGCATAAAGCTTGTTTTCTCTCCAAAATAAATAATTGTTTTAATGGCTAAATGTTAACAACTAATTAAATTACTATTTTATAAGTTTAGACCGAGGGAAAAGAATTATACCTAAAAATATTTTATAGACAACTAAATTGTAAAAAGAAATGAAAGAGGTCATTGCAAGATTTTAGACTACAAGATATATATATATATATATATATATATATATATATATATATATATATATATATATATATATATATATATATGATACGTAAATTATTTAAAAAATATATATATAAATAAAAATGTAATAAATAGAAAATAATAATAATAATAATAAATATTGTTATTATTAGTAAAAAGGGAATAAATAATAAAGGGAGTTGTTAATTAATAATAAATAAAATAGTGTTATTATTAATTAATAATAATTAAAAAGGGGATAAATGGAATAACAGATCCACCAGTGGTAGAAAGGTTAATAGTGGCAATGACATTTCTTAGGATATTATTTATAAGGAAAATAATGCGGTGATATTATCATAGGATATCTGGGAAAGTCAGGAATCAGTACCGAAAGGTGAACGTACCGCTAGCTACGTAGACTAAGGTACGAATGCGTACTGTAACTCTGACTCTTATGTTGTCTTGTATGCTTATATGTGATTAGATGATTCATAGAGTCATAGACAAGACTAGGTCTTGGGTCATGTACTGTGGCTAAGACTCGATCTTAGGTCACCTGTTTACATACATTCAGCTTTGTGCGGGTTATAGTCATGATAATGCCGTATGTATGTTTTCCTAACGCTGAGGACACGTGGAGGCATGGCACTGGTGAGTGCAAACGTTATGAACATTACATTTTATGTGTGCTATGTATGGCTAAAGCTGAAATGTAATGAATATATGTCATACATATACTGTTTATACTTGAGCATGAGGTTAGCTGTTACCTGAGATTCAATGGGTGTTGAATCTCAGAATTTACCCTAGCTTCAGGATCTAGAGGATTAGGAGCTAGAGAAAATGGCAAGCAACACGCGTGAGGACTCAGCCAGAATTTTAGTTTGGGATAGTATTATGTATAATTTTTGAATAGTCGGATAATTGTACCACTAACGTGCCGACCGGATACACCGCAAAGAATTTAAGTTGTATTACGCTTATATTCCTCTGGGAATTTTAATTAACTAGCATATGTTATCAGTCACTCATTCGTTCAAACATTAATCATGCTCTATGTTGTGACTTACTCTGATCTGTTAACGCCTTCACTCTGATAATTTCACACCAATTAGTCTAACAAGAGATTTAGGACATAAATCGACATCATAATGAACGTAGGAATTAGGGGCGTTATAGATTCTTTGTTCTTGTTTTTTTTTTTTTTATGATGAATGTTTCTTGCAAGGCTTTAAAGTAAAGTTTATCTCCATTTGAATCTCCCTAACACAACAACAGGGCATGCAGAGAAGATGGCAATAACATGTCGTCCTCCCAATATGAAAACTAGAATCCAACCCAAGCAATGCATGAGATTTTCTTGTAATTATAGGAAATCATCATGAAAGCGTTCAAATCCTGCAATCAAATATAGTATAGCAAACATCACAATGTCTTCCTCCTACCAGAAGGGGGAAAGTAGTATAGCACAAAAACTGGAAAAAGAACTTTCGAACATTATCGATATATAAGAGGCTAGGTTTTTTTTTTTTTTTGTCAAATCATACTTATATTAATACTCACATCAAAGTATAACCATTACAACTGAAATAAATGAACTAGAACAATTACAACTGAAATAAATAAACCACAACAAGAACACAAACACATAAAACAATACAAACCAAATGAAAGAGAAACTAATAACCAAAATTACTGAAGAGGTAGGAAAATAAGTAGCTTCAGAGACTGCACCGGCTTCCTGGACATCCAAGGTTAGAAGTGACAAGGAAGAATACACCTTCTTTTTACCGGACACACCTTCTTTTTACATATACCGTATAGCAAAGCATGTACCAAGAATCTAGGATTTTGATTAATTTTACGCAGCGATAATCAAATAACAACATAGCAGGGGCGAGATCTAAGGGACAGGAAAGTTGTGTGTGTCAGAAGATATGTCCCTTATCATTTCAAAACAATCATCATACCATCCTACAAGTCAAAACCCCACCTGACCTAAATTAGACAGGTCAACAAGTGGAAACAGTTAAATAAAAACTTGGGCAAGAATAATTTATTAATTTTCAAAAAAAACAACACCTAAATCTTTCCGCTAAAAATCAAGTCTAGGATGGAGAAGAGGATGAGTAGATTAAGGCGTACCTTTTGCTACTTGCAGGAGAGGGGGCTCTGGCTCTTAGAACAAGCGCGATGAAGAATGACTGGAAGAAGAAGCAGACACCGTAGGGTTTTTGTTTCAGATTAGCTTTTTTTTCTGAGAGTTTCATATCAGCTCGATGACAGCCTAAAGGGCACAGGGCTAATGTTTTTTTTTTCCCCCATTTTGCCAATTAAATGGAGGGAAGCTGTAAAATTTTTGGAGGGAGAATTTTGTATTGGCCAATATTATTAAATTTTCTAATTAATATTAAAAGAAAATCCTTGGCGCCAAACAAAAAATTCAGGGAGCGAAGAATTGACACATTAAAGACGTCCTGAAATTTATGTAGGTCGCCATAAATGAATTTTATTGAAAAAAAATTAAATATTATGGCGCCAAACAAATATTTCTCATATTTTTATGGCGTGAAACAATTTTAGACGTCCGAAAACAAATCGGGACGCCAAAATCAATTTAAGGAGTCCGATTTCTTATTCAGGGCTGAAGGCTCAACTTCCTTAAATATAATTACAAGAATGCCATCGCCTTCACTTTGGACATCCTATTTCTAAATAAGGACGTTTTTTAGGGTAGTAATATCCAATTTTTGTAGTAGTGTGGAGAGAATGAGAATCCTTTAAAAGAATAAAACTTTCACCGGCAACTCAAGCGAGTTGCAGCTAAAGGTATAACTTTCAGCGACGACAAGAAATTGTCGCCGCTGAAAGTCATACCTTCAGTGGCGACTACATAAAGTCGCCACTGATTGTATCATTTTCAGCAGCGACAAAATATGTCGCCGCCAAAAATCAATACTTTTCAACAGCGATACTATTGTCACCACTGAAAGCCTAGTTTTCAGCGACGATATTAAAAATCGCCGCCAAACGTCACAACTAAAACTCCTTTTTTTATCGTGAAACTTGCCATTTTTGTCAATTTCCTAACACTTCTCATATAATGTATTTCTGTTTATCAGACAAAAATGAAATTGGGCATATATCAAGAAAACATTTAATGTTCATTGAAACTATCAATGCCCATCACTATGGTGAGATCCATACCATTAAAATCAACGGTGCAAATTTAAGATTTGCAATAAACCATTTTTAAATAATAATAAAAATCATTTTTAAAAAACTGTCTTTATTCTATATTATATGCACATTAAAATAATTTTTTTTTTGGAGAAAGTAAAAGTAAAAAAAAAAATATATAAACCATTCAAATTGTATCTTGATGCTACCAAAATTTAACTAAGTACCGCAAGTGTACGGGTCATGAAAATAGTAAGTGGTAAATCAAGGTCATCCCACAGGGACTCAATCAAACTAGTGATTAGGTGTTAAATTTCCCTTTTTTCGTTTAAGTTGAGCGAATCCGAATTGTTTTTGAGAATAAAAAGAAAATCAATAAGAACTAATAGTAGCAAAAGAGAGAATTCTAATATCGAGAAGTACAACCTAGAGTCACTAATCTCTTGTTGGTTTCTTAGATTTTATCCCCACAAAATTACTTTTGATTTAACTTAATCAGCTAATCTAGAGTATAAATGTCTATAGATGCCTTCCGGTCCATCTATATACCTATATTAATTAATTATGCAATTCCTCACACAACTAGATAAGGCGTTTTTTAGAACGGGCTCACTCTAATTTGATTATGCAGAGCTTCTAGGTATATTCCTATCCTAGACGCAAATTAGATTAAAACCTAATTTCACATTAAATTTAAATCTAATTCCACACTATTTACTCTCATGGTCAATTTAGGATTCCCTCTTCCAAGTTCAACCCTAAATCCCCAAAACATGCTTACTAGTGGCCAATTAATAAGCAATAACAATAGACACAAGAATAAATAAACTGACATAAAATTAATAAAAATAATTCGTGGGAATAATACCTAGAACCCAAACAAGTTCATAGGTTCTCTAGGTTGAAAAGTAAATTAGCCACACATGGCTAAAATCAAATCCATGAAATAAGATGAAACTCAGAATCAAAAGATAAGAGAAAGAACAAAGAAGAGATGACACCACGACTGTGGAGCTTCGTCTCTTTATTGCTCCTGGCTGTTGCGCGCTGCTCTTGCGTCTCTGCCTATCCGGCTCTGCGCCGTGCGTGATCTCGTCTTCTTGAATTGCTATTCTTTTTTCGTTGTATCCTGTGCGTCTGTGCGTTCTCTTCTCTTGTGCGTGGTAATTGCCTCCTTTTTATAGATATCTTTTAGGTTTGTTTCTTCTGTGGGTCCCACGTCTCTATCTTTTATAATCAATTCACCCAAGATAAAGATCTTCTGTGCAGCAGGTACGTCTTTTATTCTTGATAGTATATTACATTATATAATTTAATATATAATATATTATATCTTTTTCAATTTAATTTGTTGTCCTCTTAGATCACATAATATCTCCTGCACAACAACATAGGATATCAATAAATTTTCTGTTATAATATTCTTTTATCCTATATTTAATTAAAAGATAGAAAAATATATATCTTACAATTAAATAGGTAAAATAGTAATAAATCCAGCCAATTATATCATAAAATATATACCTATTTAATTATAAAATATATCCTTATCATATCTCAACTATATATCTAAAATGGTGACAAGCTCTTGATGTTCATCATGTCCATAAGCATTAAAACTAATTCCCACCAAGTCATGTGAACATGCAACAAATTTTATTTAATTACGACAACAATTTTCAAGTGCAGATAAACGTCCGTGGCTACAATATTCATGCACGAATAATTAAGTACATCTTCATCCGTATGAAAAGACAACTAAATGTATATCTAAATAATACGAGTTTATTAATCATAACAAACGAGATCATTATTCGATGGCTGGCGAGCCAGAAAATTAAACACTTGATGAGAATCATATACTTGAGTTATTATACCATGAATAATCTCAAGTCATACATTAAACACTTAATTATAAGAACAGCAGCTAATATCAGTATTACATAAGATCCAAAGCACCTCACCAAGCATTACAACTTGTGAATATGAAGCTGCTTTTATTCTTCATATATATAACATAGAACAGCACACACACTGTCCTTATTCTTACACACACATATAGGTATGTATGTATGTATCAATCTAGAGGGCAAGGTGGGAGCCCACGTCTCTGAAACTTTGAGTAATCACCTGTGCGAGAGTGTGAGGGTCAGGAATGTGACCTTTGAGCTTCTCATATTCCAAGGTGACATGCACCACACTGCCCTTTTCCTTTGGAGTTGTTTGTATTGTTATGTCCATGCACTTGAAATCCTTCAGAATATCTCCCTCCACAACTCTCAAAGTGATCAAGTTCTTGATCTCATCTATGGCATGGATCACGTCTTTAGCCACACAGTGTTTCCCTTCTGCATCAATTCATGTACAACTCAAATATTTCAGTCTCATGTTCAAAGCGAACCTTATTCTTCGCACTAATAAAACAGATTCTGTTTAGTGACAGAATTTATGAGGACTAGTGGCGGAATCATTGACAATATTTTTCGTCAATAATTCTGCCAGTAATTACATGTTTTTTTGTAGTGTCGATAGATCTTGTGTAGTAAAATCCAAAGATAAAACGACACTTTGGGCCCTAAAAGAAATTAAGGGACAACAGTGACTTGAAATTTCCAGCGTGATTGCAACAGAATTGCTGATGCAATGGCTAAGTTAGGATTATCTAAATCAGCTATTCTGGGAGATTGCCCCATGTATTTACTGGCGTAGTTAGATCATGAGTGTATGGGATTTATTTCTCCAGTTGTTTAGTTTTTCTTTCTTTATTTGCTGTACTCGGGCTTTTTAGCAATCTTTTCTATCAAAAAGAAAAAAGATACAATTAAAAGCTGGACTGGTCGACAAAATAGTTCAAAGATCAATAATATAACCCAGTTGATTCGTCCAAAACTCTTGATCAACTGGCCAGTAGACTAGTTCATCAATTCATTGGTTAGACCGTTGACTCGAGTTAAGTTTTAATAATATGATTAAAAATGACTGGAACTCAATATGTGTGCGCGCATAAAGTACGTACTGAAACACTTTCAGTGGCGACTTTTTGACTTTTAGTGGCGACTTTTGTCGCCACCGAAAGTCGAATTTTTTGTAGTGTACGTAGTTGAGTCGTACTTACCATGGACATAATACACGGTAACAAAAGAACCGAGCTTGCCCCAGTTTGCGTCTGCAGAAACACGTTGTATGTTGGCAGGAGAGATATTGGAAATGAGGTGAGGCTTGCTGCTCAACATTTCATGAAACTTATCTGCAGAAGCATCGATGTGAACATCAACCTCGATCTTCCCAAGTAACTGTTCCTCATTATGACCTTGTCCTTGAGTCAAGTGTGAATCAATGTCTCTGCTAATCTCAGATAAAAGCTGCATCAGAGAGTGAGGATCTGTGATTTGTGAGTGAAGCTTTTCATATTCAAAAGTCCGGTGAACCACACTTCCCTTTTCCTTTGGAATGGTTTCAATCGTAATTTTGAAGAACTTGTGATGTTCAAGTATATCGCCTTCTGTAGCAATATAAGTGATTGAGTTCTTTTCTGGCTCTATGGCTTCAGTCACAGTCTTGGACACAAAGCTCTTCCCATCTACGTGAAATAACAAAAAAACAATTAATTAGTGACAGAATTCATCAGTGACAAATTAAAAGTGACAGTCTATTTGACAACGGAATCATAATAATATTCTGTTCCTGATCCACTATTTTTTATTTTTTTTTAAGTCTTTAGAATCTGGAAAGTGATCTTGAACAGAAAAAACTATAGTGCTTCGACATTAAAATTTAGCATACCAAGAAGATAGTTCCAGACAAGGATAGAGCCAACTTTTCCCCAATCACCTTGAAGCTTAGTCACACTCTTCATTTTTGTGGGAGTGATTTTGGCAATGTGATTTGGATTGCTGGAGAAGACTCCATGCAATTGCTTGGCAGAAGCATTAAGGTGAACATCTGCTTCAACCTTCCCAAAGTGAGACATCTCTCTTGGTGATCTTTTGATGATATAGAGATAGATAATATGCAAAGTGCAAACCCTATTTCATGCCATAAACCCTTTATATAGGAAAATTGAGGTGGTTTTCAAGGGTACGTATGTAATAAACCAAAATGTTAACAGTAAGTGGTTCCCACCACCTTCTTCACATTGAATTTCTTTTCTTCCGTTTTTAGACATTGATAGTAAAGTAAACCCTATTTCACAATAAATCTGACACGCATTAAAAGGAAAATTAATCTTTTTAGTCTCAATTTTGACTCAATTATATACTCCCTCCAGCCTAAATATAAGATGGAGTTGACTTTTTTTAAAATACTAAGTTAATTAAATTATCTTAACGTACTTATATTTATCTTTTTTCTGCTAAAACTATTTTGTCTAACTTATAAACTATATAGCACTTTGGTCCTATTTATAATTGGAAACATTATAATAAAGGAACTAGGATAAATAATATTTATTAAAAATGACCATAAAAATAGTAATTATTTTGAAGGACATAAATTAAAATATTAAAATAGAAAGTCTAAATTGCCTTTGTTATCTCCGATCATCTTGTATTCTATCTCCTCATACGAAGTAGATCTTACTATGTAATTCATCTCTTCTTTCGATTCTAAACCTACCTGATTGATTTTTGTCTGTTTTATTGGAAGTCTTTAATTTATATATCAGACTCGATCCTATTGTTCCTTTTTCGAGGAAGATGCTAATGTTTGTTGCATATTTATCTTGTTGAACTACTGATTGCCTCTAATGTCCAGCAGTGTGGTGTTGTTATGAAGTGGTTGCTGCCACAAATTCGAGCGTCTCCCTTGGCCGCACATCATCTCCTCAATTATTCTTTCTCCCTTTTCCCTCTTCATTGTCACATCTTCTAATTATATTTCTTTACTTCTAGTTTCTTTAATGGAAATGGAAGTTTCATTCAAACTTCAAAGTGTAATATTAAACAAATGAGCACATACAGGAAGAATCAAATAGACTAAAAGTCGCGTAAATAGCGCAAGTCATTTTGTGAAATACAAACTCCGTCCAGTTACATACGCATATTTGATTCAAGTGGACATTGAATGGAACGCCCACAAAAAAAAATATATATATATACTCTATCAAACAAAACATCAGGCTTCCATCTACAGGTGTCTTTCACTCAACTTAAGGCAATGAAAAATTTTGTTAAGGCAATCAATTTGTGATGCAGTAGTGTGGCTTCAGTTTTAATGAGAAGCCATGACAGCGAACATTAGCATCTTCCTTAAAAAGGAACAACAATATCAAGTCTAATATAAATTAAAGACTTTCAATAAAATATATGAAAATCAATAAGGTAGGTTCGGAATCAAAAGGAGACGCAAATTGTATGGTGAGATCTGTTTTGTATGAGGAGATAGAATACAAGAAGATTTAAAGATAACCTAAGGGAAATTTATTCTTTCTATTTTAATTTATGGTCCTTCAAAATAATTACTATTTTTATGGTCTTTCTTAATAAATATTATTTATCCTAGATCCTTTATTTATAATTTTCCCTTTATAATTCCTTTTTAACTAAATCACACATACCAATGAGAGGTAGTTAACTCAATGATTATAAGGTAAATTCTCAACTTTTCCCTCATTTATGAATGTGTATCTTTCAACTCTTTTTTCTCTCTCTATTTTCATTGGTATAATTAATATGGGCAAAATTGTCATAATCTCATTTATTACATGAAAGATGACTTATAACTAGAACCAATTTTTTTTGTCAAAAGGAACTTATAAATAAGACAGAGTGGTATAATCTAATAACACGCAACATGTTATATGATTAAATAACTTATTTAAGACTAGAGGGAGTATAACCCAGTTCCTATACTTTAACTTTGTATAACTCAATCTTTATAATTTTGACTCAATTCTAAATCAATCGTCATAGTTTTAACCATTTTTATAATTTTGTCCCTATATTATATAAAATAAAAACATATACATAATAAAGACTAGAAACTAAATTATAAAATGGATAAAATTATAAGGACCGAGTTATAAATCGAGTCAAAATTATAAGAACTAAATTGCATTAAGTCCAAAGTGTGTGAATTAAATTACAATCAAGTTAAAATATAAGGAGCAAAAGATTAATTTTTCCATAATTTTGTGCAGTCATTAACATCAACATTAATTATTGTACGAAAAGGTAGCTGAAGTGTTGTATATATGCCTGAAAGATTATGGTTACAATTAGATATTTTTAAGTATTTGACAATAAAAAGTTTGATAATGTAAACAAATAAATTACAATTTAAAATTATAAGTCAAAATCATTTCTATGATGTTTTTATAATTTTTTTAGCCTGCAGAATTTTTTATAATTTCAAAACTAGTGTGATAATTCATAAAATATGGATTCTAGATTTTCTTGTCTTGATCCTTCCCTTGGGTTTAGTTAATGTTACTGGTTGTCTTTGGTCAAAAAATATAATTATCATATTGATTGTCCTCTTTGAAATTTATAATAGTTATAGTAGTACAACACTCCCTCTTGTCATTATTATAAGGTATCAACTAATAAGTTTATTTAATTCTTTTTATAAGACACTTGCTTATTTTCAAAGAGCATTGAATATTTTCTTAAATATATGCCCATAATTAATAAAGATAGTGGGTAAGAGAAATAATTAATTTAATATTAGAGTTTAGTGCAATTAGTAGGAATAATGTTGGAAATTACTTATATTTTAAGACAATTTAATAACTTTAACTGTTTTTATTGGTTTGTGAGAATTTTTTTTTTTTTGATACAAGGAAAGATAAAAATAATAAAACCGCAAATAAGCAAGCAAAAGAAAACTAAGAAATTAAAGTCTCAGCCGTCGCCTATCATGCTGAACTCCCGCCAAGTCAGCAACAATGAAGCAATAGAGACCAGCAGGGGGATCAGAGAAATGTGTTCCATCTGGAGACTCCACATGCGTCAAAGCAAAATTGGCCAACCAATCCGCACATTGATTGCCCTCCCGTAGCACATGGCCATAGTGTATAACCCACTGTCTGCGAGTGATTGCTCGTATCTGAGACACCAAATGAGATTCACGAGCTGCATTACCTTGTTTGGAAAGTAATGCGATGACTGAGTGACAGTCACTTTCAACAACTACATGCCTCCAACCAGCCTCCCAAGCCATCTCTAATCCTCTCAAAACTCCCCATAACTCAGCTAGCATCGCTGAGCACCTTCCAAGATGTGTAGCAAAGCCTCCAAGCCACCTACTAGACAGGTCCCTCAACAAACCCCCACAGGCTGCCACCTGTTCATTTCCCTTTGATGCCCCATTTGAATTAAGTTTCACAAAAGGAGCTTCCGGAAAACTCCAGCGAACATTAACATGATTCTGTGCTACGCGCTGGGTCCCTCCTCTGACAATTCTGGACTTTACTCCTCCCAGTATCTCAAGAATGGGCCTCATGCAATATTTGCTATTCGCATCTCGCATGTTATGATAAATTCATTCCGCCATTTCCAGATAAACCAGCAAGCAGCAATAAATAGCTCATGCCAAAGAAATCCTCCTACAGTAATTTCATCACACTTCCAATTCTCCGTTACCCAGTCAGTCCAATCATAGCTAAAGAAAGTGTGTACCTGATCACCATGTACCACTTCATACCAGAGAGCACTAACCACTTGACAGTCTCTAAATGCATGTAGACTGGTCTCTGGTTCTAGATGACAAAGTGGGCACAGACCATCGTTATCAGACCAAGCACAGATCCATGACCTTAAAGGGAGCCTCTGATGGAATAATTTCCACCCAAATATATGTATTCTAGGTGGTCCCATCCATTTCCATAACTTTATCCACATGTCACAATCAATAACAGATCCAAATTCAGCTAAATAAAGGTAGCAACTTTTAACACTAACACCAGATAAGCTTCCAGCCAACCAAAAGGATCGATCTGGCCCATCATCATAAGAAGGTGGAAGCATACCTCTAATTAGCTCAACCACGTTCCGAGGAAGCAAGATATTTAATAAAGGCCAATCCCACCGGCCATGATGGTCGACAAACCCATTAACAACACAATCTCGCATCTCAGCAGGAATGGTGCATCTCAGCAGGAATGGGTCTGACTGCATAGTCTTGCAAACAAATGGAGGACACCCACTTATCTTTCCAAAACGAGATAGCAGACCCATCTCCAATTTCCCATACCACCTCATCCCCGTAAAAAACGAACCCACAGGGCATCATGATCGTTTTGGAACCTCCAACCACACTTCATAAGGATAGCATCATTCATAATTGCAGCTGATTTTAAACCAAGTCCTCCCATGGCCTTTGGGCTAGTCAACACATTCCAACTTAAAGCATGATGAGCTTTACGATGGTGGGAATCGCCCCAAATGAAATTCCTTTGAATTCTATCAATCTCATTGCATATATTTAGGGGGAGCCTAGTATATTGCATATGAAATAAAAGAATAGTAGATAATACTGACTTGACAAGAGTAATTCTACCTGCCTGAGACAGGCACTGTTGCTGCCACCCACCTAGCTTCCTTCGTACCTTTTCCACAATATGTTGGTAACACTGTTTAGTTGCACGCCTATGTACCATCCACGCCCCCAAATATCTTCCAACGTTTTTTACTCTCTTGAAGCCACTCTTAGCCTCCAATGAAGAAGCCAAATTCTCAGGTATATGCTTGGAGAAATAGATGACAGTTTATAATAAAGACCGGCAGAAGTATATGAAAACACTATCCTGTTTTATAACTAATCGTATTTAATTATTTTTACTTCTCCTTAATACTCAGAAATTAAAAGATTTAGCAAACAATAAAATACTTAACAAATTAATGAAAGAGTAAACTCGTGTTTTAGCCTTAAATATAAATAATCATAGCGGTGTGTGTGTCTGACAATGATGTCTAGACTTTAGAGATTAGCTTTTCTCATCGATCTGGCTTTGCTCCTCTTCCATTACCAAACAATGCCTAGACTCTAGAGATTAGCTTTTCTGGCTTTGGTTCTTTTCCATTACCCATTCGCTGCCGTCCTTTTCTTTCAAACAACAGCTTTTTGATGCAAATTGCACCCAGTTCTCTTTTTAAAACAAAAATACTTTTGACCATCTTAAACTATCTTTTATAGTATCTTGAAATATTTTTTAAAATCTTAAACTATCAAGATCATAAAGTATTTTTTCAGTACCAGTCAGTATCCTGAAGTATCTTTTTAGTACTGTGAGTTCTCTAAAATATTTTTTTTAAGATCAGTCAGTACCACAAAATATTTTTTTAATGTCCTAAAATAATTTTTCAAGATCATGAAGTCTTTTTTTCAGTAGCAGTCAGTATCCTGAAGTATATTTTTGTACCAATTAATACCCTGAAATATTTTAGGATCTTAAAAAAATATTTCAGGGTACTGACAGATACTAAAAAGATATTTCAGGATACTGACTGGTAGTGAAAAAATACTTCATGATCTTTAAAAATTATTTTATGATCTTGAAAAAATATTTCAGAGTACTAACTGATTTTGAAAAATATTTTAAGATACTGACTGGTACTAATAAGATACTTCAGAATAGTTAATGCATGCTATTTTAAAATAAAATATAAAAGAAGAAGAAGAAACAGGATACATTTTGCACCAAAACGCTGTCATTTGAAAGAAAAAGACGATAGCAAATGGTAATGGAAAAAGAACAAAGCCGAATCCTTTTTTCACATCTCTTATGTGCACCTTGACCATTTTTTTTTAATATTTTTTATTTAGATTAAGTTATATGATGCATCCTAAACTACTTTTTGTATCTAGTATCTTAAATTAATTAATTTTCAGTCCTGAATTCAGAAATATTTTTCCTAGAAACTAATTAATTTGAAATATGGGTGTAAAAAATATTTCAGGATACAACATATATATATAATTTAATATAAATAAATAAAAAGAAAATGTGTAGAGGGATGAGCACATAAAGTGTAGTATATCCACCTAATGTGAACCCTTATTCATGCAGGAAACTCTAATTTCCATACGACGCTAGTGGTTTCAATGTTCTTCTTTTCTTATTCATTTAGTCACATCAATTTCCAAAAATCTGAAACGTAAAGTATTTATAAAAATAAAATCATGCAAAATCTTTGCTGGTTCATCACTATTACTCATTTGCGAATTTATAATACTTAATACATAACGGTGACTGTTAATAAACATCATATATGTTGAGACGGAAGTCACATAAAGATATATAATGCTTTGAAATAATGGTTATTCATGCGCACCGTCATATATTATGAGACATAATTTCATGAAATCAAAAAAATAACAATCCTAGTTAATAAACGTCATTTATTTAGTTATAAAAATTATGGTTCTTAAAACACAACCATCATTTAATACTTACAAATAATTTTTCTTCCAACCTTGTATCAGCAAAAACACAAATATAATGGTTATATCTATTAACCGTAAAGTATGAACAACAAAAACGATATTTCATTAAAAAGAACATGTAAAGAATAAATCTAAAAAGCACAATTTTAAAAACGCCGTTCCGTTCCGTCCGACATCAAGTACAAGTTATCCCTAATTAAACACTTTAAAGCGAAGTATTCAACTCTATTTATACTAACCTATTCCTTTGTTTTTAGTACTTTTCTAAAACGCATATTTCATCACCTCATCTTTCTCTCTCTTATCATGATCAAATATGTCGGATAACTCTTTCCATTCGCCCTCTTCCTCCTCCACATGCTCACCCTCCTCATCTACCACCGCCTCCTCCTCCACCACCACCTCCTCCTCATCTACCTCATCATCAAATGGAGGCTTTACTGCAGATGTTGGCCAGCCTTGAACGCTCCACGTTGCGTGTCAATAAATAATGGTAATAGTAAGAGCTATAAGCTGACAAATAATGGTAATAAAAAAAAAAGATCAAAAGAATAAATAGTTTCCTCCTTTGATTCTGCAGTAATCATAATCAACATACGCTGTGACAAGACAATTTTAAAGTATCAGCAATTGGGAGCGGCATGATATGATCGAATCAATTAAGAAACTTTATGAACCTTACCCAATTTGCAAACTCGTGAGAGGAAAGATGCAGCGCCCATCATCACCACCTTTCTCCCTCAAGACCACGCTCTAAGCTCTTGAGACCCAGATTCGTTCAAACTCGCCAATAATGTCAGCTTTAGTTTCCAGAAGTTGAAAAAACAACACATCCAATCAGTGAACTAAGACATTTACACAAAACTGTAATTGAACATATGGATAAAAGACACGAAAAAGGACCTGGAATCAGGGAATGCCATGAAAATGGAGTACAAACGCTGAAGTAATCACCAAGAAGCGTCATAACAAAATAGAAATCCATGAACTAAATGACACATCAAGTAAATCGATTGGAAAGCAAGAGTGATAATATGGCAAAAAGATCAATTGTATACAAATAAAATGGTTAAATTCTAAGAAGACAAAATGATTGTGCGTGTGTGAATATGGGTCTGATACATCATAGATGAATTTGAGGGATTTGAAAGATGACAATCACCAAAAACCCATAAGTGCATAATAATTAGGGTTTCAGCCTCTGAATCTACTACTTTTGGTGTTTCCAATGTAGAATATTGAACCATGCAATTATAGGGTCCATTAATGCCGATCTATAGTAAATTTGCAAGCTAGTGGTTTTCCTGGATCCAAATGAAAAACCAAAAAATTCGAATAACACAGACACTTGAATTCCAAAATAACATTCAGCATTGCTAAATTAAACAGATAAAACCATATGCATAGCGATACTCACACCAAGGCACGCCGAGGGCACCAAAATCCGATTCAAGACCATCGAATCCGAAGAATCCAGCACGAGAGACAGGGCTAATCGAAGATGAGATGCAGACGAAGCCTCGAGAACTAAAGAGGAAGGAGGAGACTAAGAAGAGGGTAGAAAAATCGCAGCAGGAGACGAGCAGCGGCGGTGGGAGACGGGAGCGAGAGATGACGTCGCTAACGCCGGGATCGAGAGAGGGAGTCGGAGCTTAGCGACGGTGGATTTCGGGAAGCAAGGCGGAGGCACGACGGTGACGGTGGGAGAGAGAGAGGGACAAATGAGAGGTTAGTGAGCTGGAGAGAAAAGTGACGGTATGAATTTTTTTTGGCTCAGGATCGAATTGAAGAACTGAGAAAGGGAAAGTTATAAGGCGCGTTTGGCGTCTAACACATTTCTTAGACTCCCTAAATCCAATTTATACACTTAAGGAGTCTAAGTCTGTGAATTAGACTCCTTAAGTCTGACTTAAGGAGTCTAATTCCCAGACTTAGACTCCTTTCTAATTTATTACTTAGACGCCAAAAGTGCTCCCTTGACCACTTTTGGCTTTCTTTTGGCGCCAGAGCTACACTTTTGGCGTCCAAGGAAAATAGTTAGATGCCAAAAGTCAACTGATAATTACAAAAATGCCACCGCCTTCTTTTTTACTTCTAAGTTTTAAAATAGGACGCCAATTAGGGAAGTAAAAGCCATTTTCTGTAGTAGTGATTAGCATCTTCCTTAAAAAGGAACAACAATATCGAGTCTAATATAAATTAAAGACTTTCAATAAAATATATGAAAATCAATAAGGTAGGTTCGAAATCGAAAGAAGACGTGAATTGCATGGTGAGATCTGCTTTGTATAAGGAGATAGAATACAAAAGGATTTAAAGATAACCTAAGGGAAATTTATTCTTTCTATTTTAATTTATGGTCCTTCAAAATAATTATTATTTTATGGTCCTTCTTAATAAATATTATTTATCCTAGGTCCTTTATTTATAATTTTCCCTTTATAATTCCCTTTTAACTAAATCACACATACCAATGAGAGGTAGTTAACTCAATGATTATAAGGTAAATTTTCAACTTTGCCCTCATTTATGAATGTGTATATTTCAACTCTTTCTTCTCTCTCTATTTTCATTGGTATAATTAATATGGGCAAAATTGTCATAATCTCATTTATTACATGAAAGATGACTTATAAGTAGAACCAATTTTTTTTGTCAAAAGGAACTTATAAATAAGACAGAGTGGTATAATCTAATAACACGCAACATGTGATATGATTAAATAACTTATTTAAGACTGGAGGGAGTATAACTCAGTTCCTATACTTTAACTTTGTGTAACTCAATCTTTATAATTTTGACTCAATTCTAAATCAATCCTTATAATTTTAACCATTTTTATAATTTAGTTCCTATATTCTATAAAATAAAAATGTATATATAATAAAAACTTGAAACTAAACTATAAAATGGATAAAATTATAAGGACCGAGTTACAAACGAGTCAAATTTATAAGAACTAAATTGCATTAAGTCCAAAGTGTAGGTGTGAATTAAATTAAAATCAAGTTAAAATATAAGGAGCAAAAGATTAATTTTTCCATAATTTTGTGCAGTCATTAATATCAACATTAATTATTGTACCAAAAAGTAGTTGAGCTGAAGTGTTGTATATATGCCTGAAAGATCATGGTTACAATTAGATATTTTTAAGTATTTGACAATAAAAAGTTTGATAATGTAAACAAATAAATTACAGTTTAAAATTATAAGTCAAAATCATTTCTATGATGTTTTTATAATTTTTTTAGCCTGCAGAGTTTTTTTATAATTTCAAAACTAGTGTGATAATTCATAAAATATCGATTCTAGATTTTCTTGTCTTGATCCTTCCCTTGGGTTTAGTTAATGTAACATCCCATTTTAAAAGCAGATTTTTTTTTTCGATCAGAGTAGAGCAATGGAGCGAAAGAGTAACTGATACATATTCAAATATAAACCATAGTGTAATATAGTATTGATAATACAGTCATCCTACTGTTTCAAAAGTAAGTACAAAAAGCGGAATAAAAATTCTCCGGCCAGCGGCCTAATCGTGCTGCTTCCCCCGGTCTCCAACTCTCGGTCCTCCGGACCCTGAAGCTACAGCTGAGATCCAATTTACCGCATTGGATCTCAGGTAACGGTTAACCTTATGCTCAAACAATACAGTATACAGACAACAGATATTCAAGACAATACAACAGTATATTAGTACATAAGCATACAGCAGATGCATGATCATAATGACGACAGAACATAAGCACAGAGCAATATGCAAAGCCTCATAACAACAATAACAACAACAATAGCCTGCACATAACCAGTGCCACGATAACCACTTGTGTCCTCAGCGCTAGGAAAACATAACGGCATTATTATGACTATAACCCGTGTAAAACTGTCTGTATATTCGGTCTATGAACGTATCTATCACATATATGTATTTAAGCAGCACAGGATTAGTGTTACAGTACGCGTCCATACCTCTGTTGACAATATACGGTACTTCTGGTACGTTTTGACGAAAACTGCACTTTTGACGGAAACAGCGGGTTGACAGCGGCACGTCAGACAGCGGAACGACAGCGGTACAACGGCGGTTCGTGATAAAAGATTTCCTATACGAATAATATCACATTTGTCAATATTTGACATCATAACAGGCATTTTATGTACAAATTACCATTTTGCCCATATTCCCCTAATCGCCGTAATTTCGCCAGCGCTTCGCTACTTTAACTCTATTTCTCCAAAATTTTAACATACCTCTTCCTCCAACATATTTTTGAAATAAATATCATATCTACCCCTAAAACATGATATCTAAATCATACTTGAAAAACTAAAGATCTAATACTCCTACTATAACTACCGAAAGAACTTAAGACTAAAGACCGGAAAACTTACTCAGAGCTTCGCTGCAAACTTCCCCAGACTTCTTCTCCTTGCTCTGATCCAAGAATTCGAATAGACTAGAGAGGAATGGTGTGAGGATTTCAAATGAGGCAAAGGGGCTATTTATAGAGATTTTCGGGTTACTATTCATCCTTTGTCAGACGGATTCTGGACCGTAGGATCGCACTTTTGCAAAATGGCACATCCTGGACCCTTGGATCAAGCATGCCGACATCCCCCCCTTAGGTGGCACAAAGTGACATCATCTTGGATGATGTCACAAGTTGCTTTTCACCTCCAGCCCGATAAAGTTCCCCGATCGGTGTCCAAATCGCGTAATCTTGCAAAATCTCAAAATTCCGGGGATATAGCCCTGAAGATTTCTTTTTCCTCTTTCAAAATACTTGGGTCAACTAAATTTTTGATCCCATTCAGGGTTTCATCGGTTCCGCTGAAGATTTTGGATATTCGCCTTCGGTTGCGGAATTCGCTTCAGGTAACATCATCTTCGAGACAAAAATCCACTGATTCATAATATGCCCAGATGTTTACTAACTCATTCTTGGATTTCAATTTATGGCTTGGTTTCTATAGGTTTTCATTTATCTTATTTGCTTTTTGAACATCAGATAGATTTAAAGTCAGTCCAGTATAACCCTTTTCGGTTACAGAAATGACTTCGGAGACAGCCTACTCCGAGATAAAAAATCATTTTTTTAGAATATACTCTGACTTTAGAAACCTTATTCATGGTTTTCTAGATAGGATTAAGTTTCTATCGGTGGTCATTTATCCTATTTGCTTTTTACATAAATTATATTAATATAATATTCCAACTTGCCAAAATAATATCTAGATATTTTTTCTTCATTATTATCCAAATTTTCTTGCAAAATTTCGGCTGCCCCCTTTTTTCGTTTTTTAATTATTTAATTAATTAATATTATATAAAATAATTATTTAATAATTTTTTTATATAATTTTTTTTCAAAATTTTCCTATTGGTCCATACATGTTTTTAGGCTTAAAATTACTTAATCTTTCATATTTTTCTTCATATTTTCCAATTAATTAGAAAATATATTTTATGCTGATTTTAGCCATAAACCGCTAATTATAGGGTTTTACATAATTATCTTTGGATTTTCCTTTGTTTAAGCCCAAATAATTAGCCAATAATTATTTAATTAATTACCCACTAATTTTTGATAATTTTCTTAATTAGAATAACTCATTATCTTACAACTTTTGCACTGACATTAGTATTTTATGTCTCATGCCTTATATTAAAATTTACGGGGTCATTTTGGTCATTATAATACTTTTTGATTTTTCCCCCTTTATTTTTCCAAGGTTATATTTTATTAAATTACCAAAATTAGAGACAATATACTCTCTTAATTTTAGTAATTATTTTACTGCCTCCTAGGATTTTTCATAATTCTCTTATGTCATTATATGCCCCACAAGGGCATTTTAGTAATTTTGGCACATTATTATTTTTTCCTAATTTCTAAGAGATTTTTCCTTCATAAATACGATATCTATAACACAGAAATTGAAACCACATATTCACTTATCAAAAATGATCATTTTATTTATCCGGGTATTACAGTTAATGTTACTCGTTGTCTTTGGTCAAAAAATATAATTATCATATTGATTGTCCTCTTTGAAATTTATAATAGTTATAATAGTACAACACTCCCTCTTGTCATTATTATAAGGTATCAACTAATAAGTGTATTTAATTTTTTTTATAAGACACTTGCTTATTTTCAAAGAGCATTAAATGTTTTTCTAAATATATGCCCATAATTAATAAAGATAATAGGTAAGAGAAATAATTAATATGATATTAGAGTTTAGTGCAATTAGTAGGAATAATGTTGAAAATTACTTATATTTTAAGACTATTTAATAACTTTAATTGTTTTTATTGATTTGTGAGAATTGTTAGTTGATGCCTTATAATAAAAACCGGCAGAAGTATATGAAAACACTCTCCTGTTTTATAACTAATCGTAATTAATTATTTTTACTTCTCCTTAATACTCAGAAATTAAAAAGAAACTAATTAATTTGAAATACTCGGTGTAAAAAATATTTCAGGATGCAATATATATATAATTTAATATAAATAAATAAAAAGAAAATGTGTAGAGGGATGAGCACATAAAGTGTAGTATATCCACCTAATGTGAACCCTTATTCATGCAGGAAACTCTAATTTCCATACTACGCTAGTGGTTTCAATGTTCTTCTTTTCTTATTCATTTAGTCACATCGATTTCCAAAAATCTGAAACGTAACGTATTTATAAAAATAAAATCATACAGAATCTTTGCTGGTTCATCACTATTACTCATTATAATACTTAATATATAACGGTGACTGTTAATAAACATCATATATATTGAGGCGGAAGTCACATAAAGATATATAATGCTTTGAAATAATGGTTATTCATACGCACCGCCATATATTATGGGACAAAATTTCATGAAATCACAAAAATAACAATCCTAGTTAATAAACGTCATTTATTTAGTTATAAAAATTATGGTTCTTAAAACACAACCATCTTGTAATACTTACAAATAATTTGTCTTCCAACCTTGTATCAGCGAAAACACAAATATAGGTTATATCTATTGACCGTAAAGTATGAATAACAAAAATGATATTTCATTATAAAGAACATGTAAAGAATAAATCTAAAAAGCACCTTTTAAAAACGTTGTTCCGTCCGACACCAAGTACAAGTTATCCCTAATTAAACACTTTAAAGCGAAGTATTCAACTCTATTTATACTAACATATTCCTTTGTTTTTAGTACTTTTCTAAAACGCATATTTCATCACCTCGTCTTTCTCTCTCTTATCATGATCAAATATGCCAGATAACTCTTTCCATTCGCCCTCTTCCTCCTCCACATTCTCACCCTCCTCATCTACCACTGCCTTCTCCTCCACCACCACCACCTCCTCCTCATCTACCTCATCATCAAATGGAGGCTCTATTGCAGATGTTGGCCAGCCTTGAACGCTCCACGATGCGTGTCAATAGACACTACTACAAAAAAGCTTTTTTGCGTCCTATTTTTCCCACTTTTTACGTCCTATTTTGTGTGGACGCCTATCTGGGAGGCGCAAAAAGTGGAAGCTTAAGGCGTCTAATTTTTTTCTTAGACGCCATATTCCTTTTTTTAAAAAAAAAAAAAAACCCAAACCACGTTGGGAGCTACCAAATAATAATTCCAGATCTACATCCTAGATTTAATCAGATCCAAAATCAAAAAATCAAATGGCGTTTCCTTAATAACGAAATCAACTCAAATCAAAAAATTTCTACAAGTGTAGATCTACATTACAACAACAAATCGGATCCAACAAGATCAACTCAAAATCAAAAAAAAAAAATCCAGAGGTGAGAAGGAGAAGTCGAACAGATCTAGAGCAAGTCGAACAGATCTAGAGAAGTCGAACAGATCTGGAGCAAGTCGAACACATACGAATCACAGCTCGAACAGTTCTGGAGAAATCAAACAGATCTGGAAAAGTTAAATAGATCATGAAAATTCGAACAAGTCAACCAGATCCGAAAAAGTCGAAGCTTACCTACGGTAGGAAGTTGTAGATTTGGAAAATCGAAAGCAAAAACGAGGTTGAAAATGAAGGGACGACGTCGATTGTGCCGTCAATCTTGTGAAGAAGGTTGAAAATGAAGGTCAGCCATGGAGGTTGGGGGAAAGAGGAAGAAGACGAAGTGGAAGAAGGTCACCATGACGTTCATGATGTGTGGAGAAGAAGGTTGCTGATGGTTGTAGTGGGTGGGTGAGAAGGTAAAGGCGAGAGAGAAGGGGGAACGTCGTGTGCGTTTTTGATATGTGGATTTGCGTTTTTGTTTGTTAGGGGGGGTCTGCGTTTTTTATATTTGCTGGGGGGAGATTTTTGACGTCTAAGTGGGAAACTTAGACGCCAAAAATTACACTTTTGGCGTAAGTTCTAGAATTAGACGCCAAAAGTACTACTTTTTGGCGCCAAACAATTCATTTTGCCGCCCGTGGGTGTAAATTCTGCTACTTTTGGAGTCTAAGTTTAAAACTTAGACTCCAAAACTCAAGCTTTTGGAGTCTAAGTGCAAAACTTAGACTCCAAAAGTGTCTCTCACGGGCCCCACACATAACTCCCTGCTGCACGACGTGACCCCCTGCTATACGATATGACCTTCTTTTTTGCTGTACGACATGACTTTTGGAGTCTAAGTTTAAAACTTAGACTCCAAAAGTGTCTCTTGCGAGACTTTTGGCGTCTAAGTTTTTAACTTAGACGCCAAAATTCAACTTTTATCACATATAATTACAAAAATATCACTGCCTTTATTTTTTACTTCCTTTTTAAAAAAAATGACGTCTTTTTGGGACGCAAAAACCGTTTATTATAGTAGTGAGACATGCCTACATTCTGAATAAGAAATTGAACCTCATTTTTCATCACAATCAAGTTGCATGTGATCACTTCCAGTCAAACCCTTCATCTCCTTCTTTAGATATTGATGATGTGCCGAGCAAGGGGGAGGGGCAGGAGGAGGAGGACTGCAGTTATGGTGATGACTAAAGACAACTACTGTTTTTTTTTTAAAAAAAAATCTGAATATTAAAAAAATTTAATTGTTAGGGTAATGTAGTCCAAAAATATTTTTTGTAAAAAAAATTGTTACTTCGCGGTTATTAATAAACAATTGTTACTAATTCAGACATATTATAAGACACGGTTATTAGTAAATAAATGTTACATTGAAATGAGTCTTCAATTACATAGTATGTGTAATCAAAATGTACGTACCTCTATATTTATCATATTGATTTTTTTGGGAGTCTTTTGTTTATATTATATTCATTTAATTTTTTAAATAATATATTTTAAGCAATATATGATTATCACAGAATTTTGCAAATCGATATGATTCATCATTCATAAGCATGTCTTCCAATTTTAGTTTCATATGTATCACAATTTAACAACTATGGTCAGGACCAGGAATGTGCAAAGAAAACAACACAAAAAAGCCCTATCCACAGACATTTTGCATCTAACAAAGTAACACTAACAAGTCTCTATTCCTTTTTAATTAATCTCTATTCTCAAAACTTAGACAAACACTTAAATATTTATTGGGAAAGACTTGCGCTGCTTTTCCATTACCCTCCTTCATTTTTAAATAATGCCAAACAAGGAGAATTTATCCCTTCCAGTTCAGCCATTGTCATCCATCCAAACAAACCATTTCTCCTCATCCCTTAGAATCTCAACATCTTAGATGTCCAATTCATCCAAGAACTCACAAAGTGACACATCATTGAGCTTTTTCTTCTTCTTTTTTGATATAAAAATTTTAGGAGAGGTGTTGGACTCACTCACAATCTAAGGGCAGGGCACTTAATTAGACCCTTAGGATGTCTCCCCCAGCGTCTTAACCAACTCCAAGATCGTAAGAATCTCAACTTGAGAACTTTGGCTCTTTGCATTTCCCAAGATTTCAGATCGGGACGAACAAGCCCAAGGTGCTTCTAGGTACTAGGTCTTCACCCAAGCCTTGTGAAAATCCAATAGGGGATCATTATTTGTTGAAGTTAATTAATAGGGGATCCTTGTCCTTGGGCTCAATTGGTAAAAGGGTCGGACACTCTTACCAAATGGAGGAGGATCGATCTTGGAGTTGATCAAGGCACTGGGGAGGCATTCTAGGTAATGTGAACTTGTGAAAACGCAGGCTGAGGTGGAGACATGTGTACTCTCAGTCCTATATACCCTAGAGAGCAAAGTCATAACGCCCTGCCCCCCTTGGACTGTGGGGAAACCAATGCCTCTCCTAAAAATTTTTTAAAAGAAAAAAGAACAAGATGGGTGAAAAAGATCATAAGCATCATTCCCGAACTCCTATGCCTATGGAAGGATTTTAAGTTTTACAGTTTGCTTACTCTAAGCTTAGTTTATCAATACATCTACAAAAATTGCAAAACAAAAGCATATATTTCTTTTGCCCTTAACCAAGAAACACTATTGAGTTGAAATCCTCACCTCAGATTTGTTACAGAGAAGCAGAGGGGAAGTTGAGGGCAAATCTGTACATACTTCTTTCTCTACACTAATTGGTTTCCTTAGTAGGCTTCAGTTTTTCTTGGTGGGGTGGGGGTTTCCTCTTAGATGCAAGGAATTTTCTTTCCTCTTGTATAGTAGGATTGGCAAGGAATTTTTCATCATCCGTAGAAACACCCCCTGTTTCCGATGCTAAGTGATGAGAGAGGCAATAGGAACTTGGAAAAATCTGCAATTTTAAAATCTTAATGACGAGTCACTTTGTGAGCCATCGGATGAATTGGACGGGTAAGATGTTGAGATTATAAGGGAGAATCTGCTCCCAACAAACCATGTTTTGGAGAAGAAAAAAACAAACAGAAATGTTTTGCGTTTCTTGTTGATTGTATCAAGTAGATATGGAAAGCAAAGACAGGAACAGGGCAGCAAGACTGGTATCTTCTATGCCTGGTTGCTAAATTAAACAACAATGTACCATCGCCCCTATGGTTTAAATGAAATAGAGAATTAGATTATCAGTGTTGAGTCATTGATGAGATATACTGCTCACACCATCACTTTTCTTTTATAGATGCTATAAGATCTAGTACTAGAAATGAATTCAGAAACGAGAGTGAACGAAAGGGCACAGACATGTTAAAAACCATATTCAATATAGTGAGAAAAATCCCCTTCCACAGACTATTCCAGATCAGGCAAAATAACAGTAAGTGCCTAATCTTTTTGATTTCTTCTTCAATCTAAAACATAAGGGGTACAAAATCAGAAAATGGAAAACAAGGTCTCGCAATACAACACTGCAAATTAAAATCATTCCAACACAGAAAGACACTTATCTTAGTCCCGATTCTTCAAACGCTCGATCCGGTGATTCAAGTGCTCCATCTTAACAACGAGATTGGTGACGGAGTAGAGAAGCCAATAGAACATCAAGGCAGCAGCAATGAGGAGAGCATTGCGCTGGCTCTTCATGATGGACTTCTGGTGACGGAGGTGCTCGGAGGGGGAACACGTGTCGGCCTCACAGGTGGGACGAGTCTCGTACTTCCAGTAGATATCCATGAGCAAGAAGAGGCAAAAGGGAACGATAGAGAGGAAAGGTTTGAGAAGATTACGAGTCACAGCGGTGAGGCCCTTGCGGAGGCCGTCGAGGCCAGGGATCGTGAGAAGGAGGACCATTATAGCCTCTGCACCCGCTGCGTACCCTAGCACAACCCATTCAAGCGCCATTGATGAGCTATCTCTTCCGATGCGAATCTACAGAGGTTGAATTTTCAGATGCTGCTGCTCGGATTGACGAAACGTAGTAGTAGAGGGAAGGAGGGGTTCTTGGACCAGAATCCTCTACATTTCATGAAAATTTTACTTTATCAAATATTTTATCTCAGTCGTCCATAAGATCCTATGGTGTAGAATTATTTGAATAAGAAATCGTGTATTTCTTCAGGACGTGTCTAGGGGTTGGATTAGTAGTCCAGCTCAGTCTCTCCGACTTTTTTTTTTTTTTGATATTAGAAAGTTTTGGAGGGGTTCGACATCAGTCCCCACTGCGCCAGCAAGACGGCCCCAAGCTCTATGAGCACTTACTGGGGACTTATGAGATCGCCTACCAAAGGAGTCCCAGCGACAGTAGAGGAGATCGAACCCACGACCCAAGGGTCTAGTCCTAAACCCTTTACCATCTATACCAACTCACATTGGCAGTCTCTGATCCGACTTGTTCGTTGGTTTTTTTTTCTTTCAAGCTTGGGAGTAGCCCGGTGTGATTTATTATGGGCTAGGATAGTTAGGCCACTGTTTTTTGGATACAGGCCACCTTATAAAAAAATCTTGGGCCTCAAATACGTAATGATCAGTTGTAAAATCATTAGCAAAAAAAAAAAAAAAAATTATTTCTACAATTGTACCCAAAAAATGGAGAATGACTTTTAGGCCTTAACCAAAAAAAATAATATCAAAAAAGTCCTCATGGACAAGTGAATATAAGAAATTAACAAATGAATCAGTTATCATTAACAAGTTATGGGACTTGCCAATAAATTATTATTATTTTGTTAGGACCTATATGTCATTCTTCCTAAAAAAAAGATACATGACTATCATGCACTAGCAAGAAAAAACATGTCAACAAAAGTTTGTATAATTCGAATCCCTATTAAAAAGTGCTTAGTGGAAGATAGTGCTTCTAATAGAATTGCCTTTGATATACACAAATATACATGTGCCTATCACAAAACAATAATAATAATAACAATAATAATAATAAACACATGGGCCTGAAATCCCAACTGTGTTATTGGGCTGGTTCTTGTCTTTTGGGCCTCTAAAGTCAAAACTTGAGGCTGGTTCTTGCTTTTAGGCCAGCTTGAGGCATTTACTCATAACTTTGCTCTGATGCCATGTTGAACTGAATAATATTCTATTATTAATCAACCAATTAACCAATACAATGAGAGTTTTGTATTTATATACAAACAACCATATCTAAACTGGCTCAGTATACAAGGCCCAAATACAAACTACACTAATCTCAACAACTTGCTACTCATTGACAGAGGCAGTTTCATCCACTGCATTGGGATCTAGAGATCACGCATTCTCGTAGGGAAGCTCAGCGTTGTGCTGATCTTCTTGCCACAAAGGCTCAAGAGAGGTTACTTCATAGTGGTCAATTCTGAATGAACCCTCCATCTTTCTGCCTGGATCAACTACTACTAGATATAGGTTAACAGCCTCTTAGTTTATTTAGGAATTGTAAGATTTAGTTTCCTTTTGTGGTTTGTATAGTACGTAGTCTTTCCCTTTTCTTAGGATTTGGTGATGTTTGCCCGTGTCTGAACTATCAAGTTTAACGCTTGTCTCAGTATTCAAAAAGAAAGAAAAACAAGAAACATATTGGGGCACAAGCAAAAAATAACATGTCAATAAAAGTGAGTATAATTTGAATTCTCATTAAAAGATGTGTCTCAATTTAGTGGCAAACAGTACCTCCAACATAATCGCCTTTAATATACGAAGATGCATGTGCCTATCCCTAAAAAAAATTAACATAGTCGATAAGAAATCAACCTACATCCTACAAGGATGTGTTCAAATCAAGTTATATATCAAGAACTTGTTGGTTGGTGATTAGCAACTACCTCAGTAAAAACTTTTTTTTTTTTACCATCAGTAAACACTATATAAATTATGAAGTATGTCATGATGTTAATGAGCTCTTGAAACATTAATCACCTCCAGTGATCTAAAAATCTAAGAAATATTAAAAAGTACAACATTTGCATAATTAATAAACTACTACCTCCAGTCTTAATTATAGGAACACTTTTGTAGTACAATTTACACTACGAAAATGTTCCTATAATTAGGATCGAATGAGTATAATAATAGATGATTTTTCGTGTGTGAGCGCGCAAATATATGTGGCTAAAGTTTATTAAAAGAAAGTAAAGTTATGCTTAGCTCTAGCTATAGTCTTTTTTAACCCTTCTTCAAGTAGACTTTCTCTCATTCTCTTTTGATATCACATCTAGCTAGGACCTTTCTTTTTTCCCCTTTGTGCAGCCAACATCTAGAAGTTAAAGATAAGAACAACTTTCCTCATCACTTGATGTATATATATTTTTCCACCATGTAGCTAGGTACATTAATCTTTACACATAAGCCATAACATAAAGAAAAAAGCTATTAATCTAATATATAGAATCTTTGCTTTTTCTAATGGAGCCACCATATTGCAAAACAATTACAGCGCCAAGTGCTGGCCACTCTCGTTTATTAGCACCTTTTAATAAACTTTTCTAAAAAGGTGTGAGGTCACATGAAACCAATACATATAGTGTTTGTTCATTCCAATGGGTAATTATACGTAGGGGTTAAGGTTGTAAAATAACCTTTGACTTTTTTAAAAAATGTAATAGGAACCATAAACTATTTTTTTTATTAACAAAAGTAATTATAAACTTTTAAAATTGGGGTAGAACTGTTAAACCGAACTAACTTCCATATACTTTAATAGGGAAAATTAATATTTTGGTCATTAAAGTTTTGACTCGCTTATAACTTAGTCCTTGGAGTTTAACTCGGTATAACTCAGTCTTTAATTTTTTGACTCGTCTGCAACTAACTCTTCCTAAGTTAATTCCGAGGCCGTTTGTGCATTTTCCTAATAAGACGAAATAGGGAAAAATGCATATAAGCATATTTTTGGATATGAAGAAAATAGATTCTAACTCAACATCTAGGAATGAGTTTGAATTTATCTGGACATATTTGGAATCGTGAATTTTTCAAGAAGTTGGTGATTTCGTAAATGCATTATGAAACCTGACGCTGTCGACATCGCGAGAAAGACTCAACTGGACTCGTTGGAGCCCTATATGGAATCAAAATATAGGTTAAATTGGACATTTCTACTAAGTGAGAATATGTTTTCAGAGATATGAATCCAGATTTTGAGATTTCTCCGAAATCACGCGAATCTGCACCGACGGAGAAATTCAACCTAAGGCTTCGGAAGGAGACACTTGGCCTCCTCCCATTGGCCAATCCCTTGGCTGTTGGAGCTTGTGCAGGTCGGCCAAGGAGAATAAGGAAGAAGGAAAAGTTGTTTCAAAAGTTATGTTTTGACTACCCAGATCGATTCTCACAAAGTTAATCCGACGGCCGAAATCCTACACCTTTTTCTATAAATACCCACCCCTCCCCTTTGGTTTTTCTCACATTTGAGAAGCAAGAGCTGATTTAGAGAGAGAAAGAAGAGAGAGGAGCTCTGGGAAATTCTGCAGCGAAGCTCCGGTAAGTTTTCCTAGCACCGAGCTTTTAGTCTTCGTAGTTCTTTCACAAGTAGGTGTTATAATGCTAGAATAGCCTTTAAATTTTCAAGTATGATTGGGTATCATATGGGAGGGCTATTTTAGTCTTTATTTTTGAAAATCAAAATGGCGTCGAAGTTCTGGCAAAATTTCGGGAAGAAAATTTGTCGAGTAACTAAGCGCCGCGAAATTCCGCCAATTAGGGTATAGGGCAAAATGGTAATTTTTACCCAAAATGCCGATATAGTACCAAATCACTAATAAAAGTGATATTACTCTTATAGGACGCCGAAAATCTGATTTGCCGTCGTTACGTCCGACAGACGCTTTGTCGTTTTCGTCAAAACGACCGCTTTCCGTAAAACGCTGTAATACCGCCAACGAAGGTACGCTTCGCGCATCGTAACACTAACTCGATGTTTATGGTATGCATATATGTGGTATGTGTAAGAGTGTTATACTGTTTGAGTACATATAGTGGTTAGAGGATATGTCTGTATGCTGGGTGCAATATGTCTGTATGCTGGGTGCAATCTGTCTGTATGCTGGGTGCAATCTGTCTGCATGCTGGGGGCAATACATATGCATGGGTTGTGATTGTGATAGAGTGATGGTATGTGCTGATGATGTTGTGGATGTTTTGTATGTGTATACATAAACATGAGGTTAACCGTTACCTGAGATCCGGTGCGCTGGATCTCAGCCCTTAACATAGCGTCAGGTTCAGGAGGACCGAGGACCGAGGACCGAGGAGAGAGGAAAGCAGCAGGTTCGAGGATCCGGCTGAAGACTTTCCGTTATTATCCTTTACTTTTGGAAACTCTCGCTACTATACCGTTTATGTAACTAGCCGGGCATTTTATATCAATATATCGCTACACTCTTGTTCCTAAGCTCTACTCGATGAAAAAAATTTTATACCGCTTTTGAAAAGTTGGGATGTTACATTTTGGTATCGTAGCAGTTGTCCCGCATAGATCTAACTATGTTATATACAAACCATTGGTGCCGAAGGCAAGGCTAGTCTATGTGGGTAAGCCAACCGCCGCCGTGAACTCTGAGGCTCCCATGATAGACACTTACTCCGGCCAATTGGTTTGAGTAACTGAGTTAGGCTCTACGCCTTTTAAAGAGCATATTTTGAAAATGAGTACCGATATAGCCCAAGGTCGGTGTACCACCTCATTTCGATGTACCCGCTTGAACCGTATACCATTCTCAATCGATGTACCACTTTTCGGTGACATTAACTCGATAACCCCGATATCGCATCCGATCACCTCGATCGCCTCCGATAACTCGATATCGCCTTGATAACTCGATGATCTCCGCTTGTACCGACGGTAAATCTATTCTAGTATAGAGCTTATACGTGAAGCTGGGTCACGCCGGATGAAACTCCAAGTATAGTAGAGATACGTACATGCAGTATTTGAATCATGTAGAACTTCCGATACGTATTTCCGTGCCCATTTCTACGTAGAGCGAACCAACGAGAATCTGACGACGGAAATGTTGCGTGTGTCTGTTTGCGATGTGAATACTACGTACGGTGGAGTTTATATGTGTGAGTACGATAAAGGCCGGGAGCAAGTGTGAATACTTGAGTGATAAAAGCTAGGAGCAATGTAAATACTAAGTGTGATAGAGTCTAGAGATCGTTGTGATAAAGTCTACGTTATGTGGAATATCTTCCCCGTATCTAACGTTAACGTTTCCCTAATCAAGGAACGCGACATGGCGAATTTAAGAGGAGCCGGAGCTCCCTGTGAGGCCGAGGTAGAGGCCGAGGCAGGGAGGAGGTAGACAACCTCGAATGATACCAGTAGTGAATCCTGAGCAGCCAAATCAAGAACCAAACCAACAGATTGCTTGGCATGAGACAATGGCTGTAGTACGTGAACAAAGAGAGATGCTAGATGAACAAAGAGCGATGATAGAAGAACTTCACGCAGAGAGGCAGCCGACATGAGGAAGAGGAGCAAAACACTGAGAATGAAGAAGGAAGCGAGCAGAGAGACGAACACGATGAGGAAGCTGAGGGATCTGAAAGGTACTGGGCCACCTCCACGACGAGAAAGAGATATGCGACTACACAAAGTTGGGTCACTCAATTTTGTAAGCTCAAGCCACCCTCTTTCCACGGGAAGAACGAATTGGCCGAGGATTGGTTGCCGAGTCCGGAGAAAATATTTGAAGTTATGGAATGCCCAGATGATCGGAAAGCTCAACTCGCGATCTTTAAACTCGACGGTGATGCACATCGACGGTGGAAGAGCATCGCCACGACGTTGCGGACCCGATATTGCCCTCGTCACTTAGGAGAAGTTCATGGAGAAATTCAATGAACAATATTTTCCTCCCTCAACACAAGTGATCAAGGAGGCGGAGTTTCTGAGCATCCAACAAGGTTCGAGGAATCCTTCGACGATTACTATGCCCGATTTACCAATCTGTCGCGATACTCGTCGTATTCGAAGAGTAACGATAACGAAACCTCGGAAGGCGAATAGGTTGATACACGGCTCAAATATGAGATAAAGAAGAGGCCGGTATCTCGCTAGCTCGAGCTAGCTCAAGCCGTAGAATCTTGCCTGCTGATTGAACGAAACAGAAAGGAGCTGCGTAAACCCCGACACTTAAGCACTAGCAGTGCAGATCATAACGAGGTCAGCCGTGGGAATTCCTCACGGAAGAGAGAAGCTTCATGGAGGGACTCGCAAAGGGAAAACAAGAGACCATTCCAAGATGAGCAACAGAGCAACCCGAGGATGCCAAGAACCCGACCGTGTCCCGATCGCGGGAAGTACCATTCTCGTAGCCGTGGTGGTAGATGTGTTTGTTACGGATGCCTAAGCTGTGGCACATCATTTCGAACTGTCCTGAGAAAAATGTGGAGAAACGAGTTTGCTATAGATGTCAGAAACAAGGACACATTGCCCCAAACTGTCCTGAGGTAGCTGCGAAGATGAGGCCACAGAACCCGGGCCGAGTGTATGCATTGACCGACACAATGGACAGAGAACTTCCAGAGAGAGTCCAAGGTACTATCTCTCTTAGTAAGGAATTTCTCTATGCATTGCATGAACTAGGTATTAGTTATTCGACTAAAGTCGTGTGATACGTGGATTTCTTACGATACGTAAACTATGATTCTTCGTTAGTACAATTCGACCGTGATCGTGTTATTGAGTAGGAGGTATTTTGTGTTATCATGGTGTGTGGAACCATGGAAACATTTAAAGTATCTTGTGTTGACATGGTGTAGTCCAAGGAGACATTTTGGTATTTGTGGTGTCGATCATGGTGTATGAGCCATGGGAGACACTATATATCAATGTACGAAATGACAAGATCTTTATGGTCAAACCAAGACGAGTTCTCGACCACTAGAAGGAGCAGCTGACAAATAAAGCGAAGATCCGACGCGTATAGTCCGAAATCAGGATAGTGCAAAGTTTTGTGGGTAGAGTACAAATTTCGAGGACGAAATTTTGTTTAACTGGGAGAAATGTAATACCCCGAAATTTGAATTAGTAAATTTAAGGGCCAAAGTGCCAAATGACCAAAATACCCCCGAAGGGTAAATGACTTAGGAAAATTGTAAAAATCCTAAAAGGCAATGAAATAATTATTTGAATTATGAGAGTATATAATTCTAATTGTGATAATTTAATAAATTATCAACTATTGATAAGAAAGTAATTAGGTAATTATTGGTTAAATACTTAAGCTCGAGCAAAGGAAATTATGAAATAATTATGTAAAGCTCACAAATGAGTGGTTTTTGTTTTAAAATTAGTAAAAACATGTTTACTAATTAATTGGAAATTTTGAAGGAAAATAGATGAGTTTAGGTATTTTTAAGCCTAAATACAAGTTTGGACCAATAGGAAAATTATGTAAGAAATTATATAAAATAATTATTAAATAATTATTTTATATTAAATAAAATATAAAACGAAAAAAAATAAAAATGAAAATGAAATAGAAGAGCAAGTTGTGCAAGTTGCACATATTATATTAATATAATTAAATTAAAGTAAAAAATGTGAATAGTAATTTAGAAATTAGGAAACGGATCCTATCTAGAGATCTAGGAATGGGATTTCCAAAGTCAAGGTAGAATATTGATCGCTGGGATTTTATCTTCCGTTAAACTCTTCCGAAGTTAATTCCGAGGATAAGCCAGGCATTTTCCTAATAAAACAAGATAGGGAAAAATGCATATAGGCATATTTTTGGATATGAGGAAAATAAATTCTAACTCAACATCTAGGAATGAGTTTGAATTTATCTTGACATATTTGGAATCGTGAATTTTTCTCAAGAAGTTGGTGATTTCTAAATGCATTATGAAACCTGACGCTTCGGACACGTATTTCGAGAAAGACTCAACTGGACTGTTGGAGCCCTATATGGAATCAAAATATAGGTTAAATTGGACATTTCTACTAAGTGAGAATATGTTTTCAGAGATATGAATCCAGAATTTTGAGATTTCTCCCAAATCACGCGAATCGGCACCGACGGAGAAATTCAACCGAAGGCTTCGGAAGGAGACACTTGGCCTCCTCCCATTGGCCAATCCCTTGGCTGTTGGAGCTTGTGCAGGTCGGCCAAGGAGAATAAGGAAGAAGGAAAAGTTGTTTCAAAAGTTATGTTTTGACTATCCGTGATCGATTCTCACAAAGTTAATCCGACTACCAAATCCTACACCTTTTTCTATAAATACCCACCCCTCCCCTTTGGTTTTTCTCACATTTGAGAAGCAAGAGCTGATTTAGAGAGAGAAAGAAGAGAGAGGAGCTCGGGAAATTCGCAAAGTAAGCTCTGGGTAAGTTTTCCGCATCGAGCTTTTAGTCTTCGTAGTTCTTTCACAAGTAGGTGTTATAATGCTGAATAGCCTTTAAATTTTCAAGTATGATTGGGTATCATATGGGAGGGCTATTTTAGTCTTTATAGAGGATATGTCTGTATGCTGGGTGCAATATGTCTGTATGCTGGGTGCAATCTGTCTGTATGCTGGGTGCAATCTGTCTGTATGCTGGGTGCAATCTGTCTGCATGCTGGGGGCAATACATATGCATGGGTTGTGATTGTGATAGAGTGATGGTATGTGCTGATGATGTTGTGGATGTCTCTGTCGCTTGTATGTGTATACATAAACATGAGGTTAACCGCTACTCGAGATCCGTGCGGCTGATCTCACTCTAACATAGCAGTTCAGGAGGACCGAGGACCGAGGAGAGAGGAAAGCAGCAGGTGTGGGCATTGTATATCAATATATCAGTTACACTCTTGTTCCGGTGCTCTACTCTGATGAAAAAATTTTATACTGCTTTTGAAAAGTTGGGATGTTACACAACTCAGTCTTGATGTTTCTGAATCATCATATGTGGCAAGAAAATATTAAAAATACTATTAAGAATTTCTTAGGTGAATTTTACATTTTTTTTAAAAAAAAAAAAATAGCATCCCATCCCCACCGACTCAAATCCTCGTCCACCTCTATTTTCTAAAAATCTCATTGGGCATCCGCGACATCCATGACAAATCAGAAGTTCTTTTCAAGCATAAGGTAAAATTAATTTTCTTATATTAAAGGGCTTTTCAAAATTGTGAGAGTCATGTAAGGGATGTGTAGTTCCATTTGTTATTAAAAGGAGAGATTGTATATGGAAACTGCAGATGCCCAGCAAGGTTCCTAGAAAATAGAGATAGAGGAGGATACGAGTTGGTGGGGATGAAGATGTTGTTATTTATTTATTAATTTATGTAAAATCTACCTAATTAATTTTTAATAGTATTTTAACATTTTTATTGCCACATAGAAAACTCAGAAACATTAGGGACTGAGTTATAAGCTAATGAGTCAAAACTTTAAGGGGTAAAAAATTAATTTTCCCCATTATAATAGATAGAAGTTAATTGTGTTTAACATTTTTGCCTCAATTTTGAAATTTTATGATTTTTTTTGCTCCAAATTATAGTTTGTGATTACTATTACACTTTTGATAAAAGTTAAAGGTTATCTTAACACCTTAACCATTATAAATATACAATTCACAAATTGGCATGGGTTTTTGAAGTTCCCTTGTCAATTTCATTCTTTCCTTATAATAATCATTTCTAATAATTTTTTTTATGAGATTGACATGGATGTGACCATCAAAGTAGTTAGTTAAAAGAGAATTATATAATTATATATTATTTTCATGTATATGATCAAAGTACTTATTATTTTCTAATTGCACCCTATAATTTTTTTCCTCAATTTAAAATTTTATAATAAAATAATTTGTTAGTTGATAACGTGAATAAATTCATTCTGGTGGCTGAAGTGATCTTTGAACAGATTATGTATATGGATAAAAAAACGGGGTAGAGGAGTGTGTGTGTGTGTTTTTTTTTAAATAGGAAAAATCCCTTTTAAAAAGAATTTTAAAAATGTTGAAAAACATAAAGGTGTTCTGAATATTCATGTTACTAAAGAGGTGTTAAGATCTGATTCGTCCTTTTTAAAATTAAAAGGAAATGACAAAATTATCCTTCTAAGTTTAAAATTAAGAATAGAGAGGAATGCATGATTTCTCAAATTCTTATAAAATTTTTCCCAAGTTTAGATAAGATTTTCACAATTTCTCATAAGAAGAGTAAACGGGTTGTGAATCAAAATTCACAAGATCTAATAAGGGGTTCACAAGTTTGGATAAGATTTTTCATAAGTTCTCAAAATAATTTGACAACTTCCTTAAAGAATTTTACAAGTTGCAAATTTGAATTCACAAGATCTGATATGGGTTTCACACGTTTAGATAAGGTTTTCACAATTTCGGATGAGGTTTTTATAAATCCACAATTTTCTTAAAGAATTTCACAAGTTGCAAATTTTGATTCATAATATCTAATAAGGGGTTTCACAAGTTCTGATAAAGGTTTCACAAGTTTAGGTAAGGTTTTCACGGAAGTAGATCCTCTCATGATCTCTTTTTCTTATTATCCCTCATGAACCCATTTGGATTGTTGATTGGGAAGATGAGAGAAAAGTCAACATAGTATTGTGACTTTCAGATTGATTGGACGGACATGATTTAGAGATTATGAGGGATGATGAGAGAAATCTAACTTAGTTTTCACAAGTTCTCAAAATAATTTCACAACTTTCTTAAAGAATTTCACAAGTTGCAAATCAAAATTCACAAAATCTGATAATGGTTTTATAAGCTCTGATAAAGGATTCACAAGTTCGGATAAGATTTTAACAAATAATTTTGTCAAAGTAAGAATTAAACTCCAAGGGACAATTCTGTCATTTCTTTTTAATTTTGAAAAGAACGAATCAAGCTCTAACATCTCTTTGGCATTATGAATATTCGGAATAACTTTTTGTCTTTTCACATATATTTTTAAATTCTTTTTAAGAGATTTTTCCTATTTTTAAATATAATTCATTAATCATTGCAAAATTATGTGATTTGACATAAATGCTTCCTTTTCTTCAACTAACAAAAAACCTTAAACCTTTTTTTCTTGAACATCAAAGTTAGACAGATGCATGACATGTTGGTCAAACATTTGCCAGAAAGTTTCTGATCACTTCCCATTATTTATATATATCATCTTAAGGGCCAGGAGGGGCCTTACCAACGATAATGGTTGTCCTTTTTAATGTAATAGTGAGGAAATTGTGATTCACGTAATTCGAGATTGTGAGCATGCTAGAAATTTGTCGAAATTGATTTTAAAACCTAACTATTTCTCTCAATTTTTCTCTAGCAGCTTGCAAGTTTGGCTTAACTGGAATATCAGGTACAAGCCTGGTAAAGGGAGATTTCAGAACTTCTCATGGACAAGAATCTTTAGCTTGAGGTGTTGGATTCTTTGGACAACCATAGGGTTACAGATTGGTCTTCAGATGAGATTACAGAGAATCGTCATATACTCCGATTCTCTTGATGTTGTCAATATCCTTATGAGAGATTGCCCTAATGATCATCCCCTTAAAGACATTGTTGGGGCGACTAGAGACCTTCTGCTCTAAGACTGAGACGTGAAGCTTCATCATACTCCAAGAGAAAACATCTCTTGTGCTGATTACATGGCCAAGGAGGGCCATAGTGTTGCCATTGGTGCCGATGTGGTTATGATTCCAACTATCCCCAGAGGTTGCCTGGATATAGTTTTGAAGTAGAAGCAATCATGTAACTCTTAATATCTTTATACTTGTTGTATTAGGGGCTAGAGTCTTATAATTTAGTTCATATTTCACATTTTCAAGCTTCGGCTTGCCTTTATTATCCTATATATATATATATATATATATATATATATATATATATATATATATATATATATATATATATATATATATATATATATATATATCATCTTAAAAATTGATTATTTTTTTTTGGGGGGGGTGTTAAAAGATAAAAAGTGAAATGTTATAATTAATTACATGTTATGGATTCCATGTATAATTATATTCTCTTGCATGGTTCTATACAAAATCTGTTGTAAGACAAAGTAACTCAGAAAAAGTAGAAGTAGGAGCACCAACTACCGTTCTAACACTTCTTGGCACAAAGTTTATGGATTATCATGATTTAGCTATTACATTTATTTATTGCTGGTCATATGTATAAAACTAATTTTAGGATTGGACACATATAGTGTAAAATATCGTTTAGAAGCACGTATTTCTCTTCGAAGTGGATTGGGGCGTAGACACATGTGAGGGTCTAATTTTTGTATTATTTTATATAACTCAATACAAATTAAATGTCCTAATTTTAGGTAAAGCCTTACACACATCAAAAATCCTTTTTCATATTAAGTGAAAGTAAAAGATCATGAATGGACAAAGAGTAAAAGTTTTAATTAGGGATGTACATAAGTAAATGATAATCTGATGACTTAATAAGTTCAATTTTAATTAATTCTCAAAAAGGAATATATATGTTGAATGTAAAACATTTGGTCCTAGTGTAACAACCCGACTTTTTAAAGCAGTATAAATTTTTTTTTTTTAAAACATCTTTTCAAACCATCAGAGTAGAGCATTTGAGCCAGCCTATGCACAAATTGCACCTAAAGATACAAGAGACTGCATCGATTGCATCCAAAAGATACTAGGACGATTGCACCCAAAGATACGTGCACATATCCACTAACCACTATATGCACTCAAACAAGATAACACCTCTATACACACACACCACATATAAGCATACCATAAACATCAGAGTTAGTGTTACAGTACGCGAACGTACCTTCGTTGACTCGGACACGATATTTCTAGCACGCTTTACTGAAAATCGTGAAATCTCCAACAACGGCTCGTCTGGGCAAAATGTAATCGGCAGAAATTAGGATTTTCGACGTCCTATAAGAGTAATATCACTTCCATTAGTGATTTGATACAATAACGGCATTTTAGGTAAAAATTACCATTTTGCCCCTATACCCCTACTTGGCGGAATTTCGCCGCCTTCGCACATAGGCTATTTTCTTCCCAAAATTTCGCCAGAACTTCGACGCCATCATGGTTTTCGAAAATAAAGACTAAAATAGCCCTCCCATCTAATATCAAAACATAAAAATAAAGACTACTCTAGCCTTACTAACTAATGAACTAAAGACTAAAAACTAAAGACCGAAAGTCTTACCCGAGCTGAAGACTTCTGTAACCTTCCCCGTAGCTTCTCTCTACTTTCTCTCCCTAGGATTTCGAAATAGGCAAGAAGGAATGGTGTGAAGAAAAGTGAAGGAGGGGGGTATTTATAAGAAAAGTTGTAGGATTTCTACCGACGATCAACTTTGTGAGAATCGATCTGGACCGTCCAAAGCAACTTTTTCAAAAGCTTTTTCTTCTTCTTCCTTCTTCTTGGTCGACCTGCCCTCTTGCTGAGGTGGCACCAATTGGCCAATAGAAGTGGCCATGTGGCCCTTCTAGAAGCCTACCCGGATGAATTTCTCCGATCGGTACCCGATTCGCTGTAATTTCGGAAAATCACAAAATTCTGGATTTACAACTTTGAAACCATTTCTCACTTAGTAGAAATGTCCAAGTTAACCTATATTTTGATTCCATATAGGGTCTAACAGTTCAGCTTGAGTCTTTCTCTAAAAACGTGTCCAAACGCGTCCGGTGTCGAAACTTGTTTCTGAAACACCCATCTCTTCGAAAAATCCACCGAATCCAAATATGTTCATGAAAATTCCAATTCTTTTCCAAATGTCACAACATAACCTTTTCGTCCTTTTGGCTATCCGCCTTTTCTTAATTTCGATTTCGTCTTATTAGGAAAAAGCACAAACGGCTTCAGAATTAACTTCCGCAAGAGTTTAACGGAAGATAAAATTCCACTGATCAATATTCTACCCTGACTTTGAAATTCTCATTCCTAGATCTCTAGATAGGATCCGTTTCCTAATTTTAAAATTACTATTCATCACTTTTTACTTTATATATATATATATATTTTTCCTTTTCATTCTCATTTTCATTTTTTTTCTGCATATTTTTTTTTTCTTTATTTCGTTTTTTTTTTAATTAATTATTTAATTAATTAAATAATTATTTTTACATAACTTTTTTACAAGATTTTCCTATTGGTCCATTCATGCATTTAGGCTTAAAAATACCTAAACTCATTTATTTTTCTCAAAAATCTCCAATCAATTAGTAAATATATTCTTACTAATTTTCAACTATTTTCCACTAATTTTTGAGCTTCCCATAATCATTACTGAATTTCCTTTGCTTATGCTTAAGTAATTAGCCCAATATTACTTAATTACTTAATTATCACAAGTTGATAATTTTCTTACTTAGAACACCTCATTATCTTCATATTCTTGTGTTAACATGAGAATTTCCATGCCTCTTACATTATCTCATAATTTACAAGGGTACTATGGTCTTTCCAATACTTTTTAAGCAATAATATTTAATTTCTCCAAGTTTGTAATTTTATCAAATTACCACAATTAGAGATAATATACTCTCTCAATTTTAACACTTATTTCCTTGCCCTTTAGGATTTTTCACAATTTTCCTAAGTTATTTATGTCCCTTAGGCATTTTCGTCATTTTGGCACCTGGCCCTTAATTTCTCTAATTTTCCAAGGTATTTTCCCTTTTACTTCTCACAGTATCTTTCTTGGGAAAATAAACTAATTATCATAAAAAACTTGAGACCACATATTCACCTTTTAAATATGTATTATTTACTTATTTATGATCTTTTCCCTAAATCAAATTTTAGGGTATTACATTCTCCCGTTAAACAAAATTTCGTCCTAAATTTGTATTCTACCCACTAAACTTTGTACTATCCCGATTTCGGACTATACGCGTCGGATCTTCGCTTATTTGTCACCGCTCCTCCCGGTGATCGAGAATTCGCTTTGGTTTGACCATAAAGATCTTGTCATATTGTACTTTGATATATAGTGTCTCCCGAGGCGCCCATACACCGCGGTCAACACCACAAATACCAAAATGTCTCCATGGCGCCCATACATCATGACAACACAAGATATCATACATGTCACCATGGCGCCTATACACCATGGCAACACAAGATACCTCCTACTCAATGACATGATCACGATCGAATCGTAATATCTAAGAAACATGGAATACATCACGGAGGTGGTTCTCGTATCGTATAAGTCAATCGAATAGCTAACACCTAGTTCATGCAATGCATAGAGAAAATTTCTTACTAAGAGAGATAGTACCTGGACTCTCTCCTAAGTTCTCTCGTCCATTGTGTCGGTTAACGCGTACATTCGGCCCGGCTCTCGTGGCCTCATCTTCGCAGCCTATCTCGGGACAATTCGGGGCAATGTGTCCTTGTTTCGACATCTATAGCAAACTCGTCTCTCTACACTTTTCTCGGGACAGTTTGAAATGATGTGCCCCCGCTTCCCAGGCATCCGTAACAAACCCGTCTACCACCACAACTACAGAATGGTACTTCCGCAAAATGTGACAACGGCCGGGTTACCGGCATCCTCGGGTTGCTCTCGTTGCTCATACTTGGAATGGTCTCTTGTTTTCCCTTTGCGAGTCCCTCCATGGTGCCTCTCTTTTCCGCGAGGAATTCTCACGGCCTGACCTCGCTACGATCTCGTACCGCTTGTGCTTAAGTGCCGGGGTTACGCAGCTCCTTTCTGGTTGCGCTCAATTAGTCGGCAAGATTCTACCGCTTGGGCTAGTTTAGGAACCTGCGAGATACCAGCCTCTTCTTCTTTATCTCATATTTTAGCCCGTGTGTCAACCTCGTTTGACTTCCGTGTTTCGTTATCATTACTCTTCGATACGACGAGTATCGTGGACAGTTGGTAAACCGAGTATAGTAATCGTCGAAGGATTCCTCGTAACCTTGTTGGATGCTAAGAAACTCCGCCTCCTTGATCACTCGTGTCGGGGAGGAAAATATTGTTCATTGAATTCCTCCATGAACTTCTCCCATGCGACAGGGCAATATCGGGTCCGCAACGTCGTGGCGACGCTCTTCCACCATCGATGCGCATCACCATCGAGCTTAAAGATCGCAAGTTGAGCTTTCCGATCATCCGGGCATTCCATAACTTCAAATATTTTCTCCAGCACTCAAAGAACCAATCCTCGGCCAATTCGTTCTTCCCGTGGAAACGGGGTGGCTTGAGCTTACAAAATTGAGTGACCCAACTTTGTGTAGGTCCGCATATCTCTCCCTCGTCGTGGAGGTGACCGGGACCTATCAGATCCCCTCGCCTTCCTCATCGTGTTCATCACTCGCTCGTTTTCTTCTTCTTCGTAATGTTGTTCTTCCTCATGTCTCGGCCCTGCCTTTCGCCTTGCCTTTCGGCCCGAAGTTCCTCTATCATCATTCTTTGTTCATCTAGCATCTCTCTTTGTTCACGCACTACGGCCACGGCCTCTTGCAAAGCAATCTGGTTTGGTTCATGAATTGTCTGCCTCAGATTTACACTGGAATCGTCCGAGGTTGTCTACCTCGTCCCCGGCTCTCCGCCTCTCGCCTCGGCCTCTGGGAGCTCCGGCTCCTCTTAAATTCACCATGTTGTGTTCCTTTTCCTTTATTAAGGGAAACGTTAGATACAGGGAAGACATTTCGCATAACACAGACTTTATCACACTAGTCCCTAGACTCTTTCACGCTTTACATTGCACCCAGCCTTTATCATTCTATTATTCACACTGCTCCCAGCCTTTATCATACTCACAACAATTAAACTCTATTATACGTAGTATTCACACCGCGCGCAACATTTCCGTCGTCAGATTCTCGTTGGTTCTCTCTACCCAAAAACAGATGCGAAGAAAAGTGGATCAAATCCAGCTTTTCGAGAAGAGTATGAAAATTCGTTACGAAATTTCTCGATAGAAGTTCTCAACATGGGTCAAATACCGCATGTACTTATCTTTATTGGTCTCGGTTTTCATCCGGCGTGGCCTATCATCGCATATAAGCTCGATGCTAGGAAAGAATCACCGTCCAAAGACAAACGGCGGTTATCGAGTGATGCACCGACCAAGGGTGGTACACGGTTCAAGATGGTATACTTTTTTTTAAAAACATCTTTTCAAACCATCAGAGTAGAGCATTTGAGCGGAAGAGTAACTGATATATAGATTCAAAAAGCCAACAGTAGTGTATCTGGCTGATTACAAAGGCGGTTCAATAACCGAGCGTTTTCAGAAATAAAGGACAACATCAAAAGGAAGACTCCTGCCCGATCCACGAAATGAAGTCTTCGGGTTTTCTATGCTGTCGCTTGCCTCCATCCTCTGGCCCTGGTCCCCGAACTTCGACGCTATGTTAAGTTGCCGAGATCCGCACCGGATCTCAGAGTAACGTTTAACCTCATGTTTATGTATACAGACAACGTACTTTAACATCACTCTATCACAACCCATGCATATGTATTGCCCCGACTTGCGGAACAATATTGCACCCAAGATACGGACAAATTGCACCCAAAGATTGGAATAGATTGCACCAAAGATACGTACAGTATTGCACCCGGATACGGAGACAGATTGCACCAAGATACGGACATATCCACTAACCACTATATGCACTCAAACAAGATAACACCTCTATACACACACACCACATATAAGCATACCATAAACATCGAGTTAGTGTTACAAAGACGCGAACGTACTCCGATTGACGAACGTCGGCAGTTCGTGGCGGAAAACCGCACGATCGGCAGGTAAAAACTAATCAAGGCTATCCTATCAACATAACAACGCATTTGTTTCTCTCTAATTTTCGGCCAAAGGGCTTGGAAAATGGTGTGAAGATTTCTCAAGGGCAAGGCATCTATTTATAGGGAAAAACAAGGGACATGTTTGGCAAAATATAAGGTTTTGTTTGGAATTCCAAGTTGTAATAAATGTAATACCCTAAAATTTGATTTAGGGAAAAGATCATAAATAAGTAAATAATACATATTTAAAAGGTGAATATGTGGTCTCAAGTTTTTTATGATAATTAGTTTATTTTCCCAAGAAAGATCTTCATGAGAAGTAAAGGGAAAATCCCTTGGAAAATTAGAGAAATTAAGGGCCAAGGTGCCAAAAATGACGAAAATGCCCCCAAGGGACATAAATAACTTAGGAAAATTGTGAAAAATCCTAAAGGGCAAGGAAATAAGTGTTAAAATTGAGAGAGTATATTATCTCTAATTGTGGTAATTTGATAAAATTACAAACTTGGAGAAATTAAATATTATTGCTTAAAAAGTATTGAAAGACCATAGTACCCTTGTAAATTATGAGATAATGTAAGAGGCATGGAAATTCGCATGTTAACACAAGAATATGAAGATAATGAGGTGTTCTAAGTAAGAAAATTATCAACTTGTGATAATTAAGTAATTAAGTAATATTGGGCTAATTACTTAAGCATAAGCAAAGGAAATTCAAGAATGATTATGGGAAGCTCAAAAATTAGTGGAAAATAGTTGAAAATTAGTAAGAATATATTTACTAATTGATTGGAGATTTTTGAGAAAAATAAGTGAGTTTAGGTATTTTTAAGCCTAAATGCAAGAATGGACCAATAGAAAAATCTTGTAAAAAAGTTATGTAAAAATAATTATTTAATTAATTAAATAATTAATTTTAAAAAAAAAACGAAATAAAGAAAAAAAAATATGCAGAAAAAAAATGAAAATGAGAATTAAAAGGAAAATATATATATATATATATATATATATATGTGCAAGTTGACATATAATAAGAATATAATTAATTAAAGTAAAAGTGATGAATAGTAATTTTAAAATTAGGAAACGGATCCTATCTAGAGATCTAGGAATGGGATTTCCAAAGTCGGGTAGAATATTGATCGTTGGAATTTTATCTTCCGTTAAACTCTTGCGGAAGTTAATTCACTCGCCGTTTGTGCTTTTTCCTAATAAGACGAAATAGGGAAATTCGAGAAAAGGCCGATAGCCAAAAGGACGAAAAGGTTATGTTGTGACATTTGGAAAAGAATTGGGAATTTTCATGAACATATTTGGATTCGGTGAATTTTTCTCGAAGAGATGGGTGTTTCCGAAAACAAGTTTCGACTCCCTGGACGCGTTTGGACACGTTTTCGCGAGAAAGACTCAACTGGACTGTTGGAGCCCTATATGGAATCAAAATATAGGTTAACTTGGACATTTCTACTAAGTGAGGAAATGGTTTCAAAGTTGTAAATCCTAATTTTGAGATTTTTCCGAAATTACGCGAATCGGGTACCGATCGGAGAAATTCATCCTGGTAGGCTTCTAGAAGGGCCACATGGCCACTTCCTATTGGCCAATTGGTGCCACCTCAGCAAGAGGGCAGGTCGGCCAAGAAGAAGGAAGAAGAAAAAGCTTTTGAAAAAGTTGCTTTGGACTCCGGCCCAGATCGATTCTCACAAAGTTGATCCGACTCGTAGAAATCCTACAACTTTTCTTATAAATACCCCCTCCTTCACTTTTCTTCACACCATTCCTTCTTGCTTATTTCGAAATTCTAGGGAGAGAAAGTAGAGAGAGAAGCTCAGGGGAAGTTCACGAAGTCTTCAACTAGTAAGACTTTCTGGCCTTTAGTTTTTTAGTCTTTAGTTCATTAGTTACCTAGTATTCTCAACAAAGGTATCTAGGTATTGAGAGTATCTAATTAAATTTTCTTAAACTTTAAAAGAGTTAACTGGCAAATCCACCCCGGAAGTATAAGCCTAAGAACAATGTTACCTGTAAGTTTTTCTCATCTTAATGTTGTCTTATTCCATTAAAAAACTAACGTTGATCGTCAAAAAATTGACGTTGATCGTTAACTTTTTAACGGAATTGCTACATTTTGAAGTTTTCGGGTCAACATTGAGACAAAAAAAGCTTTCAGGGTGACATTACTCCTCAACGAAAACTTCCGAAGTAAATTTGCTACTTAACCCAATTTTTAATTAGCTCTGAAATAGAGAGACAAAGGAAAGTGGGGGAAGTTAGTCTTAAATATATTCACAAAATTAAAATAAAAACTCATCTCACAGTATCTAGATCCAAAAGTGCATAACAAAATTAAAGTAAAGTGAAAACAAAAGATAGAATAATACGAATGAAATGTTATGTACATATTCTGAGTAATAATATAATAGGTCACTATATGTATGTGTACACATCAACAGCTTCATTGCTTGAAATATATGTGGCTGTGAAGAAAAAGGAATCATTGAGCTTTATACCTTTATTATTCTTTATTTATCCTTTTTGCTCTTTCTTTCACTTCCACTAATTTTTTCCCTCACCATATCTTTCTCTAGATGCCTTCACAGTTATTCTTTATAAAAGCTACGGAACTGTGCATGAAACTTACAATCAATATTTTCATCATATCATAGACATTTTCAAACAAAAATGTGGATTTTGAATACCACAAAAATAAAAACAGAAAAAAAAAAAGTGAGACTTGAGACTTAAGGGAGTAGTATACGTAGTCAAGAAGCAAGAGTCGAAAACTCTTCACAGTACTGCAATCTCTAGGTCCCATTTTTTATTTACCACCTGCACACACACACACATATAATCAAAATAATAAACTTAAAAATCAAAATAATTAAAGACAAGTAATTAATTAATGATAAGAAACCATTTAATTAATTAAGGGACCTTTTTGTTTGCCACAGACTTTGGAGAAGAAGGAAATGAAGACAATGATAAGAGCCACGCCAGCAATAAGTCCAATTAGAATCGCCAGTGTCTTCTCAATCTCCTCATCATTTCTGTTGCTATCATCTGCATCACTCAAAATCAAATATCACTTACAAGTGGCTCTTTCCATTCTTTTGATGTGCTTTAATTTCTAGGGATTAGGGCAAACAATTAATTATAATGTTGATTATATTATTATTAATTACTATTTTCTCTGGCCTTAATTGGTTTTATTTGTTACTTTGCATACATAGGATTCTTCATCAATTCATAGATTAATGGACCCCAATTCAAAGTGGGACCTACTTTGCCTCTATATGATGAAATATATTGTGTATATTATATGTGGATCTGGTTTGATTAGCTTCCCTAGCAAACAGAATTTTTAAAGTGTATGTCCTTTCATATTAGAAAATGTCTCTAGAATATTTCAATTCAATGAGCCCTTTGTTGAAAAAAAAAAGCACATCTCTGGATGTGACCATATTATTGTTTCTTTTTTATATTATTCCCTTTGCAACGACATCACAACTTTTTTTATAAGCTAAGAATATTCATATCACGCACTAGGAAATAGAAGTTATCATTATCAATTAATTAATAATATAAAAGGGGTAGGAAAAAGGTAAAATTTATTGAATTAAATTAGAAGACATATTATTATCCAGCCTGCAGTAAAATAATAATTTTATATTTACAATTTATAAATATCTAATTTTAAAAAATTATCTTATTAATGAAGAATAAATTTTTTTATTTATTTAAAATTGAGCTTGAAAATTTTTAGGATTCGATAAGTAACATCAAGAAGGTAAGAGTTTATTAAAAGCTCATACTGTATACATTCAATATAAAAATATTAAAGTTGACCCAAAAAAAAAGTATACTATTTTTAAATTTATTTATATAGTCTCATTAGATATTCCAATTGTAAAAATATTCATATATTTTTCCTAACAAAAACTTACGATTTAATTGAATAATCTTTTGTGCGAATTTGTAACTAACTTATTTTGACCAAAAAATAAATTGTAACTAACATACCATTTCCGCCTGGCGAGTGATTTCCCCGTTCAGAGTATCGCGCGTAGCATTTAGCCAAGTACATCTCTCCCCACGCGCCGCCCGAACACTCCATTCTCAGCCGTTGGATCGCATAGGAGAGACAATCCTGACACTCGCTGGCACTCAAATCCCCTACGCACTGCGCCACACCCTGTACCTGCCCGGAACTCGTAATCCTGAAAGGCCCAGCCAATGCTCCCAAACTCGTCAACACAGCATCTCGCCAATTCAATGAACCAGAAGTCAAACCAATCGACGGTCCACATTTCTTCAGCACCTCAGTCTTGTCCTCCACCCCAAGGAACGATACGTTATCATACTTGACAAAACAGCCTTCCAGTTGCAACGCGCCACCACAAGCGTCGAGGCAGAGTGTACCAAGTTGACTGACGGCCCTGGTGACGCAGCGGGAGCAGTCGGTGCTGACGAGGTCGCCTCGGCACTGGAAGAGGCCGGAGACGGTGTCCTGCTGGGTGGAGCCTTGGACGGTGAAGTTGTTGTAGTTAGAGAACACCGCTGAGTTGACAAGAGAGGTAAGAACGGAGTTGACGTTGCTCTCGTAGGCCGTCCCCGGCAAGTACTTGAGCTGCGAGCAGCCACCGAAGATGAAAGAATCGGTGGCGGAAGACGATGGGGATGTGAAGGTTGAGAAGACAAGGAGGAGGAGAAACAAAGGCAAGAGATGATGAGAGATTGACATGCTTGTGTTGTTGTGTGTGGTTGTGAAAGAGAGAATTGAATTTGGTAATGAAGAAGATTGATGTATATTGTGGAAGGTTGTGTGTGTGTGTGTGTTGGGTGAGTTGTGATTGTGTTTGAGAGAGAGGAAAACTTTATGGATGCTTTGATGTGAAATTACGTAAGGAGGTGAGGAAGTTGATGAGAGGGTAAGAGGGTGATGATATGATTGTGGAAACAAAAGTAGAAAAGGCCGCTAGAGATGGCTACGCACCATAAATTCACAAACCTAATATGCCTCTACATATTTATTATATTGTTCTTTGATTTTAACGGGGGGTTATACATATATAGTTTGTTATGATCATGAGATGGAAAGCACATCCAAAAAGACTAATATCTTAGACGAAAGAACGTAACCCTTTAAATTTATGAAACTCTTCCATGCGTGACTCGTGCAATTGTAATTCATAATGCCAGGACTACTGGATTGAAATATATACTCCTTCTGACCCTTAATATAAAACCTAGTTGATTTCTTTATAAAGACTAAAAAAACTAAATAAGTTGTTTAATTATATCATATGTTGTTTATCATTATATTATATATCAGTTTATAAATCAGGCGAATTAGCATGGAGAAAAACGATAAGTATAAATACTTTAAAATGATTTATTTAGCTTCCGTTATCTATTCAAACAAGTCAAATTGGTCTGGATCAGATGTGAGCTTATTTAGTTATATAATATTTTGAATAAAAACTAGGGAGTAAATTAAAGTTGTTTATTAGTATGAAATGATGATTAAAACTCACTATCAAATCTAACTTTTATATATGTAAGTGTGGGCAATTAATTAATTAATTAATGGGATGCTTTTGTTAGGATGAATGTGAGGAGGGTGAGTCATCAAAAGTTGAGTAGGGGCCGGTGGGTGATTGTTGACTCCAAAGGCATCATATTGGAAGGGCAAACACAAAAGGGTGGTCCTATACTCCTATTCCTATAGTTATACCTACTACGTTTCTGTTCTTAGAATAGCATTCTTTGATATCACTTAGATCCTTTGCATGTTACTTCAAGATCTTGGCAGTGAGTGGTACGGTGATGACCTTTTCATTTGATTGAAATCATATCCGAATTAATCAGCAATATTCAATACTATAAGACCTACTTTGATGGAGAAATCAAAATTATAAGGTGAGTCTTATATTAAGAATGAGAGGGAGTATGTATTATATACTCTCTCGGCTTTAAATGTATGAGTTAAATAATTAATTTATAGATATTAAGAAAATGAATTGAATTAGTCATTTGTAAGAAATATGTATTAGTTTCTTAAAATATCCCTTTAATCATTTGTATTGAAAATTACCTAATGATGGAAACCCCCTTAATAAATGTAATGATCGAGATAATTTGGAGATAAATGGAAGGAGGTATCACATCAATTATAAAACACTAAACGAGTTTGGTAAATGTAGTAATACCACAATAAATATTGGTTATAGAGAAGTTTTCCAAAACCTTTTGTTTTATTGATATAGGGTAGGTTTCAGAATGAGTACTATGTTATGATCTTTGTAAAAGTGTATTGATTTAATAGAACGGTTAATTTATTACATATTAGTCCATCTTATTCATTTTAAGTCTTTTTGGTACAAACATATCCGTGCATCGCACAGGTCGAAAGTCTTGTTTAATACTAAAACAAACAACTCTATTAGCTCCAATGCATTTAGGACCGGGGAGTAGTTTGTTGGATAAGGGAATGATACCATATAAATATATATAGAGTGTGTGTGTTTGTGATTTTCTCAATTTAAATCAAATTTGAACAACCTATGTTCAAAATAATTTATAATCTGATATAAATAAATAATCAAAATTAGAAATGTTGCCAAGTGAAGGAAAAAAGTTTCCATTTCATGCATGAGAAGCTAGGGTCATTTGGAAGTACTAGATATATAAGTTATGAGTAAGTGGGTATGAAGAAGTTTCCAAGCTTAATTGTTAGCAATACAGTGGGCAGTATAATATTGGAAATTAGTGGAAAACCTTTTGACCTATTATTTGGTTTCAGTTTTGTGTGGAAGGACAGATCAGAAAGCTACGTTTTCCAACAGGTCTCTCAGATAAGGTCTTGATAGCAACCCTTGTCTTCCACACACATCATTAAAAAAAAAAAAAAAAAAGTTTATCAAATTAGGCGATTTTTTTATTCATCATATGAAATTGATCTGAAAATTGAGTTATGTTACTTAAAGGTTTAGGTTTGCATAGTAAGTTTTGCAATAAATTTTATATCGAGCAATTATATAAGTTACTGTTTTCCTTTAATATTAAGAATTATTTTGTATATTTTAATTAATAAAGAGAGGAGATAATCCAGTAATTTTGATGCAATATGCATAAGCATATTTTACAATAGGGGTGGTTACTTCCGTTCCCTCCTGGCCATCCCATTCTGATCCTGGACATTTTGGGATGGGACGGTCCTGTCGTGAAAAAAATTTGAGACAGGACAAAAGTGGGACGGGACAAAATTATCACTGGGACGGAACGAGACACAAAATAGACTTTGTTCCATTCCAGCTTTTTTGTCTCGTCCCAGAATTATGTTGTTATTAATTTAATATATATAATATTTTTATTAAAGATATAACTAATATCTTTTTTTTCAAATAGATATTAGTTATATAAAAATATATTATCATATAATCTTTTTTAGATAGATTTTAGTCACATAAAAAGATAGTATCATATTGGTTACATCTTTAATACAAAATAATATAAATATTTAAGAAAACCCTTGTTGTTACTTGCACTCATTGCTCTTATTAATTTAAGTCATAATTATTTCTTTATTTTGATTATGCTTTCAATCTAAAAATGATATAATGTGATGATAACATATATTTTCAATCATCTAGGTTCAGCATTCAACTCATACCTATACACATTTGTATTATAAAAGTGATGGTCCATATCCTTAAAAAATATATGGGACGTCTTGTTCCTGTCCCGTCCCGTCTCGATCCTGGTCTTGTCCTGATCCCGACGAGAACGGGAGAGACATGGAATAGTTTTACTATCCCATATGACCTTTTGCGGATTTGATGCATAATATGTATGTTTCATTTCCGTTCTATTCCGTGAACACCCCTATTTTACAATAATGATTGATTTTATATTTGTTATTCTTAACTACAAACGTTGGTGGCGTCACAATTTAATCGTAATTGCATGATTAATATCGCGGAAAATAAGGATTCGGTCTATTGCCATGTGAACACTCTCTATCTCTATTTGTTATGTACTTATGTATATATACTTTTGGTATGCCTCAAGAATTCTATGGAAGACTCTATCACATACTTCTATGTAAATATAAATATACATAATGTACTACATCCAATCTTTAACAGAAGAGCTAATTCACTAATGTAAAGAGGTTAAATAAACTAAATAAATTATTTAATTATAGCACGTGTTACATGATCTCTTTGAAATGTTTATGTATATTATTATATTATATATCAATTAAAATCAGAAAAATTAATTTAAAAAAAAGAGATAAATTTAAGAGATAAAATGAAAAAGGTCTTATATTTATTACTAAAATTCAATTTTTTATTTATAGTAGACTAAAATTCACTTATAAACTAGTTTTTATATTTAGGACTAGAGGTAGTAAAAACCCTAACAAATACTTTGATGAGGCAAGAATAGTACAAATGTATTTATTTATTAGATTTCAGTCTTTATATGAGACCCACATATTTGAGCATATATTGATTTGTAAGGAATAAGTATTATTAAAATATCAAATTTTGGACCAAAATTATAAAATTAATATTTTTGATTATCAGCGCTTCATTTCTTATCATACTTTTTTCATATAGTTATCTAACTTGAGTCAAATTTATTATCATACTTTTGATTACTTCATCAGTGTTATGATATATATTCACTTTATGGTTTGCTTTAGACTGATCAAAGAAATGAATTATTATGGAAATATGCAACTTTTTAGAATTTTAAGGATATCCACCTAAAAGCTGCCTCACATTTTCATCGCAAAAAAGTTGCTTTGCCCTTGGAATTAATCCATATTATTATAAGATAATGACAATATATAATTAATATTAATCCTATCAGTATAAAATATAAAATTTATAACAAATCATACTGTTCAATATTCATAAGCTATTTTTTTTGGTTGCCCATCCGATTCATCAGAACTTTTGGTTCTGACTAATTTGGATTCGGTCGAGTCGGGCCCATGGTCGTGGGGGAAGAGCTCCCAACACTATTTTATTCATTCCCACACCTCGAACCGAAGACATGGTTAAGGGATATTCATAAGCTATATTAATAAGGGTTACATAGATCTTTTCCCCCTATAGGCTACTTTGCTTATTGGAACTAAATATGTAGGATACATACTAGTACCTCCGGTCCTAATTATAAGACCATGTTGACTCTCTTTTTTGGAGAAATTAATAAAGTTAAATGAGTTACTTAATCATATCATATGTTGTGTATCATTAAATTATATATTAATTAGATTATTAGTCAAATTAATTAGTTTGAAGAAAAAAAAAATAAAAAATACTTTAGAGTAATTTAATTTGCTTCCTTAATTTCTCCAAAAAAAGTCAACTTGGTTTTATAATTAGGACTAAAGTATTATTTGAAAATTGAATAATTTAGTTAAAATATGAGAACGAATATGCTAATTGTTATTCCTTCAAGACATGGAAATGACAGCTGGAATAAAAACAAGAAATAAGAAAGAGAGAATAATAAAGAAACTACGAGACAATATGTAAGTTTCATCGTCTCTCGTAGCTAATTGAGCAGATCACAACATAATAAAAGACTTTCAATTGTCTGCCAGGTCCCACAATTAAGGACCCTCGTGAGTGATCCGAAATAATTTGAGGGATATATGTCTCTGTTTCTTTTAACAGTACCCAAGAAAAAAAATAGTGAAGATATAGTTTTTTTTAATAAATAAAAAAGTGCAAAATAATTTAACAAAAGAAAAATAAAATCAGTGTCGTATTGACTTTTTTTTTTTTTTTGGAAAAAATAGAGGAGTACGTAACATAAACTTTTTCTAGAGAATAGAAGTCTTTTTTAATGTTAATGAATTAAATTAGTCAATATAGTATAATTAATTACAAAAAGGGTAATAAATGATAATGATAACAATCATCAATATACTCTAAAATAAAATAAAAATCATTGATGCTTAAAATTTATAAGCATTAATTAATAGATTAGGATGTTTCGTTTTGTATATATGGTGAGAAGTTTCATATCTGCAATAATTATGAATAACGACAGAAGAGTCAATTCAAACCAATAAGACTTTTTTCATTTGGGCAAAAGGGATGAAGTTGATTGATAAAGCCACAAGTTAGGGAAAAAAAATATAAGAAGGAAAAAGGACCAGATCCTATAGCTTAAAGACCATACTTATATTAAATTTCTTAATTATATATATTATATCAAGTTCTCCAATCAGTATAATCATGTGTCCTATTTTTTATAGAAAAAATTCTTTTCAAATCTTAAGGGGTCAAGAAAATGTCAAAAAAGTTCTAAGAAAAAATCAGATGTCAGAAAAATGCTAAAGAGTTGTTAATCTCACAGAAGGAGTTGTTAATGGGATTTTTTTGACATCTGAATTTCTCTTAGGACTTTTTTGACATTTCCTTGATACCTTGAGAACTGAAAGGAATTTTTCCTTTTTTATATGAGTTTATAATTAAATGATAATAATTTAAAAATAGCACACATGATTATATGTGATTGAAAAAATTGACAAAATGGATATAAACAACATGAGCTATATATATAATATTACTTTTCTATTGATAATGAATTTCATTTCATTATTGACCAATAATAGTTACGCTATTTTGGCCCTTCTTTTTTCAACATTATTGACCGATTAAATTGGTCATATATATAGCTCTTTCGTTCTTTCAAATTTTTTCTTTGTATTTTTTTTTTCTTTTTACGTGAAAATAATTATCACTCCACCAAAACCAAAATCAGTGTTCTACTTAAAATAACGATTGAGACTACAACATCCAGTTGTTGTGACTCTCGAGTTTACAAAATGATGCACATAAGTGGAGCTCACTTTGACATATAATATTAGTAATTACCTAGTCTCTAACAAAACAAATATACTCCCTCCGGTCTTAATTATAGGACAACATTTGAGAGTTGATTTTGGTCCTAATTATACGAAAATATTTTAATTTTTATCAATTTCTTCCTAAAATACCTTTATTTTATTCTCTCAAGTGTGTTCGGTTTTTTATGACTATATATATGTGGATGTGTACTCTTCCGATCAGTAAAACTTTTAAATTGTTAGATTTTAATTTATTTATCAATTAACTTACGTTAATTTTTTAATATAAATATATAAACACACACATGTGTGTGTGTCTATATATATGTGTTTGTGTATATATTTATGTGTCTACACATAAATATATATAGACACACACAGTATGTGTGTGTGTCTATATATGTATGTATATATGTGCGTGTCTATATATATATGTGTGTGTCTGTGTATATATGTGTGAGTAATAAATACTAAGAATATTGGGTCCACTGAAATATGTAAATACTTAAAATTTCTATTCCATGAAAATAGGATGACATATATATAAAGCTATTTTCACAAAGATAGAAGAATATATAATGCTCCCAAAAACAAATAATGCACAAGTACGTGTTTAATTGACTACATATCGCTCTTCAAGACAGCTAACATGAAATGCTACGTATTTTTTGTTATTCTGTTTCTCTGTGTCTCTCACAAACATTATTGGCTAGTGTTACATTGTATCTCTCACACACACACACAAATAATTAATTTTAACCGTTCAATCTATATAAAAGAAAGTATGGATTTATTTTTCATTAAAAACAAAATATATGTTAATCAAATTTAAACTGTGCATTAAAATGGGAGGCATTTTGTGGTCACATCATGAAAGAATCCAAATTTGATTGGAAGACAGAGATGAGGAGGAAGGTCACCTCTTCTTCATTATGAAGAAAGCTATGTTTTCTCCTCCTTTCACATGCCTTTGTTGGTTTACATCACTATTCATTTACCATCTCCGCAATTAATAATCAATCTTTTCTTTTTCTTTTTTTGGATCTTGAAACTTTTTATAGGAAAAATCCCTTTTAAGGTTCCGAATGACTAAAAAAATGTTAAAAAGGTTTTACAGAAAATTCTAATATAAAAAAGGTTTCATTGACAACTCCTTCAGTATTGACAACTCTATTTGTGAGTTTTAACAACTCCTTAGGAAATTTTTAATATCAGAATTTTCTCTGAGACTTTTTGTACATTTTTTTGATTCCTTAGGACCTTAAAGGATTTTTCCATTTTTGTATGTGACAATATCACCAGACAAGAATAATACAAAACTACAACTCTAGAAAATTAGGGTTTTTCCCCTCAACTTCAGAACAAAAACCATTACCCATTATCACTGCATGCATTTTTGTTTCTTTTCTTTTTTTATCATTCATCTGAAATTATAAGGACATGACTAAAATCATATAAAAGTATGAAGACCTAATTACAAGATAAAAAAAAATTATAGAGATCTCATTAAAAATAAGGTAAAATTATAGGGACTTGCATATTTATTTTTCGTCAATTTTATATATATTAAAAAAAAGCTTCTAAAATCCCTTTATATCTATCCCATTATAATTCGTGTTGATGGAATCTTTGTGTCTCTACGATTTAGGTTAGCAAGAGCTCATGTCCAATGATGATTGGAAATGGACACAAACAAGAGGAATATAATGGGGAACATAAATACAAGATAAAAATAATTGAAAGCTCCCATACTGCTTGCATGTTTTCTTTTTCTTTTTCTTTTTGAAATAATTTAATTTATCTGGTAATAACTTCATGGGCTTGAAGATTCTTGAAGAAATATATTTTTTTTTACACAATTGATATTATGTTGTCCATAACTAATCTAACTAAATCATTAACTACTAGTTCAAGTATTGTAATTTCAACGAGTTCCTCACATTTTTTAATGATTTTATTATTTATATTGGTATTAAAACTTAATATCCTATCTGTCTGTAGCTTTTAAAGTCATTGGCCATCCTGTGAAAGAATATCAAAAGCATTGTTTTTTTTTTGGTAGACAAATTTTAGGAAAGTGGTTGGGCTCACCCACAGTCCAAGGGCAGGGAGCTTGGAGCCCAGCCCACAGGACATACTGGTCAGAGAGTACACATGCCTCCACCTCTACCAGCGTTTCCACGGCTTCCTATACCCTTAGGATGCCTCCCCCAGCGCCTTGACCAACGCAGGGATCGAACCCCCTCCCTTGAGGTGAGGAAGTCCGACCCCTTCGCCAGTTAAATCATTATTAGAGCCAATAATGATTTCTTGCTTCTTCTTTTTTTGGTTGAAAAAAAATTTACTTGGTCACTTGTGGGCAAATTCTTGAAGCTGTTTATAGGCCTAGTCACCTTATCAAATATCTGGCTTTACGGTCCGGGCCCAGGAGCCAGGGAATTTAAGTCCAAGCCCAATCATAATATTGCATTTATTATTTATTTATTTATCATACATTTTAAAGTGTGTCATTAAGTGAGGAGATAGATGTCAATGATCCCGTGAGCCTAATCACATATTTAAGCACAATAATAAATGCATCTCATTATTATTATTTTTTTATATAAAAATGTATCTCATTATTGGTATATCAGAAAAAGAGTGCAGCCTATATGTAAAACTTTTTTTAAAATTTATATTTATAATTTTTCTTCAACTTAATTTAACTAACTTATAAATTGATATATAATATGATAAATTATAAATGACCCCTTGAGTAAGTAAGTTGCATATAACCTTCTTGACATTTCAAAGTTTAAATTTAACGTCTTAATCTTTTACTTTTTTACCACAAACCCCTAGTTGAAGATTCCATGTAGGATCCCACGTATCTTATATCAATATGACATGTCAACTTCCATGAAGAAGATAACGATGAATTAGCGGCAAGGGGTTTGTAGTTACAAAAAAAAAGTAAACGATTAGAGGGTAAATTAAAACTTTGAAATGTCAATAAAGTTATTTATAGCTAACTCAAAGCTCAAGTGGTCTTGTATAATTTAACATATATAATATAATATTATACATAAGTATTTTAGAGAGATCATGTGTTATAAATGTTATAATTAAGTAATTTATTTAGCATTTTTAATCTCTTTAAATTAGATAAATAAGTCTTATATTAAGAGTAGAATAATACTAATTAACGTCAAAATTTTACTTTTTTTATCCAAAAGAAATTCTAAAATATATAAATACAAACTCCAAATATATTTCCTCTAGTTCTTATTATAAGACATCAACTAACAATTCTCATAAAATCAATAAAACCAGTTAAAGTAATTAAATGTGTCCTAAAATTTAAGTGATTTTTAATGTTACCCCTACTAATTGTCCTAAACTTTAATATCATATTAATTACGACAATATGGAAAAAAAAATATTTAATGCTTTTTGGAAACAAGCAAATGTCTTATAAAATTGATACTTGTCAGTTGGTGCTTTATAATAAAGACTAGAGAGAATAGTTATAAATTCCGAATGTGCCATATTCATAATTAAGTTCTTCATATGATAAGTCAGCTATGTTGAATCGGTATTTTCAGTATGCCTCATCAATGGTGATGCAGAAATCACATGTGTAACCTTCCTAGTAAGTCATGAATTTATACGCAGCAATTTTTAACAATCATGCATCATCATTATTATTATACACAAAACAAGCAACAACTTATAATTAATTATCATTTCTTTTCTTGTCACATAATACATTAAGTTATAAATAAAGGAAAATTAGAATGAAGGACCTAGAGAAAAAGATATTTATGGAGAAGGACCATAAGAATTGTAATTATTTAAAATGACCAAATATAAAATACTAAAATGCCTCTACCAAAATCTTTTGCATTCTCTTCTTTATTATATTTTTAAAACTAATACAAAATTTTAAGTTTCATTAATTAAATTAAACAACAGTTTTCTCAATTTTCATTTTTTCACAACTTGAATATATATCTATGGAAAAAAAAAATTACGTATTATTTAATTTGTAAAAATTATAATTTTTTAAAATTAACAAAAAAATTAATTAAAAACGGAATTATGTAATTTTAATAAAATTCAAGGTCTTTTATAATTTATCATATATGTTAAACCAAGAAAGTTTGTATGATTTATTTTTGTTTTAGAAGCAATTTATGTGGGTTAAAAAATTCATGTAATGTTAATAAAATGTAAAAATCTAATTAACCTATTATATGATGAAAAAATATGAAGTAAGTTTATTTTTTATTTTTATATAAAGATCTTAATTGATATCAATGTTGATAATATAAATCGAATAATTTGATAATATAAAGTGGTGAAAAATAAGAATTAAGAAAAAACATGAGTTTGACTATTGTTAATTACATAATATATTGAAAATAAAAATAAAAGATAGGATCATATCATGATTCGGTAATTCTAAGCAATTATAATTTTTATGGTCCTTTATAATAAATATTATTTTTTCCAGGTCTTTATTTTAATTTCCCCAATAAACAACCTTTTCCATTACGTGAAGCAATTTTATTTTATCACTTCACGCAACTAAATATAAAATACTACTGCATCCCTCCTAAGACTGGGCTTCAATATATTTGCCATTTAAAATCATACCTATAAATTAAGAATTTTATTCTATTTTTTGCCAAATAAATACAATCTTACAATATAGAAAATTATTAAATAGAATAAATCTCAAATAAACATTGTACATATATGTGACGTACAGCAATAAAATCCAAGTTGAAACATACAGATTCAGTAATACTGATACAGACATGATATTCAAACAGTGAATTTCAGATATGAAATAAAATGTCTATATATATAAGAGCAACATTAAGTGTTTCATTTAATCAATTGAAAATGTAATTGAATAATTTAATTGAGTTGAATATATATGAATCGATCACTACTTTTTCTGAGAATTGTGTTGCTTCTCCAAGAGTTCAAAGAGGGTTCCATCATAAACAGCTCGAACTGTGTCTTTCTCCAGCAAACCATCTTTGTCTTTCCCAAATTTATATAATAGCTTCCATTCTCCCTCACTTGCAACCCTATTTACCATCATTAATTCGCGCCAAATTCTTTAATTAGTTCGACTTAATTATATATATTTGATTAACCCAAAAAAATTTAAAAAAAAAAAGATGAAGAAGAAGAAGAAGAAGGAATAAACATATACCATCCTTGATAATCTTTAGGAGCTCTGTTTTCTTTAAGCATTTCTTGCAATTCATCAGATGTTAAAGCATCTGGATGCGTATGTGCATGCGTCCTGAATATTTCTTCAAATTTTGAAGGAACAAACCTAAAATGTACGCATAAATATGTGTAGGGATCAGGAACAACAACAACAACAATAATAATAATAAGGGAAAATTCATACAGGGGTTCAATTAAGGTCTAAAATTTCAAAAAAGGTCCCAACAACTTTCACATACCAAAAAGAGCCCTAGGGCATTTTCTGAGATTTTTCATTAAAACGTTAGTTGTTAACCGGGGCTAATATTTTTGTTAGTTGTTAAAATATTGTTGTTAATGCGACTGATTTAGTTGTTAAAATATTATTGTTAATGCGACTGATTTAGTTGTTAACGGGTATTGATTTTGTTGTTAATGTGGTTGTTTTAGTTGTTAACGTTTATACCAGAAAAGGCCCTAGGGCCATTTTTGGTATGTGAAAGTTGTTGGATTTTTTTTTTTTGAAATTCTGGGCCTTAATTGAGCCCTGTATGGATTTTCCCTAATAATAATAATAATAATTGCCAGAAGAAAATAAATATATGATATGATCCAAAATGTAAAAATACATTTAATCATACATTATGAGTAGTGCAACTTATTTTTAAAATTAATTAATTCTATACAATATATAGAACTCACTGAGTAATAATAATATACTAATAATAACAACAATATGTCTGAATGTAATATTGGAGGAATAAAAGAAAAAAAGAAGAAGAAATACCTTCCTTCCTTATCATAGACACCAGTGTCGCTGCCATGTTTGCCAAGTTTGATGTTCTTAACTTCAATGGGAAGTAGAGGAGAAGGAAATTTTCCCTGCTCCGGCAGAAACATAATGTTAAATTAATTATTATTTTTCAATAATTCCCTAAATTATGGGAAAATCACCATAAAATCTTATATTGCAACGTTTATTGGCCCAAAGTACTGAGATTCTTCAAAAAAAATGTGTAAACATCTTCTGTTTTGCATATAGTTAAAGATAGATTGTATATAGCTAAAAAAGAGTTGCATCCTCTTAAAGATAGGTTGCAATTAGGCCTTTAAACAAAATTTAATTACCTTTAAGTCATGAATTTTGTAATAAGGGTTTTTTAGTAATTTCACCTATAAAATTAATTAATGCTCTCGACAGTGCATGTGACTACACGTACATGCTGGATCTATTATTATTGATCTTGCGTCAATTAATATTTTATTTCTTTAATGTGTTATTATTTGATTGCCATTCTTTTACAAAAGAGTTCAATATTATTTTTGTCATGGAAGTTCTGATTTGGGGGCATCCAGCACCCGAAAGTTTTCTTGGTATTATTTTTGCCCTGGAAGTTTACAAAAAGGAGCAAATATACCCTGAAAGTTTTTTTTAGGAGCAAATTTGCCCCGGAAGTTTTTTTTAGGAGCAAATTTGCGTAAACTTCCGGGGCAAAAATGATACCACAAATGATCAATCCAATGGTTAAGATCAACTGATGGGCAAGATTGCTACATTTGTAAACTTCCGGGTAAAAATGATACCAAAAAAACTTTCGGGTGCTGGGTGCTCCAAACCCAAAACTTCCGTGGCAAAATTGGTCTTTATCCCTTTACGAAAAGCACCCTTAGATCACAAGGCAGGAACAGAAATTAAACTTGATTAAATTTAAGTCAACAAATAAAACTAATCCGATCGATGGATACTTAAAAAAAGCTATATTTTAAATTAATAGAATTAATAAAAAATAATTATGCATTAAATAAATATCTTGCATTTCGCAATGCTTTGCCTGATCTACGCATGAATGTGAGGATGATAAAAAAAAAAAATGTTGAGATCATATAATTTATTTGAAGGTTAGCAATCATGAATATGAGGATGATTAAAAGAACAAATTTAATTTTTTGCTATATATGACCCCATTGAATTAATTTTTTTCCTCAAAGTTATAGCATGATCTTTCAGAACTTGCAAAAATATGCATAGTGGAAAATCTAAAACACGTTTTTAAGAATATGAATTATGAAGATGATATTGTAATTGTAAAAATTTGATAATATAATGATAAGCTTAAGTAGAGGATGAGTAATTAAGATTGAAAGGGTATAATTAGGAGAAAAGTACAGGACGAGTTCTGAAGCTGAGGAATAAGTGGATGAAAACAGCACTTGAAATGGAGGATAAGACTCCAGATCCAATTGCACGAAGCCCTGTGAATTAATATATTAAACAAACACAATTTGGTATTAATGAATTGAAACAAGGAATTAATTAAAGAAAGAGAAGAGAATTAGAAGGATATATTTGGAAATAAAAAAGAAAGAACCTTGGAAAGTCTCCCATGGATAAATAACACCATCTTTGTTCCTATCAAAGAACGAAGCGTGCTTCTGCAACACACTTTGTTCCTCACCATTATTTACTCCTTCTGCTTCAACAACAACAACATTAATAAACACTTTAGTCTAGTACGTAATATTAAACTTGTCAAATAATAATGGCCTCTTGTATGTTATGCATACCTTGGGGAGTACTATTGTTGGTTAATAAGGAGGAAGAGGAAGCCATGGATGTTCGATATATCAGTACAGAGAGATCGAGAACCTAACGAAAGAGGAAGAGTATTGTATTGGATTGGATTGTTGTTATGGGTGTGGGTGTCTATATATATATATAAATTTGTATATGTTGATTATACATACATAACGATTTCTGAAATTAAGTTTGAATCGTTGCTTCTATTTGAAAACGGCCGGTAGGGAACACATCACGCAAGGGCAACCACACGCACTTGTGACAACCGTAAAAGCAACTCCCCTTTTTATTTTTCGTCAATATTTTTATTTTTTAAAAAAAAACATACTCCCTCTAGTTGGGGGTGAAATTTAGTTCTACCTATAATACTATATTTAGTTCTAAATATAAGACCTAGTTGACTTTTTTTTTTGAAGAGATTATTAAAGCTAAATAAGTTACTTAATCAAATCATATGTTGTGTATGATAAAATTATATATCAGTTTATTATAAGTCAGACAAATTAAGAAGTTAGTTATGTTAGTTAATATAACGTTGATGCTACCAAAATTTAATTAATCACAAGTGGATTAGGAAAATAGTAAGTGATAAATCAAGATCATTCCAATCAAACTTGTAATTAGGTGTTATATTCGTTGGTTTGTTTAAGTTGAATAAATGAGAATTGTTTCCAATATGATCGAAAATAAATTTAATAAGAAAAATAAACTAATAATAGCAAAGACTTCGTACAACAAATAAATTCCAATATCAAGAAGTATAATCTAGAGTCAATAATCCTTAATAATCCTTGGTTTGTTTTTTAGATTTTACCCCCACTAAATTAATTTTAACTTAACTTAATAATCTAGAGTATTGATGTCTATAAATGCCTATTGATCCCTTTATATACCTATCTCAATTAATCATGCAATGTGTCACACAACTAAACAAGATGTAATTCAAATCGGTCTCACCCTAATTTGATTATGTAGAACTTCTAGGTAGTATATGTCTATCCTAGATGCAAATTAGATTGAAACCTAATTCCACATTATTTAATCCAAGGTCAATTTAAGATCCTTTTATCAAGTTCAATCTTAAATCCTCAAAACATGCTCAATAGCCAATCTATAAGCAATAACAATAAAGACAAAATCAAATAAACTGAAATAAAACTAAGCAAAACTAATTAATGTATGGGAATAATCTCTAAATCTCTAACAAGTTCATAACTCCTCTATATTGAAAAGAAAAATTAGCCACAAATGGCTAAAATAAAACCCATAACAGCAAAATAATATTCAGATTTAAACTCGAAAGAATAAAAGTGGAAAAGAAGAAAACAACTCAGAAATATTCCCTGCTCTCCGCAGAAGAAGCGTTGCCATTAATATCTTGCTCTCCGCTCTCTCCCCTGTTCGTGCGTGATGCTCTTTGTTTCTCCCACTGCCATCAAGATTCTCCGTTGCTCTGCTGTCTTACGTAGGGTTGGGAAATTGGGCCAAACCTGTCGGGTCAGCCCTTTTAGGCCCTGACCTTTCAAGGGCCAGACTTAAAAATTAAAGGAGTTAAATGAAATTGACCATGTAGGGCCTCAAGCTTAAAAGGGTTGGCCCTGCAGGCCCTTTTAATCTTGTATTACTATTCTTGGATACATTGATTAATATATGATAGTAATTTACTAATTTATATATATTTTGTATTTGTTATAGAGTTATTTATTCATTTAAGTACAAATACATAATAACTATACTCTGATCTTATGATTTGATTTATTATTTGTTACAAATAAAGATTATGGATATTTTTATGACGCGGGAGAAGAAATTCATGAAATTCTTATTCTTGAACTAGAGCCTACTACTCAAAGTGAAGCACAATTAGATGTCTTTGAAATTGATGATAGTGGCAAAGAAGATGACAATGATAATCATTGTACTAATGTTGCTTAGTGGTATACTTCTTATATTTTATGTGAGTTATTTGTGGATAATAGTTTGTTTTTGATTGCGAATTAATGAATGTGTTTATTTGTTGGATGATTCGTATTGTTTGGATATTAATGTTAACAACATTTATAAAATAAATTAGAACTTTAGTTATTTTAATTTACTAATTATATTTCTTTGATAAAAAAACGAAGGAAAAATAATTAAAATTTTGAATAGTAACTTTCGGATCTTGTAGGGTCAGTCCTGACCCTGGTGTTCTCGGGCCGGACTTTGAAAAACAAATGTTTTTTTTAATCCTAGGCCCTGGCCCTTCAAGGGCTGACCCTGTAGGTCCGGATCGGCTCTATAAGTTCAGGCCCGATCCTGATTGCCAACTCTAGTCCCATGTCTCTGTGTGTGCTGTAATCTCCCGCCCTCCACGCAACGCTCTGCTATCCTTTTTATATCTCTAGGTCATTCGTCTGTTGGGCCGTGTGCCTGTGTGGACCCCTCTTTGTTCTAATTGTTGTGGGCTTCCCAGCGGCTCGATCACTCTGATCCGAATTATGGAGTATCTCCTTTTCCCATTCAGAAAGATATCTTATAACCAACATGTGGTTGGTCCAGCGGAATGTGGCACTGGATTCCCTTAAGAGGTCTAGGGTTCGAACTGCGGTAAAACCACTCGTAATCCGCCTTATATGGAGCTACCACTGTTGGGAGGGTCGTCCTTGCCACTGCAGAACCCGGAGTGGTTGCACACTTGCCACCATTTTTTATATCAAAATAAAAAAAAAAGAAAGATATCTTATATTGTTGTGTGATCACACAATTGATTTTGTCTCTACTTTTTCCTTGCGTGGGACCATTGTTTGAATCTCCTCAACGTCTCTGATCCAAAATTGCCAGCTCATTCTGAGAAAAAGAGATGAAAATCTACGGCAAAAACTGCAACATTAGAAAATCTACAAGAACAAGCTATTGCTCTTTTTCCTCAGCTTTACATTAAACTAATGGTGCAATAATATGTCACTGGTATTATCATAATTATAATTATAATATGATGTGTTGTTTAATGATATAAATTATGATATCTATCTGACAAACAAAGAGAAAAAGAGATGAAAATCTACGGCAAAACTGCAACATTAGAAAATATACATGTGTTTATTTATTTAAATACATTACAGTGACATGTGTGTGTATCACAGAACCGGATCCTCTCATTTTCCCTTTTTCTGTCCATCTCTCACAGGCCCATCCCATCCATCCATTTTTTGATCCAACGATCCAGAAGGTTTTTCAAAAAAACCGCTCGCGGTTTTTCAGAAATTTCCTCTGGATCGTTGGATCAAATGGACGTCGAATGGCGACAATGAGGGATAATGAGAAAGAGGGAAAATGAGAGAAACCGGATCCTGTGTATCACCATAGCGGATAACAAACAAAAAAATTAAACGCCAAGATTTTTATTTGCGTTGTCCTTCATATACTTGGGTTTTTGACCGGACTAATTTTTTGACCAAAAGTAATTACCAAAATAAACCTCTTTGCAAAGTATTTCCTAAAGTAATGTTTACGTCACTAAAGGCGTTAGGGATTTAAACGGAATTGCCAAGTTCCGTAGAGTTTGCTCACGAGACTTATTTGTGCAGGTGGGAGACACGCAGGAAAGGGTTGCGCCGCCAAGGTTGCGTGGCAAAGTCTCACGCCACCAAGGTAGACCCCCCCTCCCCCATTCCACTGACATCTCCCCCCCTTTTTTCTATCCGGTCCCCCCCCGGCATTCGTTCTCTCTTCTTTCTTATCTCCCTCTTCCTTCTTCCACCATTTTCGTTGCAGACCACCCTCTGTTTCATTTTTTTGGTTTCACTCTCCCCCACTTTCCTTCTCTCTTTAAGTTTTTTTCATTCACTCTCTCCCTCATTCCCTCCTCAGGTGTCGGACTCTTTCCCTCTCCCACATTCACACACACATACACTTATCCTTACAATCTCCACCTAATATAAAAAAATATTGAGAGAGTTAATAAATTTTAAGACCTGAAGAAGGAGAAGAAGGAGGCTCAATTTGATTCTCACTGACTTCACTTCACGTTGGAACAGGTAACATTTAATTTGTTTGCTATGTTTATTGTTTAATAAATATTGGATTTAACTCTTAATTAGATACATTAATTTATTATAGATATTTAATAAATGTATACTAGTAGGATAGATGATTAACATTTAATGTTTTTGTTATGTTTATTGTTTAATAATAGGATTTTAAACATTTTTTTTTTCTAGATTATTGCTTAATAATAGGATTAATAAATATATAACGGTAGGATAGATGCTTAATAAATAAATATGTAAGAGTAAAAAATTAATTAAAATCAATAATTTATGGAATTAGAATATTTAAAATTTATTATTAACCTTAGGATAGAAGACTAATAATTAGTAAATTAGCTAATTAGGGAAATAATTATTACTTTTGTATGTTAATTATAATTCTTAAGATGAATGACTAATTATTTCATATTTTATAAAATAATTAATTCCGATTTTTTGAGAGTAAAATATTAATTAAAATCAATAATTTATGGAATTATAATATTTAAAATTTATTATTAACCTTAGGATAGAAGACTAATAATTAGTAAATTAGCTAATTAGGGAAATAATTATTACTTTTGTATGTTAATTATAATTCTTAAGATGAATGACTAATTATTTCATATTTTATAAAATAATTAATTCCGATTTTTTGAGAGTAAAATTAATTAAAATCAATAATTTATGGAATTATAATATTTAAAATTTATTATTAACCTTAGGATAGAAGACTAATAATTAGTAAATTAGCTAATTAGGGAAATATTTATTTCTTTTGTATGTTAATTATAATCCTTAAGATGAATGACTAATTATTTCATATTTTATAAAATGATTAATTCCGAATTTTTGAGAGTAAAATATTAATTAAAATCAATAATTTATGGAATTATAATATTTAAAATTTATTATTAACCTTAGGATAGAAGACTAATAATTAGTAAATTAGCTAATTAGGGAAATATTTATTACTTTTGTATGTTAATTATAATCCTTAAGATGAATACTAATTACTGAAACAATTAATTCGATTATTTATTATTTAGAGAATAATAATTAGTGACTTAATAATGTGTTACGTTATTTAAAATTTTTATTAGTCAAAATGGATGACCGAAGTCCACGCAATATTGAGCCGGCCCCAAAGTGTGGGAGTTCTTAAGAGGAGGTGCAAGAGTCACGCGATCACAAGTTGTGTGGAACACTGGAGATTGCAATGTGTTGAGGGTGAGGCGGCCGCGCAGAGTGCAGTGCGGGACATCCATAATCCGGATCTCTTCCCTTTGATTTTATTGACGCCTTATGCGTGCGGGTTTTACGGCATGTGTCTCGCATGAAGAGACTCCCGGTATGTTTTAAAAGTATTTAAGTAATTAATTTAATTATACGCTTTTAGTTGTTTGTGCATGATACGGATAATGTTGGTGCAGATTGACAAATACCTTATTCTTGCTTTGGTTGAGAGGTGGAGGCGGGAGACTCGCACCTTCCATATGCGTTGGTGAGATGACTATTACTACGGGATGTAGAGGGCATTTTAGGTTTGTCCTTTGAGGGTCGAGTAGTTTCCGGCCGAGACGCATGGCCCAGGCGGCGGATTATGCGGCAATACATGGGAGTGGCTCGCCCCTGGAGGATGTGAATGGCGGAAACATCGGGATGGGCTGTTTGGCCGTCATTGGGGCATTTGGGAGGAGCACTCATTAACGGTTGAAAACCGGCTTACGACACACGTGCTTACAGATGCGCCTTTTTGGGATTTTGTTGTGTGATAAGTCAGCTCGAGAGGTCCCTTGCCGATATATACAATTCGGGTGGTGACCTTGCGGAGACTGCTACATACAGTTGGGGGTCAGCTGTACTCGCCATACTGTTTCGCGAGCTATGCCAGGCCACGTCAGCGAATGCTAGAGACATGGGGGGTTGTTTGTTGTTATTGCAAATATGGGCATGGTCTAGATTTCCTGCCATTGCACCTCTATTCACACCGCCCTGCGCGCGGGCGATCATTACGGACGCGGGTATGGAGTATTGGAGTGATTACATTATTATTTGCGGGAAGTTTCACTAATTTTATTCATTTACATATTGCGGGTTCAACAATGTTGAGCTGAAGTTGTGGAAACGTCGACTCTCACTGTATATCGGGTAGATCTTGACCGGATGGGTCGAGATGATGTATGTATACTAACTTTGGCATTTGGAAACCAAAAGAGTAAACTAATTCATATTTGTTGACATGTACAGCGAACCGGGAGCCATATAGGGGCCTTGGATATGAGTTTATGGGTGTAGATGTTGACCAACAGGACGGAGGTGGAGGCGGTGACCCCGTACTATGTTTTCACATTGTTGAGTATCATCAGCCGATCGCTGCATGCGGCAATTTGGCATGCAGCAACACATCCCTAGCCCTGCTGCACAGCTTAAGGGTGCACATCAAACTCCCGAACACGCATCGATGTAGCACGCTCTCCGTTTTTTGTCATAGCTTCTACAATTACACTAGAAAATTGCTTTCCAGTCATTGCATCTTGTTGTGCTTTGGTCCCTCTGTTGACCCAATAACGAACAAGTCGATAGTAGGTGCATTTGACCAACGCTGTTATTGGCATGTTCCTCGCTCCCCTGAAAACCTTGTTGATTGATTCGAGATAAATTCGTTGTCATATGGCCGTATCTTCTTCCATCCTCATCATAACTTCCCGACACCATTGCTCTTTTGGAATTCTCTCAATCCATGTAGCCACATCACGCATTTATGCTTGCAAAACGGGCATATGCGGCATGAAGTGTATCTTGTTTGGAACATATCCTGTAAAAGACAGGAGAACAACGAGTATAAGGTTGTAGTAATGGAAAGAATGAACGTCACACGCACATCGGTTGGAGTATATTACCTAATCTGGTTAATGTTTTCTTGACTCTGGTTTTTGAAGCGGGTATTAAAATTGCGACAATATAGCGAATGCAAAATACATGAGTACGCATTAGGAGGTTGCCAACAGAGTCATCCCATTGGCGATGCGATATTATGCTTTTGTGACGGTCGAAATAAGACATAGACCAACCTTATTTGTAACATACATCATATGGAAGACAAAAATACTCCCACGCTTCCTTAGTCTCACCTTCAACAATTGCAAATGCAATCGGCGGGATCTCATTATTTAGTCTTGGGCGGTGGCAATCAATAATGTCCCCTTATACTTACAGGTATAAATGCGTCGATCAGCTGTATGAGTGGTTTGCACCATTGGAACGCCTGCGACATTGTGGAAGGTCCAAAATGTACGTTGAAAAACCGGTACCCGTTAACTTCATTGCCGATTAACAATATACGGTCCATCTTGAATATGATAAATAGATCCGGGAAAATTTCAACATGTGCTCGAACCGTCACGGCGGAGAGCGCATATGACTCTTCCCAATCACCAGTAAATCTTAGCTATTGCTTTTTGTTTTGCCTTCCATGCCTTCTTGTAAGAAACATGATAACAAACATTCGATCACCCTTTCTTGTATCAAAACCACGAGTGCGAAGGTGTTTCCTTGACCATGTGCGCAAAACCGATGCACAAAAAGTGTACACTAGGAATGTTAGTTATATGCACTGATAAACCCAAATAAATGCACAAATTAGCAAATTTTGCATCATACCTATTATGGTCTCAGCAATAATTTCAGAATCAAGTGTATATCCTCATGTAGGTAATCTTCATGTACAGCCTCATAATGTGGAATGTCATTCCAAAACGGTGTAATATCTGCATGCTCACACATAATACAATTTATGCGAAAACAAGGTAACCAATAAAAAATAAAAAATATAATCATTACCTCTTGATTCATCATCTGCATCACTATCATTACGTTCATCGTCATTATCCAATAAATGGTCTACGGTTGATTGTGTTGGCTGAGGTGTCCCAGAATGAGCCATATTATCTGACATCTCAATATCCACACATAACTCAGCAAATTGGGACGTACGTTTTTCCTCGAATGTTTGTACAAAAACATCCAGATCCTCATCATCGGATATCTCAAAACCCATATTTGCGGTTTCCACAGTACTCTACCGATCCGATGATATTACGATTTGGTTGCAACTTTAACTTTCGACGGATCTTTTCATGTAAATCTTCGAGACATGCCTCGAACAATATACATTCCTCTTCTTTCACCTTCAAAGCTCAAACCGTTTGGACCTATCCTTTTAGAACCTTTACAATATACAAATGAACGAATTTCATTCATTTTTTTCGTTTGAATAGTGGATGAAGAAGAGAATTTTCAAAGAGTTAGCAATGAATGATGAGGGCTATAAACCAGCAAAGTGAAAAAGATGAATGAAGAGTTGGGAATGAATGAAGAGAAGCAAAGCCGAAAGCAAAGTGAAGAGTTGTAAGCAAAGACACTGACTATATAGAATTTAGAGGAGCTACTCACGGGACATTTTGAGTTCACGGGAAAAACTAGAGGGTACGTTCTGAGAAAAAGGATGGGTGTAATACTCTCAAATCTGACTTAGGGTAATCTCCCTTGAAATTAGATAATTTGCAAATAGGTCCCTAAAACGTTTGAGAATTTGCAAATAGGTCCCTAAGCACATTGTAGGTTATAAATACCCTGTGAAAGCTATAAAAGAGGCAAGTAAAAATATATTTAAAATAGGGAAGGATATTGTCCCTAATTTAGGTAATTTATTAAGTTACAAACTTGGAGAAATTGTAGAAGAATACTCAAAAAGTAAGGAAATGACCGAAATACCCCCGTAAATGCTAAGATAATGCAGGAGACATAAAAGCAAAAATGTCAATACAAAAGTTATGAGGTAATGAGGTGTTCTAAGTAAGAAAATTATCAACTATTGATAAGAAAGTAATTAGGAAATTATTTGCTAATTACTTAAGCTGAAGCAAGGAAATTATGAAATAAATATGTAAAGCTAAAAAATTAGTGGTTTTGTTTTAAAATCAGTAAAAACATGTTTACTAATTAATTGTAAATTTTGGAGAAAAATAGTTGAGTTTAGGTATTTTTAAGCCTAAATACAAGAATGGACCAATAGGAAAGTTTTGTGAAGAATTATATAAAATAATTATTTTATATAAAGTAAATAAAATAAAAACGAAAATAAAAAAAAGAATGGGCAGAAAAAAAAAAGAATAAAAATAGAAATTTAGTTTATAAATTATAGTATTTTAAAATGTAATTAATTAAAGTTATATTATTATATAATATAATTTAATGTGGTGAATAGTAATTCAATAATTAGGAAACGGATCCTATCTGGAGATCTAGGAATGGGATTTCCAAAGTCAAGGTAAAATATTGATCAGTGAGTTTTTACCTTCAAGTGACCTCTTTCGGAAGTTAATTCCGAGGCCGTTAGTGCATTTTCCTAATAAAACAAAATAGGGAAAAATGCAGATAGGCACATTTTTGGATTTGAAGAAAATAAATTATAACTCAACATCTGGAAATGAGTTTATAATTATCTGGACATATTTGGAATCAGTGAATTTTTATCCAGAGATTGATAATTCCAAAAACGAGTTAAATCTGGACACGTTCGGACACGTTTCGAGGAACTTGGAGTATTTGTTGGAGCCCTATATGGAATCAAAATTTAGGTTAACTTGGACATTTCTAATGAGTGAGGAAATGGCGTCAAGGTTGTAAATCCATAATTTTGAGATTTTTCCGGAATTACGCGAATCGGGTACCGATCGGGGTATAATTATAAATGCTTCTAGAATATACCAACTTGTCACACAAGTTGGTGACTCATAAGGGCTGAACGAAATTTTGATTTGCATGGACACAAATCCGAGCTTTTAGTTTTCGTAGTTCTTTCAATAGTTAGAGTAGTAATGCTAGTATAGCCTTTAATTTTTCAAGCATGATTGGATATCATATGATAGGGCTATATTAGTCTAGAATTTCGAAAATAACCATTGGGTCGAAGTTCTGGCAAAATTTTGGAAAATCGGAGCCAAAGTAGCAGTCTTGGTGAAATTACGCCGATTAGGGTATAGGGAAAAATGGTAATTTTTACCTAAAATGCCGATCGTAATGTCAAATCACTAATGAAAGTGATATTACCTTATAGGATATCGAAACTTCGATTTCGCTACGTTACGCTGCCCGACGTGCCTTTGTTGGGCGTTTTGTGATTTTCGCGTAAAAATGTACGATTTAGAGCCGAAATGCAAATCTACCCAGTCAACGAAGGTACGTTCGCGTCTTGGTAACCTAACTACGATGCTTATTGTATGCATATGTGTATATCATGTGTGTCATGCCCACTTTCAGTTGTACTATTATGCATACTACGGTTGTACTATTACTGTACTCTGATTGTACTGTATACGTACTCAGATCTGTACTATTATTATTCTCTGACGTCAGATATGTACTATTAAGCCATCATCCGGTGTATGATTTTCTCGTCATCATTGTATTGTTATTGCTATACATATCGATATATATATCCTATGTCCACCAGTAGTAAATGTTGCCAAAAGTCTAAGAATATACATTTGTACATATATGATGTATGTAATCATGAGGTTAGATTACACGGGGTTCGATGCATGGACCTCGGCTCTTAACCAACTTCGAGGTTCGAAGGACCGAGAATCGAAGAGCAAGGCAGTACGCTTAGGAGTCAGTAGCTGAAGACTCCTTTCTCGTTATACTTGAAACTTGCTTTGTACCATTTGTTTAAACAGCAAAACATGCTACCGTGGGTATTTTAATATATATCACGATTACTCAATCGCTCAGGTCTGTTTCACTACGATGTTTTCAAATGATGTTTGTTTGAAAAAAATTATCTTGCTTGTGAAAAGTTGGGGTGTTACATTTTGGTATCGTGAAGCGGAGTCCCGGCATGAATTTAACTATGTTATTACGGACAGGTTTGGTGCGGAAGGCAAGGCTAGTCTACGTGGGTATGCCATAAGTCGCCGTATAAGTCGGTGAGGCCCATGGTAGACACTTACAGCTGGCCATTAGTCTCGATTAACGGAGTTAGGTTCTAAGCCTTTTCAAACATTTTGGAGCATATTTTGAAAATGAGTACCGATATAGCCTAAGGTCGGTGTACCACCTCATTTCGGTGTACCAATTTGAACCAAGATACCATTCTCGAAATCGATTGTACCACTTTACGTCGGTACATCAATTTTGATCAATCACGATATCGGTTTCGATAACCACGATGATATCGAGTCTACGATTAATTCGATATCGGTCTCGATAACCCCGATATCGAGTCTCGATAACTCCACGATATCGATCCCGATAATTCGATAACTTTCGATATCGTCTCTTATCACTCGATAACCATAGCTTGATTTATGGACGGTGATTCTTTCCTAGCATCGAGCTTATATGCGATGATAGGCCACTCCGGATGAAACTCCGAGACCAATAAAGATAAGTACATGCAGTATTTGACTCATGTAGAGAAACTTCCGATATGTACTTCTGTGCCCATTTCTACGTAGAACGAACCAACGAAATGTTGAACAAGAGGAGACAGGTTGTGTGCTCGTTTGTGGAGTGCGAAAAGGCTGGGCTTGGATGTGAATGCTAGAGTAGTAAAAAGCTAGGAGCGAGTGTAAATACTAAGCGCGATAGAGTCTAGAGACTAGTGTGATAAAGTACGCGTTATGCGGAATGTCTTCCATTTGTTTCTAACGTTTCCCACTTCATAAAGGAAAAAGACGCGACATGGCGAATGTAAGAGGCCGGGAGCTCCCGCAGGCCCGGGGTAGAGGCCAAGGTAGAGAGGCCGAGGTAGGGGACGAGGTAGACAACCTCAGGTAAGAGCGATACTTGAACTCGAGCACAACCAAGTTCCGAACCAACCGGAACAGAACGAGATGCAGGAGATGCGGAGAACTATGATTTCTGAATGCGTTAACACACAGGTCCCAGGATCAGAACCTGGCCTCCTTAACGTTTTCTACGTTTCTTAGTAATTCGACCGTGATCGTGTCATTGAGTAGGAGGTATTTTGTGTTATCATGGTGTGTGGGAACCATGGAAACATTTAAAGTATCTTGTGTTGCCATGGTGTAGTCCAAGGAGACATTTTGGTATTTGTGGTGTTGGCCAGCGGTGTTATGAGCCACGGGAGACACTATATATCAAGGTACGATATGACGAGGATCTTTATGGTCAAACCAAAGCGAATTCTCGATTATCAAGAGGAGCGGCTCTGCAGACAAAGTAAGGATCCGACGCGTGGAGTCCAAAGTCCGAGTAGGACGAAGTTTAGATAGTACAAAGTTTAGATGGTAGAGTACAAATTTTGAGGACGAAATTTTGTTTAACGGGGGGAGAAATGTAATACCCTCAAATCTGACTTAGGGTAATCTCCCTTGAAATTAGATAATTTGCAAATAGGTCCCTAAAACGTTTGAGAATTTGCAAATAGGTCCCTAAGAACATTGTAGGTTTTAAATACCCTGTGAAAGCTATAAAAGAGGCAAGTAAAAATATATTTAAAATAGGGAAGGATATTGTCCCTAATTTAGGTAATTTATTAAGTTACAAACTTGGAGAAATTGTAGAAGAATACTCAAAAAGTAAGGAAATGACCATAATACCCCGTAAATGCTAAGATAATGCAGGAGACATAAAAGCAAAAATGTCAATACAAAAGTTATGAGGTAATGAGGTGTTCTAAGTAAGAAAATTATCAACTATTGATAAGAAAGTAATTAGGAAATTATTGGCTAATTACTTAAGCCTGAGCAAAGGAAATTATGAAATAAATATGTAAAGCTAAAAAATTAGTGGTTTTTGTTTTAAAATCAGTAAAAACATGTTTACTAATTAATTGGAAATTTTGGAGAAAAATAGTTGAGTTTAGGTATTTTTAAGCCTAAATACAAGAATGGACCAATAGGAAAGTTTTGTGAAGAATTATATAAAATAATTATTTTATATAAAGTAAATAAAATAAAAACGAAAATAAAAAAAAGAATGGGCAGAAAAAAAAATAATAAAAATAGAAATTTAGTTTATAAATTATAATATTTTATAATGTAATTAATTAAAGTTATATTATTATATAATATAATTTAATGTGGTGAATAGTAATTCAATAATTAGGAAACGGATCCTATCTGGAGATCTAGGAATGGGATTTCCAAAGTCAAGGTAAAATATTGATCAGTGAGTTTTTACCTTCAAGTGACCTCTTCCGGAAGTTAATTCGAGGTATCGTTAGGCATTTTCCTAATAAAACAAAATAGGGAAAATGCGTGATAGGCACATTTTGGATTTGAAGAAAATAAATTATAACTCAACATCTGGAAATGAGTTTATAATTATCTGGACATATTTGGAATCAGTGAATTTTTATCCGAGAGATTGATAATTCCAAAACGAAGTTCGCACCGGACGCTGTTCGGACACGTTTTTGAGGAACTTCAGATCGATCGCTGGAGCCCTATATGGAATCAAAATTTAGGTTAACTTGGACATTTCTAATGAGTGAGGAAATGGCTTCAAGGTTGTAAATCCATAATTTTGAGATTTTTCCGGAATTACGCGAATCGGGTACCGATCGTGGTATAATTATAAATGCTTCTAGAATATACCAACTTGTCACACAAGTTGGTGGCTCATAAGGGCTGAACGAAATTTTGCTTTGCATGGCCACAAATCATCCACCAAAACCCTAATTTTTCTATGGTTAAAAATGAGGGGAAAATTACAAAGTTGGAAAGGGAAAATTACACAATTGGCACTTTTTTCCCTATAAATAGCCTTGAATCCTCTTCATTTCTCACACAATTTGGAAGAGCAAACCGAAATCTAGAGAGAGAGAAGAGAGAAGGAGAAGTCTGGGAAATTTGTAGCTAAGCTCCTGGGTAAGTTTTTCGATGCACGAGCTTTTAGCTTTCGTAGTTCTTTCAATAGTTAGAGTAGTAATGCCAGTATAGCCTTTAATTTTTCAAGCATGATTGGATATCATATGATAGGGCTATATTAGTCTAGAATTTCAAAATTACCATTGGGTCGAAGTTACGCAAAATTTTGGAAAATCTGAGCCAAAGTAACGAAGCGTGGCGAAATTTCGCCAATTAGGGGTATAGGGGGCAAAATGGTAATTTTTACCTAAAATGCGGTCGTAATGTCAAATCACTAATGAAAGTGATATTACCCTTATAGGATATCGAAACTCGATTTGTCGCCGCTACGTTGCCCGACGTGCACCTGTTGGACGTTTCGCGCTTTTCCGTAAGTGGCACGATTTCCGACCGAAGTACCGTCTACCGTCAACGAAGGTACGTCGCTGCATCGGTAACCTTAACTCGATGCTTATTGTATGCATATGTGTATATTGTCTGTCATGCCTGTACTCCGATTGTATTTGTCTGCAGTACTGATTGTACTATTACATTACTCATAGATTGTACTATTGTCTTGTACTCGATTATTACTATTGTTCGTACATCCGATCGTACTATTGTCTATCATCCGATCAGATGATTTTCGTCATCCGATTTGTATTGTTATTGCTATACATATCGATATGTATATCCTATGTCCGACCGTAGTAAATGTTGCCAAAAGTCTAAGAATGTCTGTACATATATGATGTATGTAATCATGAGGTTAACTGATTACTCGGGTTCGATGCATGGACCTCGGCTCTTAACTTAGCTTCAGGTTCGGGTGGACCGAGAATCGAGGAGAAGGGCAAGCAGCACGCTTAGGAGTCCCAGCTGAAGACTCCTTTCGTTATACTTTTGAAACACTCTTGTACCGCTGTTTAAACAGCAAAACATGCTACCGTGGGTATTTTAATATATATCAGTTACTCAATCGCTCCGGTGCTCTACTCTGATGTTTTCAAATGATGTTTGTTTGAAAAAAAAAAATTATACTGCTTGTGAAAAGTTGGGGTGTTACATTGTTGAGTTATAATTTATTTTCTTCAAATCCAAAAATGTGCCTATCTGCATTTTTCCCTATTTTGTTTTATTAGGAAAATGCACTAACGGCCTCGGAATTAACTTCCGAAAGAGGTCACTTGAAGGTAAAAACTCACCGATCAATATTTTACCTTGACTTTGGAAATCCCATTCCTAGATCTCCGGATAGATCCGTTCCTAATTATTGAATTACTATTCACCACATTAAATTATATTATATAATAATATAACTTTAATTAATTATATTATAAAATACTATAATTTATAAACTAAATTTCTATTTTTATTCTTTTTTTTTCTGCCCATTCTTTTTTTTATTTTCGTTTTTATTTTATTTACTTTATATAAAATAATTATTTAATAATTATTTTATATAATTCTTCACAAAACTTTCCTATTGGTCCATTCTTGTATTTAGGCTTAAAAATACCTAAACTCAACTATTTTTCTCCAAAATTTCCAATTAATTAGTAAACATGTTTTTACTAATTTTAAAACAAAAACCACTAATTTTTGAGCTTTACATATTTATTTCATAATTTCCTTTGTTTCAAAGCTAAGTAATTAGCCAATAATTTCCTAATTACTTTCTTATCAATAGTTGATAATTTTTTTACTTAGAACACCTCATTACCTCATAACTTTTGTATTGACATTTTTGTTTTTATGTCTCCTGCATTATCTTAGCATTTACGGGGGTATTTCGGTCATTTCCTTACTTTTTGAGTATTCTTCTACAATTTTTCCAAGTTTGTAACTTAATAAATTACCTAAATTAGGGACAATATCATTGCCTATTTTAAATAGATTTTTACTTGCCTCTTTTATAGCTTTCACAGGGTATTTATAACCTACAATGTGCTTAGGGACCTATTTGCAAATTCTCAAACGTTTTAGGGACCTATTTGCAAATTATCTAATTTCAAGGGAGATTACCCTAAGTCAGATTTGAGGGTATTACAATGGGAGTAGGTGGAAGCTCAGGCCTGGGAACGAAATTGCGTGAGGAATCCTCACGCAACTTAGTTGCGTGAGGTTGCGTGAGGAATCCTCACGCAACTTAGTTGCGTGAGGTTTCCTCACGTTTTTTTGCACAAATGGCGTGGGAAATTCCCACGCCATTTTGTCCCGTAAACGATCTCCACGTAATTAATTAGAGATTTCTCCAATCACGTAAATGTTTCTTACGTATCTTATTCCGTCCTGTCAGAAAACGCCACCAACTTCATTACTTTGGTAAATAATTTGAAATGTGATTTATTTTAGTAAATTTTGTATTTTAAACAATTATTTTGGTCAAAAAGCCTCATATACTTTATCATTTAGCACTTCATCCAAAGTATTTTAATTTTCTTAAGAATATTCAATATTTTTCAAATAAATTAATTTCCTTGTACCAAATCAATTAAATGCAGAATAAAAGTAGCGAAAAATTAAAAAATAATACCCAAAGCTTGAAAGTAAATCAAATTAATCACATATTAATTCCCATTACAAGTACTATTCATAACTCCTAAACAGCTTACGATCCTGTTTATATTATAATTAAAAAAAATTTTGAGACCCATATCCAACTAAAAAATTAAAGGGAAAATTCCAAATAAATACAATTTGAATTTGCAAAACCTTCAGAAATCTGTCGAATTTGTAAAAATACTGAGAGGTACCAATGACCTATTAGGGATATGCAAATTCGCGTGAAATTACCCTTTTGTCATTAGTTTTAAATAAATAAATAAACCCTCCAACCCCCACCACCGCCGGCCACCCTCTAATTCAGGGGTTTGCATCGTGATAGGCTTCATGTGGGTTTTTCGAAGATTTTCTCTCACTGGCTAGGTTCTTATTCTGATAGGTCAGAATCAATCAGTGGGTTGAAAATTGAAATTAATCTATCTAGAGATTTATCATTTTTTTTCCTTCTTATAGGTGGTGATTTTTTGAATTTATGATATTGTACCGATGATGAAGATTGATGTAGGTCTTGGAGTCGGAGGAGGTATGGTGTGGAACGAAGACGAACGAGACATGGTGGCGGCGGTTCTGGGCGCTCGAGCTTTCGATTACTTGGTGAACCACTCTGTTTCGAATGAGAATTTGTTAATGGTCATTGTCGTCACCGACGGGAATCTCCAGAAGAAGCTCTCGGATCTCGTGGAGTGTCCAAACGTATGCAATTTCACCTGGAACTACGCCATTTTCTGGCAAATTTCTTAGTCAAAATCCGGCGAATGGGTCTTAGGTCGGGCGATGGCCGCAGCGTGGAACCCGATGAAGGCGAAGTAGAAGAAGAAGAAAGAGGAATCCTCAGCCTTTGCATGGAGGATGAAGTTCAACAAAGGATGAGGAAGAGAGTATTGCAGAAGCTTCACACAACCTTCAATGGTTTTGGAGGGTTTTTAATTTTTTTTGATTTATTTAAAACTAAGGGCAAAATGGTCATTTCACGTGAATTTGCATATCCCTCATAGGTCCTTGGTACCTCTCAGCCTTTTTACAAATTCGACAGACTTTTGGGGGTTTTGCAAATTCAAATGGTATTTATTTGGAATTTTCCCAAAATTAAAAGGCCTTAAATAATTTTATTTAATATTAATTATAAAAATATGAAAATGGGAGGCCTTAATTTTCAGATGTAGACCATGATTTTGACCATTCTTTACAAATATCCTCAGCTCAGAGTTACTATTCATAGCTTCATCGTTCATAAGCATAAATCATATGTGCATTACTATACATTGCATCATTAGTTCATCAGCTCATGGTAGAACGATGCAAAAAGATTGCCAAACAAAAAAGAGTGATGATGCATACTATACCTCCTACTTTTGATATAAGATCTTATCTATAGGACAATTTATATTATAAACGAGATCTTATATTAAGAAACGGTAATATTTAATTGAGAGCTTGTTTGATTGTGCTCTCATAAGTGAATTCAAATGTCATAATCGAATTTAACACATATTAGCATGTGCCTTTTTTCATATATACAATATTAATCTTCATGGATTTAATTTGCGGTATTTGAATCTTAAAACCTTGCCTTCGTTGTGAGTCTCCTCCATCTCCTTCGTGAGATTTTCTCTCTCCACCGTGTGAGTTCAAGCCCCTGTCGATCTTCACCTTCTTCCTATCCTATCCCCACCGTCTGATTTTCCCCTTTATTCCCTTCCCTCTCTTAGCCCTTCCCTTCCGCTTTCCAAAGCCAACCTTCGTTAGTGCTCTTTTCATCATTTTTCTCCTCCCGTTTGCAAATATGTCAATGAATCAAGGCTCTAATAGCAAGAAGTAAGAACCACTCAAAAGCTGTGCATCTGAAATTATGCTCCCCAGTCAATGTGCAGAAAGGAAGAACCCTGGTGGGAAGACTGGAAACGGACAAAAACCTGAACAAAGGGATTGTCATTTCAATGATCAAGAAGGGCTGGGGGCTAGACAAGGACATGGAGATCCATGGTCTGCCAGATCATAACGCCTTCCTCTTCCGGTTCCAGAAACAAGAGGATTACAATAGGGTATTGAAGGGTCGCCCATGGTCGATTCAAGGTGTGTTGTTGAACCTGCAGCATTGGGATGAATTCACAGTGTTCCATGAAGTTAACTTTGGGTGGTGCCCCTTTTGGATCCAGTTTCATGGGTTGCCTCATATAGCCTTCGACAATGATAATGCTGTTACACTAGGAAGTGCGGTGGGTAAGGTGGTCATGTTTGAAGCTCCAAAGGTGGGGGGTCATCTGTCCCGTACCTTCATTCGAGTCCGAACTCTCATAAACATCCTTGAGCCTCTCACTTCTGGTTTTTGGGTCCCCCGGCCACAGCGAGAATCGATTTGGGTGGTAGTAAAGTATGAACGGCTTCAGAACTATTGCTATGACTGTGGGAAAATTGGCCATGAAGCTCGTAACTGCAAAGTTCCCAATAACGATTCTGAGGAAGATGATTCTGAAAGAAGTGTTGGCAATGGTCTAGGCACCCCTCATGTGAGGACAATAGAAGATGCTTTGGTGGTCCATGATCAAAAGTGGGACGAGACGGCAATTCTGAAAGCTCGGCCGCCACCAAGGGCTGAGACCGCCGGTGACTGGTGGAGGAAGAGAGACCCTGCCCGATATGGAAACTCCTTCATCCATGGCGCACCTCCTGCCATCCATTTATTAAATAACGTTTCTATCAGTAACGGACAGGAACTCATTAATGAGTCAGTCAACGCCCATGTGCAGCAAGGTATTCACGTTTGCGAGATCCCAAAAAATATGGAGACTATGTCGGGGATTCCTGTTTCTTCACAGAAGTTATTGCCAATTCAATTACCTCCACCGATTATGCCTGCTAAATCTGGAAGTGTTGGAATTCTTGGCGGCTCCCCTGATCCCTCCACATTTCATGGCATTAATTCAGGTAACGGTCAGGAAATAATTCCTCCATCAATTGCGCCTGCTAATTCTAGAAATATTGGTGCCCTTGGCGGTTTCCCTGCTCCCTCCAAACTTCATGGCATTGAATCAAGTAACGGTCAAGAAGTTAGTGCCCCGCCCTTATTTCAAGGCTTTAAATCGGGAAATAGTCAAAAGTGCAGTCCAGGTTTTGGCAATTCTCTCATGCAAAAGGAAATATTAATTAATGAGAATCATTCATCCAAGCAACCTATGAGAGACTATCTGATTCCACCGCCCTCATCCCTGTACCCTCCTCTTTTGTCTCCTTCAGAAATTCCTCCACCAAATAATCCACAAACCGGTATACACTCATACCCGCCAAATCGGACCTGTTTTGAACAAATAGCCCAGCCCAATATATTGCCCTACAGTGTTGAATTTCCTGACCCAGAAGCTGATCAGGTTCCTACCCCTCTTCCCCTTGCTGGTTTATCCCCAATATCGGCGGTCACTAATAGTTTGAATCTTTTCCACCTAAAGCGTTGCCAAGATCACCCTCTGGAAGATGAGCTTGTTCTAAACCCTACCAAGAAGCGACTACTTTTCTTAGAACCTGGCCCCTCTCCTGTCCCAAATCAGCTGAATCAGTCTCCTACTCCTAAAGCCCAACGTATTAGCCATCGTAAGATTAAAGGCACTATGCGGAGTAATAAAAGCAAATGTAAGATAAGGATGGTAGGGCTGCCCCCCAGCGTTGAATCATCAAGCTCTGTGCCCCTGGGAACTCAAGCTACCAATTACAATCATAACTCCTCTCTTGATTTGGATTCTCCAAATACCGCCGATGGTTGCCACCAAGCAGCCATCGGTTCGCCATGAGTCTTCTAGCTTGGAACTGTCAAGGGTTAGGGGTTCCCTTGACAGTTAAACACCTGAAAGAGGTTTGCAGAATAAAAAAACCCCAACTGGTCTTTCTAATGGAGACAAAAAATAAACAACCTTTTGTTACCAAAATCAGGAAAAGATGTGGATTCAATGAGGAATGGATAATTAACCCCCAGGGTCTCAGTGGAGGCCTTGCTTTGTTCTGGGATAATAATACTACTGTGAACATTCTTTCCTCATCTAATTATGTCATCCATACTTCGGTATTTGACCCCTCAGCTAAGTTCCCTTAGTACATCACTTTTGTCTATGGCCCCCCAACAGAAAAGGACAGGTTATCAGTCTATGCAGACATCATCAGGTTTGCCCAATGCCGGTCGGAGAGTTGGATCTGTTTGGGTGACTTCAATGACATTACATCTCATCAGGAAAAGCAGGGGGGAAATCCGAGAGCTATCCGGAAGATTCTAAATTTTCAAAAATTCATTTCGGATTGTTCACTTATTGATTTGGGTTTCAATGGATCCTGGTTCACCTGGTGCAACAGAAGAGAAGCGGAAGCAACAATTAAAGAGAGGATTGACCGAGTGATGGGGAATGATTCTTTCTGTCAGAATTTCCCTTTTGCTCAAGTTTTCCATATTGATCCCCTAAGATCCGATCATCATTTGTTGTTTGTTGATTTCCATTTTGTCTCTAATAATAAATTAAGACCTTTTAGGTTTGAGGATTATTGGACTGTCCATAATGATTTCCTGCAGGTTGTCCATAATAGCTGGAATATGGGTAATTCACGATGCACAAATATGGTTGATAACTTTGCTCAAAATTTGAATAATTGCAGGAAAAATCTTATTAATTGGAGCAAATGTACCTTCCCTAATCGTAAAAAAGCTATTGTTATTCTACAATCTTGCCTAAGTGTTCTTCGACAAGGTTGTCAAGATGCCAATAGCAAAAAAGAAGAAGCAACACTCTTACAAAATATTGAGGAGCTAATGGACCAAGAGGAAAATTATTGGTGGCAACGATCCCGAATCTCTTGGCTTCAATCTGGAGACAAAAACTCCAACTTCTTCCACCTCTCTACTCTCATCCGAAGAAGGAGAAATGCAATCTTGAGTATTAAAGATGCGAGATGGGTGTGGACGACTGATAAAGGTACTATAAATAATATGTTCACTTCCTTCTTCACTAATCTCTTCTCCTCTTCAGGACCGAGACAGCTCTCAAATGCTACTAATTCCATAGAGCCCAAAATTGACCCGGTCTCAAACGAGCTCTTACTTTGCCCCATCACTAGTGAAGAGGTCCGTCTTGCTGCTTTTGATCTAGGGGGTTCCAAGGCCCCTGGACCAGATGGCTTCTCAGGTAAATTCTATCAGTTTGCATGGTCGGAGGTAGGTGATACAGTTGTTCAAATGGTTAAAAAATTCTTCGATAGTGACCTCTCCCTTGATGGCATTAATGGAACAAATATCACCCTCATCCCTAAAATTGACAAACCTGAGTCAGTCTTACACTTCCGTCCTATTGGCCTTTGCAATTTCTCCTATAAAATCATTTCTAAAGTATTGGCCAATAAGATGAAAGGGTGTCTTGATAAATGTATCTCCCATAACCAAGGCGCCTTCGTGCCAGGTCGGTTAATCCAAGATAACATCATTATAGCCCACGAAGTTTTCCATTATCTTCGGCGTAAGAAAAATGGTAATAAATATGAATTTGCCTTAAAAATGGACATGAGTAAAGCCTATGATCGTGTTGAGTGGGACTTCCTGAGAGCTGTGTTACTCAAGTTTGGGTTTTCTTACAAATGGGTTACGCTTGTCATGAAATGTGTGGAGTCTGTGCACCTTAATCTTTGTATTGCAGGAGAGAAAGTCGCCTCAATCAGTCCGGGAAGAGGCCTCCGGCAAGGGGACCCTCTATCGCCGTATTTATTTATCTTGTCCATGGAAGCCCTCTCCTGTATGATTAATAATGCCATCTCCCAGAATCAGCTCACTGGGATCAAGCTAAGTAATAACTGCCCTCTTTTATCACATAGCTTTTTTGCAGATGATGCCTTGTTTTTCATGAATGCAGAGATTCAAAATTGCCAAGTCTTGTCAGACATTCTTCAGAATTATTGCTTAGCATCGGGACAACAGGTAAACTTGGAGAAATCCAGCATTGTGTTCTCTGAGAACACCCCTAATGCATTACGGCACTCTATTTGTGGCATCCTGGGCATTGAAGAAAGTTTAGATCAAGGAAAATACTTGGGCATTCCAAGTGTTTGGGGGAAAACGAAGCATCAAGCACTAGCATACGTCCGTGAAAAAATGAGCAAAAAAGTCCTTGGCTGGAGTAGTAAGCACCTTTCTTTTGCAGGTAGAGAAGTCATGATTAAAGCAGTCATTAATGTCATCCCGGTTTTCCCTATGTCCTGCTTTAAGTTCCCAGTCAAGACCTGTAAAGATCTTAACAGCCTTGTCACTCATTTCTGGTGGGAAGGCCAAAACAAAACACACTGGGTGGCTTGGAGCAAACTGACACGACCCAAGACTGAAGGCGGCATGGGGTTTCGGGACTTCATAAATTTTAATGATGCTCTCCTTGCGAAATCTGCTTGGCGCTTATCACAGAATCCAAATGAGCTATGGGCCAGGGTTATTAAAGGGCTCTACTTTCCTAACGGATCTTTTCTTGATGCTAAAAAGGGGCACAGAGCTTCATGGTGCTGGAACAGTATTCTTGAGGGGCGGAATTTCATAAAAGATGACTTGTGTTGGCAAATAGGCGATGGGAAGTCTGTTCGAGTATGGCAAGACAAGTGGATCCCATCTTTACCCACATTTAGACTTGCTACGAATAATGAGACACTTATGAAATCCCAGCGCCCAGTAGCTGATCTAATTTCTAGCACAGACGGCAGTTGGGACCTTACTCATATCAGACCAAGCATTTGTGAGAAGATTAGGGAGGCCATCCTAGCAATCCCCCTCCCCCAGATCCCATTTGATGACAGGCTGAGATGGACCAAATCTAAAAATGGCATATACTCGGCCAAACTGGGCTATTACAATGCTACTACCTCTCTCAACGTCCCCTCTCATTCTAATGGCACCCCCTCCTCTATATCCAGTTAAGGTTGGAGGAATAGCTGGAAGATTAAAGCACTCCCAAAAGTGGTAAACTTTATTTGGAGAATCTTATCGGATGCCATCGCTACTAATAAGGCCCTTGTTATTCGTAAGAGGGGAAGCACTGAGCTATGTCCTATCTGTCATAAAGCTAGTGAGTCAATTGAGCATCTGTTTTTTCACTGCGCCTGGGTGCGTTGTGTTTGGTTCGGATGTAGGTTGTCCATCAAATACGATCTTGATAATATTCAGTGTTTCAAAAGGTGGTGGCGTGAATTAATGGACCCACAAGGTTCTCTTACCGACTTTGATTTAGCTCTTATCACCGGGCTCCTCGGTTCATATGGAAAAGCCGAATGAAAAAGTATTTAATGACACTGATCCGAGCAAGCCTCTCAGTCTCTATTGAGCCATTGGAAAGCCAACTATGCCAAGAGTAATGGAGAAACTACCAAAGCCCCCAAGCAGAAATGATTACTGGACCTCCCCTCCAGATCCTTATATCAAAGTCAATCTAGATGGTGCTTTTTACGAGCATACCAAATCTGCTGCTATAGGTATCCTATGCCGTGATACTTGGGGGGTAATGAAGTGGGCCTTTGTGGATAAAATCAAGTCTATTTCAGCATTTATGACTGAGTCTCTTGCCCTTAAGAGGGCTTTGATGATTGCCCGAGATCTGGGGAATAAAAACGTCATCTTCGAATCAGACTGCCAAAACCTTGTGTACTGTTTGGAAAAAAGCCAGCCTGATCTAGGTGAGTGGCAATCCTGTGGTATTCTTTCACTTTGTAGGGGTGTGCCGATTGGGTGGGTGGAAAGACCCTTACCCCCTTTGTTGCCGTTTCTGGAGGAAGATGCGAAGAACTCAAGGTATCTATCGAACCATCCCTCGGTTCCACTCAGACAAGTCGACCCTGGTTGATTATTTCTGGCCTTCGTAGGTGGAGCCGTTTGTGTCTGTTTCTTTTTGTTTTCTTTCTCCTTTGTCTGTTTCGGATTTCTTGCTTTCGCCATCGTCCTTTTTGGTGGTTTGTATGTTTGCGCTGCTCTTGTTCTTTTCTTTCTTTGCTGGCTTTATTTACCCTCGCGTGGTTGTAACTGTTTTTCGGTTAGTAATGAATTCTTCTAGAATTGTTCAAAAAAAAAAAAATCTTAAAACCTTCAATGTAGACTTGAATTTAAAAACAATGACATGCAACATTCATTGGATATAAGATAAAATATAATAATCACAATTACAATCATGCTCCAAATCTCCAATTATTTATAATAATATTATTATATTTTGATAAAAAAAAGAAATAAAATTTTAGAACGGGGGAAAGGTTTCTCAATAAAAATGGTAATGTATTCTACGTAAATATCAAGATCAACTATATGAATATAATGAATTAAGCATTGAATTGAAATAAACGGTCAAAACATGGTTTGTATTTTGGACGATGTTATACTCACCATAAAGGAAAACAACTTTTGATAGAATTTAGGTCCCTTGTGACTTCAGTTGCACTCATTCTTTCATGAGGTGGTTCCATTGAACTTGTAAGCCCCATCCTAAACAAAGAGCACAAGCATTCCTCAACATTAGGCTAGATTTGTATCATGTTCTCCAACAAGTCTCGTGATGCATGCTCCCATTATATGTTCTGATTCTTAGGAAAAATAGTTGGGCATACAACTTCCAAAAGCTTGTTTGAAAATGTCATTTTCACATATATTTGAAGATTGTGACCATTGTTAAGCATACCTTCAATGGGTCTTCTTTTAGTTAAAATCTATCTCTATTAAGACAAGAATTTCAAAGCTATATATGTCACCTTGTATTGTTATCTTAGAATCCATTCCATATTTTGAAACATTGTAAGCATGCATATTCTCTTAATTATATAATGATCATTGAAAAAAAAATGAGAAAATTGACTTTGAAAGCATAATGAATTTAAATGACCTTGTATAAGAAATATTAAATGATACCCGAAGGAATATAGCCAACATTACCCTTTAGTCCAATTGTGCTGCTTTGTTCATTAGAGGTGTTCAATAGTTGAAAATTAAATAATCTTTCCAATCCAAAATCACTCAAATGAGCAACCATTTTGTCATCAAGAAGGGCAATGCTTGGATTCAAATCACAATGAACAAGTGGTTGCTCATGTTCATAGTGAAGATTGTTTAATGCCCACAATATCGATAAGAATATTTATTATATGATCAAGGAGCAAAATTCTTGGATGATCAAGATTTTATGTTCTAGGATGCAACCAATTTTTCAAGTTTGCATTTACCATGTATTCATAAACTAGAGCCTTAAATTCATGGCCCTTGTAATCTATGCTAAAGCAGCATGTTAAAATTTTTACTAGATTTTGATGCCTTGCATTTCTAAGAGCATTAAATTTGGCAATGAAACTCTTGTTGAAGATTAGGGAGGTTGAAGAACATATTGATTGAGAGAGCCATTGAACTAATTTAATATAAGTCGGATTAAAGTGAGAGATGACAAATTGTAAAAAGTAGAAGGAATCAATTAATCATCAAGTTTACACTAGAAATCTTGTAATGCCCGCCTTCAAGAACCCAGTAGTATCTTACAACAAGATTGGAAGGAAGAGGTGCAGATCATTTGCCCAAGGCATCTCTTGCGGAAGCCCTAAGATTTCAATATATGATGGCTACGTCAAGCATTTTGTAAAAACTTGCGTAACTCTTTTGATTTTTGCAGTCTTTTTCTAAATTATCAAGAAGAAAACCATATTCATTAACATTTGCTCGATCAATTGGAATAGTTTGGTTTTTTTCCCTATGTTCAAGTGGAAATTATTTCCTCTGTTCCTCTATATACTAGGCATATTCTGATTATACTAAGCTCGTAGAAGAAGATTGAATTGTTGTATTGCAATGAGTGAAAATGAAGAGGATACAAAGTCAGTCTAATTATATTTAAATGCGCACACACACATTGATGTCTTGTTGTTTCAACTTTTGATATTATGATTTGTTAATCTCTATCATTAGTCAGGTTTGACTCTTTTCAAAAGTTTCTACGAAGATACTCCCTCCGGTCCTAATTATAGGAGCAAATTACCAGAATTTGGAGGAATTAAAGAAGGAAGTTAGATTAGTTAATTATGTGTATTTTCCTAAAATACCCTTACCCAAAATTTAAAATGACATTGAGGAAATGCTTGTTGAATTGGTAGGTACATACGGGGAAACTAAAACGGAATCATAAGGGAATTTCAATTTCCTATTCGTGTATAGTTGGCATTCAATTATGTTAAAAATACTTCATGTACATACGATGGTGTATTCAATATAATTATGAGTATATAAATATAATTTATATATTGAAGAAAACCTCTTACAATTATTATTTTATATAAAAAAGTATAATTTAGGTTTATATGACATTAATGAGTTGCAAATATTATTTACTTTATAAAATATATAGATGTATTATTAAATTATTATTGAAAAAGTATAAATAGGGGTATTATAGGAAAAAAAATGACAAAAGTTAAAACTTGCTCTTATAATTAGGATCAAAACCAACTCCAAAATTTACTCCTATAATTAAGACCGGAGGGGGTATATACTATGACTTTGCACAACTATGAGCACCATGATATTCATTCATTTAAACATAATATCAGGAATAGACATATTGTTACTAGTACAATTCATGGTGGACTTCTCATGAATATCGTGCTTATAAGTAACCTTCCTTTATATGTTCATGCTTGGCTCTGCCAACTTTTTTATAGGGGCGCATCTCATGAAAATTTTGTTTCTTGGAATTTACCTTTGATATTTATGTAATGGTCATTGGTTATATCAGCACTAGACTTTGATTTCCGTAATCTACAAGATTTTTTTGTTGCTTATATATGTTTAACGCTCAAATTCATATGAAACAATTAATAATTACCCTATTAACTTTTCATATTTGGACCAATTTTTTTTTTTTTCTTTAGGACTTCTTATTTTAGACAGGAGGTAATATAATAATTAAGGAGAGTGGTAAAATAATGCGCACATCATCTAAATGGAGGCATATAATTATTGGAGGACAAGAAGACTAGAGGAAAAGTCTTGGGCCATGCATTAAACACGACAAGAGAAGAAAACAAACTTGATTAAGGGTGTGCTTAGGATAACATTTGATGGGAAAATAAGTCTATCAGATGGGAAAAAAAGTTCATCAAGAGGGAAAACCTAATAATTGAGTGTTTGGAATAACATCACTGTTTGATGGGCTTCTGAGATTGATGTGGGTTTTTTCTGAAGCCACATTACCAAGCTTTTGATCTCATCAATAGCTTCTCCATCAATTACTCCGTGGGCCCGTTTGAAAAAGGACCATTCCCTCGTTCCAAAAAGGTGCCTTGCTTCTCTCCTTTTCAATTCATCATCCACGGGTCCTTCATTCATTTTCTTTTTTGCCGAGTTTTTCTTCATTCAAATCTGGGCATAACATCTTCGACCCAAAAAAAGAAAATCTGGGCATAACGTCGGGGCTCTGCTCTTAGTCTGTCGAAATTGGTAAAATAAATGTCAAATTTATGCTCTGCTCTTGGAAAAATCTGAGAAGAGAAGGGAAGGGAAGATGAATAAGTTGTAGGGGATAGGTTTATTTAAGCACTTCATTGTGTTGCAATTTTTTTAATGGTATTTTTACTATTTTATTTAGTAAATTTATATTTATTTTTAATTTTTTTTATCCCAATTATCACATTTTGTACAACACACATGTATATATGATTCATGCCCTTTTTAGTCATTTTCCATTTCATCTATCTTTTCAAAAACTATGCCAAACATGTACCTATCAAGAAGAAAGCCACTTCTGCCAGCGCTATCCCAAACACAAATCATGTCAGAAAAAGTCCATTAAAATCAAAAGCCACTTCTACCACTATTATCACAAATAGACCTTAAGAAGAGTCTGAGCATTGTAAACACTACAAGAGTCTTTGAATAAATCAATAAATGGATGCACATATTAATTTCGCTTCTTTTGAAAAATTCAAAGGAGCCAAATAATTCAAAAACGACTTTTGATACATTGAATAATGTTTGATCAAAAAATAAATCAGTAATGGCTATACCTTGTGGATGAAAACGACTGGAGATATATTTTTGACAGTGTATTTCGTCCTTAACTATATTGTCTGATTTATATAAATCAACAGTAAGTCCCCGTTTGGTTCAAAGAAAATTGGGGAAAGGAAAAGGAAAATGGTCATTTTCCGACGACTACGGTTGTTTGGTTCGCATTTTCCCAGGAAAATGCTTTCCAGCGGCGGCGGCTCATTTTCCCTTAAACATGGGAAAATCAGTTTCCACCAAAAATGGTGGGAACCATTTTCCGACGGATGGAGAAGACCAACCTACCATTTTTAGCTTCAAGTCCGTCTGTACGAGCAGCATCTTACGCGGCGTTGACGACGACGAGGTTGATAATGTCATGGCCATGTCCTGCTTGTCCATGGAGATTTTCGAAGATGGCGGAGAGAGAAGATGACAGTGAAAAAAGAAAAAAAAAAAACTCAGACGAAGAAGACGGATCTGTGATGAGAGGAGCCTACTAGAATTTTTTTTTCTAGGAGGGTGGGATTTTTCCGATGGCAAGAGAATGAAAGAAGAAAACGTGTTTTTATAAGAGAATGTGATTTACATGACGGCGGGAGCACTAATGAAATGAGGGAGGAAGACTGTACAGAGTGTGCATTTACACACTCATTTGAGTGTGGCACTTGGAGTGCATACACTCAAACACTCATTTGATCCAAACGGGGCCTGCGACATTAGAAAATCCACAAGAACAAGATGGTATCACAAATCTTCTGGCAAAAATTAAAAAAAAATCACAAATCATAATATAAATACTTTTTTGTTGGCAAAAAAAAAAAGCATGTACTCTCACGCGGATAATTTTGGGCACATTGATTGGACCCGGATATTTTAATGATACAAAAATCTTGTTCTGGGCCCAAAATATGTCACATTAGCCCATTTAGACCATTTTTGGTACTAAATCTCATATGGGCATATAAGCAGTGGCGGACGTAGGTTGTAAGTTGGGGGGCAAGTGCCCCCAATTATTTGGGATTTTTTTATAAAAAAATTAATATATGTTTGAATGATTGTCCATCCTTAAATTAGGTGTTCACCCTTAATACATTAAAGCTACACTTCGTAATGGGATGAGGGGTGAATGATTGAAAGTTTAGTGCCTTATATTGAAAAAAAAGATATATTTGATAGCATTGATAATAAGACAATTATGATGAAATTCCAAAAAATAAAGCTTAGAAGGATGACATTATAATTATTTTTATTGTAATATACTTTTTTTATTAAAATATATGTACTTGAACTTATTAAGTACCCACCATTCATTGTTATTTATGTAGCTGCATTTATTTCTAACAGTACTCAACCTTGCTTTTCTAAATAATGGGTTTTGTAAAATAATTTTCTCTTTTATTACATAATCAGTATTTACTTGATTTCATAAATATTATTTTGAAATATTTTTTTTATATTTTTTTGTTTTTTAATACATTTAAAACTTTTCCTAAAAAAAAAAAAAATCCCCTTTTATAATTTTCTAGATATTGACTAATTATAATCTCTAGACGGTATAGAAAAAAAAAAAATAATAATCTCTAGACGGTCCAAGCTCCACCGAAACTGGATCCGGTATTCATTATATCGTTACCGAGACTCAAGCATTCCGACTCGAAGGTAAAGCTCAACCTTCGTCAATGGAGGCTGCTCTCAGCTGCTCACCTCTGTGTTTGCCTCACCGGAGTCCATTACTCAACCGAAAGTCTCCTCCCTTTAACACAACAATGTCCTGCTCTTACTCTTCCTACTCGTCTTTTGAGGTCCCTCCTTCTCTTCTTCGAAAGAAAAACTATCTCTATTTCTCTGCATTTATCCAGAACCAAAGAGAGGCTAATGGTTTTTCTATGTTTCGAAACGCAGTTCAAGAGGCAGTATACCACCGTTATGATAGTGCCGACGGGGATAGGAGCTGCTATTGGTGGATTCGCCGGCGACGCTTTGCCGGTTGCTCGCGCCTTCTCCAACGTTGTCGATTGCCTTATCACTCACCCTAATGTATCTCACTTCCTTCTCTAATAAACCCTATGAATTGATATTTGCTCGTTTTTGTGCGATGTTAGTTGTTTTTTGGGAGTCGTTTCACATTATTTGGTAATTTCATTAGTCATATATGCAGATATTTATGGTGTAACATATAATTTATTCTAGTTTGAGACTTGAGCTCTTGATTTTATTGAAATGCAACTGAAAAATTGAGACTTGAGCTCATGATGTCAAACAATTGCAAGCGAAAAGTTGACATTTATGTTATTACTGTTGATGTTACTGCTGCAGCTGATGCTTTTGTAGTTCGTTCTTCGTTTGGTATTATAATTTTATTGCTATTTTGGAAACTAAAGTTCTTGTATGCCTTATTATCTGTACTCTTTCAGTTAAATTATTGTAGTTAGCTATGAACTATCAAATTTATACAGGTTCTTAATGCAGCAATGCTCTACTGGCCCTTGCCTAATACATTATATGTTGAAGGTTATGCTCTGGACCGCTTCGCAGAAGGCTTATGGGCATTACAGCCTGTTCATCAAAACAGGGTATGCCTCTGTGGTAGTCTCCTTGTGCTGTAGGTTAGCCTTAATTAGCTTTATCATGTGGTGTTAAAATATAAGTTAGTGATTTTTCCCTCACCCCATTGCCTTGTACTTCATATGAATTATGTATTGGATTGTTATTGTTTGTTCATTTGACACAGGTGGGATTAGTTCTTGATGCTGGAATGGAGAAGGAACTTCAGATTCGCCACTTACAAGTAGCTGATGCTGCAAGGGCATCCCTTGGATTGAATGTTGTGGAATATATTGTCACAGACACCCCACTAAAGGTATCCAGCACCCTAGTATCTTGATTTCCTTAATGATGTGTAAAGCATCCAGCGCAAGGTCTGATATGTAGTGGGAAACAGGTAATAAGGTTATTAGGAAGGGTAGTGGTTTATAAATAGGGTGCTATTAATTGTACCCTATTTATGGACCACTACCCTTCCTAATAACCTTATTACCCCTTTCCCTTCCTAATACTCCCTCCAGTCCTTAATATAAGACATATTTACTTAATTTGATTATATTAAGGAAGATAGTTAATTAATTAATTTAACATGTATTTTCTAAAACACTCTAGTCATCTTCCTTAATTCCCCCATTCCATCTCCTCCTTAATTATTGTTGAGGGAGCATCAATAGGGTAAATTAGAAAAAGATGGACAAATATGAAAACTGTGTCTTATATTTAGGACTAAGATCAACTCCTCAGATATGTCTTATTAAGGACTGGAGGGAGTACCACGTATTAAGGTCCATATAAAGCATTTAAATTTCAAGTATGGCAGCTATTGGTCTCTTTAATGGCTGTGTTGTTGCTGGACATTCTCATTGCGTCCTGTGTTACCTACATAAATTTATTCGATATGCAACTGTTGCACAGCTTTCTGGCTGTATCTTTCAAATTTGTTCAGATGACAGATCAGATGCACATCATGCCCCGGATTGGTGTGAGCAACACTCTGGACATGACTAAATAAAACCATGGCAGGATATGGTTGCATAACTTTAGGCATATCATAAGTCTCTCTCATTCTCAAATATTTTAGTTAAGTCAGTGTTCTACACATTTTATCCTTGCCTTAAGTTGAACAGTCATTAAAAGATTTCTCAAATAATCAAATGTACTGATGTTAATGTTAGACGAAGGGACTTCATTAGATATGTCTATTCTTCATACTCCTAGCACCTAGCATAATGATTTCTCAGTAGTTTAAATTGCTCTGGCATAGCTAGTTCTAACTGATCTTTCTAATACAAATGCTATAATTTCACTTCGATCAAATTTTACAGGTAGAGAAGTGGATTGATCCAGAAAGTAGGCAATCAACAGGGAGGATTAAACACCCAGATTCTTTACTTAGGGCTGTAGAAACTTTAGTGAACAGGTCCCAAGTGAATGCCATTGCTGTTGTTGGACGTTTTCCAGACGATGATATTCAAGAAGTAGATGAATACCGGCAGGGAATGGTATATAGATGCCGTTTGACTGCTTCTCTTTCCCTTTGTTAATCATTGTTTCCTCTCTTCCATTGTGACATTGCTCACATAGCACATTTTGTTTCCTCATTTTGATCTTTTCAGGGAATAGACAACTTGGCAGGTGTTGAGGCAGTCATTAGCCATCTGGTTGTTAGGAGTTTTCAAATTCCTTGCGCACATGCTCCTGCACTTTCTCCCTTTCCCCTTAGCCCTTCTCTATGCCCAAAATCAGCTGCTGAGGAGGTTGGTTGACTCTTAGGCTGTGTTTGATTAAATGCATTTATAAATCAAATTTACTCACCTAAAATGGGCAAGTGAAGATTACCTACGATACTTTTGCAGCCCAAGTATGCCGAAATCCTGCATAACCTAGAACACATAACTACTGACTGCATTATGGGCCCATCAATGTAGAATGTTTAGTTAGGATGAAAACATAGTGTTTTTGTTAAAGTTTGATCACCTTATTAATCGATTGAAATTTTTGACTAGTTTACAGGATTTTTCTTAAAGAGTTACTTCAATTATACATTTGATGTTCATTATCCTTTGCATTTGCATGGGTAACAGTACTTGTGATTTGTTTTGAATGATAAGTAAGTTGTTCTTGTTAGATAGCTTGGATATACATTCCTACCGTGCGTGCTTGCTGGCCTAAGTAAGGCTCCACAATACTTGGTGAAGAATTCTGAATCCACAGAGAGAGGCTGCATATTGGGAAGCGATGTTGATTCTGTTATCCTTCCTAAAGATGCATGTGGAGGAGATGGGGCTCTTGCTTTTGCCAGAAGTCGAAAAAATAAGGTACAAATTCAAACATACTACGAGTGTTAGTTTTTTCCGCATATAATACAATAACAATGTTCCTTTATGGCATGTTGGCTTTCCTTTAAATTGCATACTATACTACCTCCAGATATTTATTTTTTGTTTTGAATAAACAAGAACAATTTTCCTTTATGACATTTTAGCTTTCTTCTGACCATCACAACATCCTACCTCCAGTCCAGATATTTAATTGGGAGCAATCTCCATTATGCTAGTGCCCCTTATAATCTTATGTTTTTAATTAATATTCTTGCAGCCTCTTATAATCACTGTGGAAGAAAATGAAACTGTGCTGAATGATACCCCAGATAAACTTGGTTTTGAAGTGGTAAGCAATCTATTCCCCTAGAGTTTAGATTTCTTCAGTTAGAAGATGAGATAGGAACTTTTAAGGTATTAAAACACAAGTTGGTGGTTTAGATGATTTTCAGTGACCAATATATCATCCAGGAGATTTTCAGTGAAGATCAATTACAAATTTTCCATATATCATCCGGGATAGATAATTTTCCCTCTCCAAAGACCTGGAGCATTTTAGATGTGGTAGCAGGAAATGACAAAAACTATAATGTTCAGAAATATCAGGCAATATATTGTCATGAGTGAAGAATTTGGTCAATCTAGAACCTCATATTGGCCTAATCCTTAGTGAAGAATCTTTTATATAACCTCTCTTTAAAGTTGTCATTATATTGTCTTACATTTTGATCCTCTGATGTTATAGTGTCATTGAAGTGGGAGAGAGCGAGACAAAGAATGAGAGTTTGTATAGAGTCCACTTCTTTTCTCTGTCTCTCTCACTTCAGAATCACTTCACAGACTACTAACTTTTAGAGGGCCTGAATCCGTCGAATTTCACGGTAATTTTTCTTAATGCCAGCAATTTTCTCATTAAGGGGAAAAATGGAAAAAATATGAAAGAGTATTTGAAGAAAGAAGTGAGGATAGATAGATACACACAAAAGTAAATGAATTTACAGAAATCATCAAATTCAAGTTAAAACCATTATCCAAAATCTTTTGATTGGATTAATGAATGTCTTGTATTTAAGTAAAACTGTAAAAGTAGTTTGGTTGATGAAATTACAATTCCTGTAGCTTCAGGTGTCAAACTATTGGGAAGCCATAGGAGTAATTGCAGCTCACAAGGCAGGGGTTGATCCTTTCTCTCTTAGAAGAGATCAAATTTCTAATATCCGCTGCAAGTCTGTGCCTGTCAATGGCTACTCTCTTTCAAGAGAAAGAACTTAAGCCTCATTAAAACAATTGAAGTTTAATTGATTATATATATACACATATTCTTTTTTTTCCTTCTATTTATGACATGTCTTCTCAATCCCTTTCATGATTTTTTTGGTTCTCTTTCCAATGACAGACTAAAAAAATGTATGTTCAATGACAAAAATGCTTAGGCATATCAGCTTCTCTCTAAAGACTAATGCCTCCATATGCGAACTGCACTTGTGACCTTTTGTGGGTATCTTCAATGGGAGAATGTAAAATTTCAAAAAGGGCAAGTTATATACACCTAACCTTTATGTTTCCTCGTGGTTTATGCTATTGACTGCTTGCCTCCAACTAAAACTCTAAAATTTCACATAATCTGATCTAAACTACTATTTTTTGACATGAAGATCTTAAAAGTATCCATACAGCCGCACACAGTCTTTGCATACAAATATTACATATATTTAGGAATACTAATCGGAATGGGTACACAATGAAAAATGAATGAACAAATCAACATATACATACTAAGAAAAGAGAAGAGTAAATATGGGTATTAATGAAAAAAAACTCAAGAAAAGAATAATAACTTGCTAATGATGCGGGTGAAATCAAACTCTTGTAAGAAAGAGAGAAGAGAAAACATGGGTATTGATGGAAAAAGAAAAAATCAGAGCTCAAACTGTGGAGGAAGCCTATCCAGAGGTCTATCCGTTATCTCTCAGTACACTACCCAAATCATCATATTAACAGACGTAGAAAACACTGAAATAAATGGATATTAGAAAGATTGAGGTAACTGATGAATCAGAAACAATGATATTGGCTTTGATGTTTAAAAAAAAAACAGAGAGAATAACATAGGTTGTAAAATCTCCTACTCTTCGTCAAAATGAAAAATTTCCACAGGTTGGCCAAACAAAAATCCATAGGGCTTCTGCACATAGTTGGGTTTCATATAAATTACTTTATATATATATATATATATATAAAGTTCAATGGTATTTTTTTCCCTTTAAATTATTGTTGTAAGAGCTCTAGGTTGCTTAGTTTAGATATCTATCCAAGTGCTTTAATGTAACCTTCAAATTTTTTAAAATCGTTGACTATATATAATAATTTCAAGCCAAGAGATGTAGTTTTTTCAAGCAAACCAAGAGGTTATTACTTAGTATCTTCAGTACGAAAGGATATCAACACACGATTGAGGTCAACAAGGAGCGTTTAGTAAATAGTCCCGAGTAATAAATATAAGGTCTAACTAAGTCTTTTTTTTAAGAAAGATTAAATAAGTTATTTATTCAAGTCATATGTTGTGTATCCTTATACTCCCTCCGGTCCTAATTATAAGACATATTTAACCGATTTTGGGGAGATTAAAAAAAGAGGTTAAATTAGTTAATTTTACTCATTTGTCTAAAATGTCCTTATATAAATTTAAAATGACATAAGTAAAAGTGAATCAACAGTTCCTGCTACGTACCTCTCCGACTTAAAATTTTTCTTTTCAAATGCTGTCTAATTGAAATAATGGTCTTGTTATATATACATGTGTGTGTGTGTATACATATAGATATATATACATATGTGTGTGTGTTCATATATCTACACACATATATGCACCCACACACACAAAGATATATATATGTATATGTGTGTGTACTTATATATGTACGTGTATATACATACATGTAAACACACACACACACTTGTGTGTGTCTATATATATTTGTGTGTAGACACACACACATATATACATAGATACACACATACATAAATATATGTATACACACACACACGCACACACATACATGTTTGTGTGTGTCTATATATATTTGTGTGTAGACACCCACATATATACATTACATATATACATAGACACACATATACATAAATGTATGTATATACACACACACACGCACACATATAGTTTGTGTGTGTCTATATATATTTGTGTGTAGACACCCATATATATCCATTACATATAGACACACACACACACACATGTGTTGTGTTTATATATATATGTGTGTAGACATACATAGATACACACACACAAATATATATATCTAAACGTTTTATTGATTTGATGAGTCTATGCATCCATATATATATACTTACAAAAAAAAAACAAACACACTTGAGAGAATAAAATAAGGGTATTTTAGGAAGAAATAGACAAAAATTAGAATGTTGTCCTATAATTAGGACTAAAACCAACTTATAAATGTTGTCCTATAATTAGGACCGGAGGGAGTATTATATATCCAAGTCAACGGAAAATTAGTTTGGAGAAAAAAAATGAAGAGAAAAACTTTAAAGTAATATAATTAGTTTCCTTAGTTTTCCCGAAAAAAGTCAAATGAGTCTTATATTTAAGACTGAGGTAGACTTTTCCCAACAATAAAAAGGGAGACTTTTCCTCCCACTCCAGGTGGATGTGTTCTTGTTATTTATGGTTGAGATACTTGAGACCAGATGTAATACCCTAAAAATCTCACATATGATAAGTATCATAATTGAGTAAATAATACCTATTGGAGATAGGTGAATATGAGGTCTCAAACCTTGAGATATAATTTTCTAGGGTAATTTCTATTGAAATTAAAGGAAATAAAGTGCCAGAAGGCCAAAAAAAAAAAATACATTTAGGGGACATAAAATAGCCTGAGAAAATTATGACAAATCTTAAGGGGCAATTAAATAATTATTAAAAATAGAAAAGTATGTTGTCTCTAATTTATATAATTTTTGGGATTATTTCCTTGGAAAATAATAAGGGAAGATTTAATATTATTTTGGAAACCCAAAATGACCCAATGATTTTTAATATTATGCATGGAGCATAAAATACCAATGTCAGTAAAATAGTTGTGAGATAATGATTAATCCTAATTAATAAAATTATCAACAATTAGTAGTTGATTAATTAAGTAATTAATTGCTAATTGTTTAAGCATGCATGAGTAAAGGAGATGTTTGAAGTTAATTATATAAAACCCCAAATTTGAGATTAATGACTAATGGAGGGTCAAGATTAGCAAGAGAATAATTGATAATCAATTGGAGATGATTAAGAAAATGTATTAGATGAATTATATAGAGTCCCTAAAGCATAATCCTTATGAGATCAAGGAACCAATGGGAGAATTTCTAGGTAATATACATAAAATAATTAAAGTATAATGTGGGGTGATTAAAAAGCAAATGAAAAATTAATGAAGAGAGGGAGGGGGCAGCCAAATATGAAGAAAAGAAGGAGTGAAATTGAAATAGAAAACTTAGTGAGGAATTTGTTGAAAAGTCAAAAGGTTACAACCAACCAATAGGAACACATAAACCATATAATATTTGTGCAAGTGGGAAGCTTCTTCCTTGGCCAAAAAGGGGCCATCTAATTTGAAATATAAGAAAGAAAAAGGAAGAGGAAAAGTAGTGTGAAAGCATTATGCAAGTGGATTGGGGATATTTTATGAAAAAGCAAATAGGATAAATGAGAACCGATAGAAATTAAATCCTATCTTGAAAACCATGAATTAGGTTTCTAAGATCAGGACATATTATAAACAAGTATATTTTTATCTCGAAGTGAGTTATCTTTGAAGTCATTTCCGTAACCGGCGGAATGTTAAAGAGAAAAGACGAAAGAGATATTTTGTGAAAAAGGGCAGATAGGATAAGTGAGAACCAATGGAAAATAAATCATAATTTGAAATCCTTGGATTAGGTGGTAAACATCTGTACATATTATGAATCAGTGAATTTTTGTCCCGAAGTTGGTGTTACCCGAAGTCGTTTCGTAACTGACGAGGTTTTTCCTGAAATCTTCAGCAGGCTAGGAAATACCCTTAATGGGATCAAAAATTTGGTTAATCCAAATATCTTGAAAGAGTAAGCAGAAACCTTCAAGACTACGTTATTGAATTTTTGAGATTATCTAAGATTACGTAATTAGAACACTGATCAGGGAACTTTATCGGTAGGAAGTCCATAAAGCAAGGAGTGACATCACCTTGATGATGTCACTTTGTTGAAAAGAGGGGCATGGAGGTCGGCCAAGAGGAAGGAGAGGTGAGGATTGAAAGTTGAAAAGAGACCTAGATCCAATGGTTGTGGTTGAAGATGATAAAGTTGGAAAAGGTGCAAATTTGCCCCCAATAGACTCTATAAATAGCCCTTCCATTTCTCTTCATTTCTCACCAATTCATTGAGCATTTTGAAAGTTAGAGAGAAGGTAGAGAGAAGGAGGAGCTCTGAGGAAGAAGTAGCGAAGTTCTGGGTAAGTTCTTCGGTCCCGAGTCTTAAGTTTTAGTAGTTCTTTCGGTAGTTATAGTAGAAATGTTAGTTTGATCTTTAATCTTCCAAGTTAGTTTAGATATCATGTTTTAGGGTTAAATATGATATTTATTTCGAAAATATGTTGGAGAAAGAGATATGTCAAAATTTTGGAAGATTAGAGTCAAAGTAACGAAGTTCTGGCGAAATTTCGCCGATTAGGGAGGTCAGGGGTAAAATGGTTATTTTTGACTAAAATGACTGTTATGATGATTGATTAGTAACAAATACGCTATTGTCCTTATAGGATACATGTGATTATGTTCTGACCAACAGTTGTATCGTATATCGTCAACGAAGGTACGTTCGCGTACTAGTAACACTAGCTCTGATGATTACCGTATGCGTATATGTGTTATGAGTGTTGTTTGCGTATATGTGGTTGATGATCTGTTATGTTTATTGTATGTGTATATGTTGTACGTACGTTCGCGTACTAGTAACACTAGCTCTGATGATTACCGTATGCGTATATGTGTTATGAGTGTTGTTTGCGTATATGTGGTTGATGATCTGTTATGTTTATTGTATGTGTATATGTTGTACGTACGTTCGCGTACTGTAACACTAACTCTGATGTTTATTGTATGCGTATATGTGCTATGTGTATTGTATGCGAATAGGTGGTATGTTTATTGAATGGATATAGGTGTTGCAAGATAACTATGTGCATGCTATGGGCGATACATCTGCAAGCTAGGGGCGATACATCTGCATGCTAGGGGCGATACATCTGCATTGGTTGTATGTGATACATTTGTTGTGTGTTTATATACTGTTAAGATTGTGAGTATCTGTGTATGTAAACATGAGGTTAACCGTTACCTGAGATCCGGTGTATGGGCATTGGACCTCAGTCTTAACTAATAGTACAAGAAAGGTTCAAGCAGAGATATCAGGAACAGAGAAGACACCGGTAGACGGAGCCATAGAAAGGAGCCAAGGGGCAAAGTCGTAATAATACATCGAGGGTCGAGACAAGAGCCAGAAGAAGTTATCAGAGCCTATTGTCAGGCATGGATCTAATAAAGTTATTTCGGACGGTTTGGTGCTGAAGGCAAGGCTAGTCTATGTGGGTTTTCCAATCAGTCGCCGTGAACTCGGTGAGGCCCCCATGATAGACACTTACCTGACCATTCTGTTCGGTTAACGGAGTTAGGTTCATTGCCCCAAGTCTAGTCAAGGCTTGGTCTAGGTTGTATAGTTACTCTTTGAGAAATGTAATTGTACAAAGCTCTGTATGTTGTATCACATGAATATTCCTTCGGGATTTTCAATTTAACCAGCATACGCCTGGCATCATCATATGTCGGGGTATTTCATATTAGCTACTCGTTATTGTCCAATTGTTAGTACATTGCTCTCCGTTTCTGCAGTACTATGATGTAGCACCTCAAACTCTGTTGAAATTTCTAAAACCAAGTGTCATCCGACACAATTTGACGTATGGAATTTGGGATGTTACACCAGAGCTTCCTTGATGTTGTTAATCAAATGTTCAAACAAACATGCCGAAAATCATATTTATATTTATGTGTAAAGGTTTAAGATTATTAAAATAATGCAAAAGCCATTCATATTAATATGTTGTAACACACAATTAAATATACTAAATATAATATTATGACATTGGATTCATTAATGAAAGATGTAAATTATAGTTCAAGAACCACATAAGGTAGAACAATGAGCAGGTTGAGCAGTCCGTGCTCAAACCCATAACCCGCCTATTTAACTTTATATAAGTACGAGCTACTCCATACCCGTACCTCAACTCATTTAAACCTGTGTAAACGGGTTAGCACATAAATATGCGGGCTAACTGAGTTTTGGGTAACCCATTTAAAGTTGATTGTTTAAAAAAAAAAACATATATAAGCATTAAGCATCCATCATTCAATCCAAATCCATCATTTTAAATTGTGAAATCTGAATATTCAAAGTTCAGTAATCACAATTCACAAGAACCTAAATTTAGATAAGTACCATTATAACATAATTTTGATATTCAAACTCCAACTTTTAAATTAAAAGTCAGAGTCACAGAGAAAAGACAAAACAAAAGAGAGTGAGAGACTGAGAGTCGAGATGTCGAGGAAAAATAAGTATTACACTATTACTTATTGTCCTCAGTGTCATTTTCTATGTCCATATATTTAATTTAAAAAAATTAATTAAATGGGTGGGTACGGGAAGCCCGAATGTGTGCCCATAGTCACCCATTAAGTCTTAAATAAACGGGTAGGTTTTAACCCAACCTGTTATGAGTCTTTTTGGGGTAGGCTCAAAATGACCCAATTATACCGAGTTGCGGGCGGGCTCACCGGATTGAGGTTTCTTGCTTGGCCCTAGAACCACATTTCAATTCAATGATCGATATTTATAGTACTTAGTATTTTTAATACATATTATACTGAATTTTTTAAGAAAAAAATCTAATGACACATGTCAAGAAAATGTCTAATAAGCTGATTTTTCAACCTTGTTTTTTTTTTTTTTTTTGGAAGGGAAATTCTTGATTTATACTTTCATAAGTTCCAAATCGCAAACAAACAAAAAAATATAACACTTGAGCAAATAAAAGAGGCTTTATCAAATTCAAAAGATAATACACAGTTATTAGTTTATTTTGATCCAATTTTCTTGATGTTTTTTCCATTTGCTTTTGCCATTTCTGTAGGATTGATTCAATCAATTTCTGAATACATGTAAATGTAAGTCTGATGTCATTTACTTGCTTCTAATATTTCAAACTCAAACAGACACCTATTAACTTGCAAAAAGGTTCCAACTCAATTTCAACCACTTGCACATGTTCCATATTTTCAAATATCAAAGTCATACCTGGAATATTCTTCAGCCAAGGATCCTTTTAAAATCAAGATGATCTATCACCTCCAATCCTCTTCAACAATTACTCCCTCCGGTTCTAATTATAGGACATATTTAACCGATTTTAGGAAGATTAAGGAAAGAAGTTAAATTAGTTAATTTTACTCATTTTCCTAAAATGTCCTTATATAAATTTAAAATGACCTAAGTGAAAGTAAATCAATAGCTCCTACCACATGCCTCTCCAACCTTTTTTTTTTTCTACATGCTATCTAATTAAAATAATGGTCTTACTATATATACATACATATATATATATGTATAGATACACACACATATATATAATATATGTGTGTGTGTGACTATATATATTTGTGTGCACACACATAAAATATATATGTGTAGACACACGCACACATATATATTTTTGTGCACACACACAAAAAATATATGTGGGTAGACACACACATATATACATACATACATATATGTAGGCACACACATATATGCGCGCACACACACACAAAATATATGTGTGTAGACACACACACACATACATATATGTAGACACACACATATGACACTATAGATATTTGTGTGTAGACACACACATATATACATACATAGATGCACACACACATATATCTAAAAGTTTCATTGACTGGAAGAGTATACGTGTCTACATACATATACTCACAAAAAATCAAACACACTTGAGAGAATAAAATAGGGATATTTTAGGAAAAAATTGACAATTATTACACTACTACAAAAATGCTAAACAACGACCTAAATAAGACCCAATTAACGACCCTTTTCTGAGGGACGTCTTGGAGGGGGTAGAGGAAAATTTCCAAAATGACGACCTGATCCAAAATTAGGTCGTCTTATTAAGGCGACCTGATATTAGATCAGGTCGTCTTAATAAGGCGACCTGATTTGAAATCAGGTCGCCTTATTTACCTATATAAGGCGACCTGATTGGAAATCAGGTCGCCTTATTAAGCTAAATTTTTTAGAGAATTCGCCTTAAAGGCGATTCGATTTTAAATCAGTCGCCTTTGTTGAACTTAAGGCGACTGATATTCGAATCAGTCGCTTATCGTAATAAAGGCGACTGATTTAAAAATCAGTCGCCTTTGTTGAAATTTTTTTTTAAAAAGTAAACTACAAAATATGAACATCTACCAAGGTCATTATGTAAGAATCACACTCGATCTAACGAAGAATCACCGAAACCACCACAAGCAATGAAGAATCTCACTCTAACACAATACATAAACAGACTATATATAACACCAAAATTGCATATTTTGTACGGACAAAACACCAAATACATACAAATGAACAACAGTTAACATATTAATTAATCATGCTCAGTACTAACTAGACGCTATGTGTTGAAGAAGATATCTAGATATCATGTCTCGAACCGAATCGATCTCATCCTCGCGAGTACGGATCCTTAGTACCCAAAAGCGTAAATTGGGGAAACAAGGTATAAGATAAACCAATTAAGTGAAGGAAATAATTAACAACTCAAGTACAACAACAAAAATTAAATAAACTTGAGAATCACAGAGCGATTACGTACGTTTTGAAAACCTTGAGTACGTCCGTTGTTAACGATGGATTGCATCCAACTCATAACGTAATATCCGCACTCGGTGCTCCCTGGTTGTTGATGGCACTATAAATCAAAGGCAAATTGTTAAAAACGAATAAAGGCATATCTAAAGCTCTTGTGTCAATGAAATAACTTGAATTGAAACTACTCACTTGTCGGTTTAAACCACTTCGGTCCTCCCCGCTCTTTTGCATTGATAAGTTTGTCTATACGTTTTGAGGCCCCTATCATTAAAATGGAAATTAACAGACATGTTAAACCATTCATTTAAAAGAAGAATCGACGATTCAGAAAAAAATTTACTTACTCGGCAAACATGTTTTTGATATCCTCAGTAGGATTGCCATTTACTGAATCGAACCAATAACAGGAGTTCTTGCTCGGACAAACAACACACAACGTCCAATGACCACTACAACATATACGTATTAATATTAAATTAAGATAAGACCGCAATTTTGACACAAAAATCTTATCAGACAAAACAAAAGTATGCACCTTTCATGTATTGGCGCTAGATAACAAGACGACCCTCCGTCGCTCATTGTTAGACCAACATAAATTGACCTCCTGGGTAACGCACTGCGAGCCGAAGCCGTGCATCCAGGACATAAGTATCCATACAAACTCGCTCGCGGTGTGCCGGCGCATAATTCACAGCAGACACTATGAAATGAAATGATAAATGTTATTGAAGATCTTAAACAAAAAAAGAGTACTAACATAATTAAAGGGTTAAACAAACTTACGAGATTGCAAGTTGAAGAAAGCGTATATCTAAACAATCCATCGTCAAAAACTCCATCAAATCTTTATTGTCAAATGCCATCGGATATGTCTTTTCTGCACCGACAATGCCCGGAGGCATCTCGCAAGCTTATGAGGCCGATGTCCTTGTACATCTCTTGCAGTGTGCTAGGTACGGAAATAAGCCAGCAGCTTGTTCATCCTATGAAAACATAAAAAACATATTATGAGTGAATGAGCAATGAAAATCAATCGGAAACAACTCACACTCAATCGTAATGTATTTCCTACCATCGCAGGTGTCGTCCACATCTCAATAAGATGAGCCGGCCAAAGGATGAACCATGTGATGGCAGCGCCTAGTGTGGTAACCTCCTCATCATCAATCGGGACGGCTGTCTCTTCTTCCCCCTCTCGCACACTCGTCACAGTCACCCGACGTTGGTTTACTGGAATTTGCTTGTTGTGGTGTTTGTCTTGTTCTGGGTAAACAAGACCATCGGCAACAATCCGCCGGTGTGTGTCATCCAAATATAGGGTGCAAGCTATACCTCCCTGTGGAGTGTGAGACGGTTCGCTAATATGCACCTCTGGAGTGTGAGACGGTTCGCTAATATGAACCTCTGCAGTGTGAGACGGTCCGCCAATAACTACCTCTGGAGGGGGAGAAAGTCCGCTAATATGTACCTCTGGAGGCTGAAAACTATCTTTGCTTTGGGGATATTCGGGGATTCGTCGGATGTACGTTGTCGTTGTACCATAGCTTGCATTTCACCCCGTAGTTGTGCCATAATCTCTGCGTCATACAAACGTGAACGTCGTCCAAAAAATTTTGCGACACTCACTCCCCTCGTCTCCCCTCGAACAGCATCAGGGTAATCCGGCTTCCCAATCGCCGTCGACAAAATGTCCTGCCGCGTATTCGGCGTGAATGAGCCTTGGCTACTCTGCTGCTCAAGTGAATCCTGTACCATAAGATTTTTCATAAATAATAACTAAACTCTTATATAGTATGAAACAACTGAGGCTATTTAATACTTCTAATTCAACTACTTACGATCTTTGAGGCAACCGCAGCAACATCTTCATTGATGTATTTGTCCCCCTTCATCCTCGCAGCCTTTCCATTTTTGTGACGAGGAGGACGCTGGGGCCTGGATAGCAATGGAAGGATCGGATTGGGAAGCTTCCTTCAATCGCTGCAGCTCTTCCTCCATCATCTTTCGTTCCAGCTTTCTGTAGCCACCTCTAGATAAGCAATGCGGATACTTATTTTTCGCTTGCCTCTCTCTATTGGCTTGACTTGTTTTCTGTGACACGAAAACAAACAAAACTGATCGTATTTAATTCAAGTAGATTCAAATTAAAGATAAGATATGACATAAATTTTACCAGAAATTCAGGATTCTGCCGGGACGCCACAAACTCCCTCCAGTCCTCCGGAGAAATGAAGGAATAGGTCTTACATGGATCTTGGTCCCTCTTTGCCCCGCGAATATACTTTTTGTCGCCTTGTTCTTAAAATCTTTCCAACCGAGACGAACTTCGCCCATCCAATGCTTCCTCATGGCCTTAGTGTTAGGGACATCAAATGTTTGCTGCAAGGTGAAAGAGAAGATATGACAGAAATCAAGTAATAAGACTAAAGATACAAATGCAGATATATCGAAAGTGAGATACCAAAATCTGTGTCCAAATCAAATCCTTCGTCTTATCATCAACGAACTTCCAAGCTGAGTAAACAATACGCACTTTGCTTCGAGCCAGATAGCCTAAATAGCTAATGAAGTCTGTCTTCCTCTCTCGCCAACCTGGATTCATATTTTCATCAAACTCCACATGCAGCCTCTTTTTCTGATCGTCACGGCGAGCAATTAGCTCACCCATGTGTGTGCTACCTCTCCCTTTCTCTCAACGGGCATATCAACCCTATCTCCCGATGACTCGTCTGAGCTAGACATATTCCTGTTCATCAAAGACCAATCATTTATGTTAGATAGGTTTTTAAATAATAAACAGATTAATAAAATGAACCAACATGTTAAACGACCACAAAAAGAACATAGTAGTTAAACAAATCATTTTGTAATCAAGATCTTACTTTACATGGTGTCCCATATTCCTTCACAATGATCCTTTCTTGCAGCATATTCTTCATCATCTATCAATTCTACTTCACGTGTTGTAGGTGGATTTGTTGTGAAAGGGAGTGTATCGTCAAGGTTCAAGGATTCTTCACCATACTTCGTTTTTTACTTTGAAGTACAATGGACATTCTTTTATTTTGTGGGTCTCGTAACATAAAACACTTGTTTCGCCCGACTTGCTAAAATGAATGGCTCATCTCTATGACCAAGTCTTTGAAGATCAACCGAGACAAATCCAAATTTAGGATCTATTACAACAGCATTATTGCTAACCCACTTACATTTCAATAAAGCAACTTTGAACTTGCCGTAGTTGATCTCCCATATTTCTTCGATCACTCCATAATAGGCCATTGATGCTACCACCGGGTTTTTGTCTTTCGAACTCGAAAAGTGCATGGATTCAGCTTCAACCATCACCCCACTATTTTGCACAAAGACTTGTCATCTTGGTCTTTTGTGTAGAAAGAATATCCGTTGACATCGTAACCGCTCCAAGTGATGACCGAAAAGAAGGCCCCTGTGCTAACCACTCGATTGTATCGACACTCCGGCCTCGTGCAATACCTTCTCACCGAACCACTTTATGAACGTCTTCTTTTGCTCATTCGCTATCTCGCATGTCACTCTTCCTTGGATTCATATTCTTCAAACTCTTTCGTGTTCATCAATGTATGGTTGAACTTCTTCCGTATTATTCATGATGTACAGGTGTGCTTGCAACACCTCTTCACGAGGCTTATTCTTCTGTTTGATTCCTCGAGTTCCCTCGCTTATCCCCTCGTCATGCCGAGATTGTATCGTCGGCCCCGATAGATAATCTTTGCGTAACTCCATAGCCTCTTCAACTACATATCTCTCAACTATTGAGGCTTCCTACCGATAAGGGTTTTTAGAATACCCTTTTAAGATCTTCATGTATCGCTCGAAAGGGTACATCCACCTTAGGTAAACTGGACCGCACAGTCTTACCTCCTTACCAAGTGCACTATCAAGTGCACCATGATATCAAAAAGGCGGGAGGAAATGCATCTCTAGTTGGGACAAAATAATATAACCCTCATTCTCCAATTCATCCAACTTTTCAATGTCAATGACTTTGTTGCGAGATAGCATTGAAGAAAATACTCAATCTTGTTATAGTGGATCGAACTTCATCTTTCATAATGCCTCTTATAGCTATTGGTAGTAGTTGTTGCATCAACACATGATAATCATGGGACTTCATTCCCACTAACTTCAAATCGTTCATTGAGACACACTTTCTCAAATTAGAAGAATATCATTGTGGCACCTTAATGTCATATAGACATCCACACAAACTTTTCTTCTCCGCTTTTGATAGTGTATGAGTTGTTGGCTCCATGTATGCCCTCTTACCATCTTCCATTACTCGTGGATGTAACCTTTCTCTTATTCCCATGTCAACCAGATCTAGTCTCGCACTAATTCCATCCTTAGTCTTCCCTGGTATGTGCAAAAGAGTACTGACAAGGCTATCACAAACGTTTTTCTCCACATGCATCACATCAAGATTGTGTCTCACATCAAGACTATGCCAATATGGAAGATCAAAGAAAATTGATCTCTTCTTCCATATATTCTTCTCACTCGCCTTCCTTTGCCTTACCCAATATGACGTTGATATGTTTCACCCGACTATAAACGTCCTCTCCGGTTAACGCCTTTGGAGCCGTATTCGCTCCGTAAGCCGTTAAAACGCTTTCTTAACTTACGATATGGGTGGAACCGATGAAGAAACCTCCCGTAGCCGAGGTAGACCGTTTTTTTTTCCGTGCTTTAGTTGATGGAAGTTTGTGTCTGCTTCACATATTGGACATGCTTTATGCCCCTTCACACTGTACCCTGACAAATTTCCGTATGCAGGAAAGTCGTTTATCGTGGTAAAAATCATTGCACGCAACTTGAAGTGCTCCTTCTTATATGCATCAAACACATCTACGCCTTCCTCCCACAACTTCTTCAAATCCTCAACCAAAGGCGCCAAGTACACATCGATATTGTTCCCCGTTGTTTTGGTCCGAAATCATCATAGAAAGCATCACATACTTGCGTTTCATACATAGCCGGGGAGGTAAGTTGTATATTACAAGGAGAACCGGCCATGCACTATGGGTCTTGCTAAGAGTTCGATACGGATTGAAGCCATCTCGTACAAAGCCCCGTACCAAGGTTTCTTGGCTCACCGCCAAATTGAGGGAACATTTCGTCTATTTTCTTCCATTGCGGAGAGTCGGTAGGGTGCCGAAGATATTTTCCATCGGATATTCTCTCATCAGAATGCCATCTCAACTTCTTCGCCGTTGCTTCACTAGTAAACAGACGCTTAAACCGTGGAATTATTGGAAGATACCACAATGCCTTCAAAGGTTGCCTTTTTGTTGTCTGCTCTCCAGAAACACTAACTTTCTTCACTTTGTATCGTGAAGTTTTACACTTCGGACAATTGCGAGGCCTTCGTACTCGTTTTCGTACAATATGCGAGTCATTAGGGCAACTGTGTATCTTTTTATACTCCATACCCATCGTAGACAAGATTTTCTTGGCCTCATACATACGATTTGGAAGTACATTATCAATCGGCAACATATCACACAACAATTCAAGCGCGACGTGAAAGCGCTATCGGTCCACCCACAAGTTGCCTTTAAGTTGACCAAATGTAAGGTTGCGATCAACCGTGTATACTTAGTACACCCAGGAACAAAGGTGTCTCGCATCACTCCGCACGCTTTCATATTCACCCGATTGTGCAAAAGATTCTCGCCTCAACATCATTAATCATTTTCTCCATTCCATCATCATCATCTACCTCAACTTCATTTGCATGGGACGCACCGGTACTTACTTCCTCACCATGCCATATCCACGTTGTGTATCGAAGGTGTATTCCATCACAAAGTAGGTGGTCCCTTATATCAAGCAATAACCCTTCGACTCCCATTTAAACAATTAACACATGGACAATAATACATCCCATTTTTGTGGCCACATTCCTTCTAGCAAATTCAATAAACTCTTCCACCCCATTCTCATATTCTTCACTAGTTCTCAATGCATTCATCCAACTATGACCCATTTTATTACAACCTAACATTTCCAACAACGGTCAAGTTCATGTCAATTTCAAGAACGACATGTTTTCTTTTAAGTAAATTTCATGACATTTCCCCTTAAAAGTAAGACATCCCAAAATTTCAATAACAACCAATTTCAGCTTAATAACCCTAAACTTAATAACTAAACCAATTTCACTAAACAATTTATCAATTATGTAAGATAAAGAAACCATAGAGCCATAGAGTCAATGTTTACTTAAAGTAAACGTGCTTTTACAATGATTAAAGCTAGAAGTGTTTTGCATTGAATTAATTGCTATCAAAGTATTACCTTTAAGGACATTGGGGCCTTAATCATAAAGCGACTCCAAGAGATTACGATGAATATAGAAGTTCGATAGGGGAAGAGTAACACAAAGCACATCTAATGAGAGAATCAATGAATGACCAGAGGCATAAGAACAACCAAAACTAAACCACTATCTAATCACAAAATACTCCTATAATCCTTCAAAATCAACTACTACAACCAATCAGTGTGACATGACCAATTTAATGAAGCTTTAGACAATTTAGTTGGCCACCAAATTTACTTTGAATAAAAATCTACAAATAAGAGCAGTTCCAAATTGTATTCTTTTTAATTAGCAAGAAGTACATTACCAATTAAATGGGGTTTGGAATCAAAGAACAAGAAGAACGAACAAGCTTACTTGGTTTCGCAGGTTTTGATCGGGAAGGAGGTGGAGTGAGCGAGTGAAAGGAAGGAATCCTAATCAGAAGCAAAAATCCAATCTATAAGCAAGAAGCATTAACGATTAAAATGGGTTATTAGGAATCAAAAAACTTAAGAGTAACATCCGAACAAGCTTACTTGGGTTTGGTGGGTCTCTTCGATCGGCGAAAGAGGCGGAGTGAGCGAGAGAGTACTGTGATCGATCAGTGACGACGGCGGAGACGAAGGAGCGACGGCGGAGACGTACGGCAAGGAAAGCGACGAAGAGCGGAACGAGAGTGAGTCTCGAGAAGATTTCGCAGCCTCCGTCGGAGTATGATTGTGTGAGGGAAAATGAAGAGGCGCGAGTTTATTAACCTAAAAATTGACTATAGGCGACCGAATCATCTTCGGTCGCCTATATTCCAATTTTGGCGACACGAATGAGAATCGTCGCCTATATTTTATAAATGGCGACTGATTTCGATTCAGTCGCCTATATTTTAAAAATGGCGACTGAATCGGAATCGGGTCGCTATATTTAAAAATGGCGACCCGATTCTAATTCGGGTCGCCATTTTTAAAATATAGGCGACCTGAATAAGAATCAGGTTGCCATTTATAAAATATAGGCGACCTGATTCTCATTCAGGTCGCCTATATTATTAAATTTTATAATTATTATTAAAAGAAAATCCTTGGCGCCAAACAAAAAATTCAGGGAGCGAAGAATTGACACATTAAAGACGTCCTGTAATATATGTAGGTCGCCATAAATGAATTTTATTGAAAAAAAATTAAATATTATGGCGCCAAACAAATATTTTCATGTTTTTTATGGCGTGAAACAATTTTAGACGTCCTGAAAACAAATCAGACGCCAAAATCAATTTAAGGAGTCCCGATTTCTTATTCAGGACGCTGAAGGCTCAACTTCCTTAAATATAATTACAAGAATGCCACCGCCTTCACTTTGGACGTCCTATTTCTAAATAAGGACGTTTTTTAGGGTAGTAATATCCAATTTTTGTAGTAGTGTTAGAATGTTGTCTTATAATTAGGACCAAAACCAACTCTCAAATGTTGTCTTATAATTAGGACCGGAGGGAGTATTTATTATTGATTATTAATTAATATTAAAAATAAAAATTTATTTTTAAATATTTTTTATTGAAACAAAAATATGGTCATACTCATACGTGATCACTTTTTATCTATCAATTAGGTTCGAATTAACCTAAAATGTTTTAAAACAAATATTTTTGGATTTTTGAAATAAAAATCGATTTCTCAAATATGATAAAAACCTTCTAAATCAATTAATATAACTAAAATATAAAATTTTATCCATAGGGTTCGGAGTTGTACCGCAAAAAGACCTTTGAAAAAAAGAAACGTGCAATCGCCTCTGCCCAGCCCCTGCCCTTACGTTTTCATGTTAGGTTTCTTTTAAGATAAATATAATATGTTAAGATATTAATTTAATATATATTACTCTGGTCCTAATTATAGTAATAAATTTAGGAGTTGGTCTTGATCCTAATTATATGACAAATTTTTAATTTTTGTCAATTTCTTTCTAAAATACCCATATTGATACTTTCTCAATAATAATTAAACACAATAATAGTTTAATAATGCACATATATATTCTATAAAGTAAGTAATGCTTGCAACTCATTAATGCTACATACACCTCAATTCTATTATTTTTTTAATAAAAAATTTTAAACAATTTTCGTCATATTTTTTCCATATCATCCCTATTAATACTTCCTCCACAATAATTAATTTAACAACATGCTTATATTGTATCAAGCAAAATATTTATATTTATTTTTAAATAAAATAATTGTAAAATTTCTTTAAAAATATTTTCATGTAAATATCTGTCCAAAGTGATTGATTTGTTTCCTAAAATAATCTAATAAAATATTAATTTCATTATTTTTTTTTCCATGGCTAAAAAAATAACCTTGCACATAGTTAGGAATTTTTAAGACGTAGAAGGGTTGAGAGCGGCATGCGCAGGGTTTGACAAGCAAAATATGAATGGTTGAAAACTTTTGTCACACTATATATTATATACTCTCTCATGTCTTTAATTTTTATAAGAGCCCAAAAATTGAATTGCCTTAGTCCTTTTTATTTCCTAAGTTTGGTTAGGAATCTAGTGTAACATCCCAATTTTTAAAGCGGATTTTTTTTTTTTAATCAGAGTAGAGCATGGGAGCGAAAGAGTAACTGATCATAACAAAATATGAAACATAGTGTAACATATTATTGACATTACAGTGATCCTGCTGTTCCAAAAGTAAACTATTGTTTAAAAGGTAAGTACAGAAAGCGATAAGATAACTTCGGCCGGTAGCCTACTCCTGCTGCTTGTCCCTAGCACCGATCCGTCGTCCTCCGGATCCTGAAGCTACAGCTGAGATTCAATTCACCGCATTGAATCTCAGGTAACGGTTAACCTTATGCTCAAATAAAACAGTATATAGACAACAAATATTCATGACATAACAGCAACATCTCATCAGATAAGTGTGACACAGACAGAACATAAGCATGGAGCAGTATGTAAGGTCCTACACAACAACATTGTGACACAGACAGGACATAAGCATAAAGCAGTATGTAAAGTCCTACACAAATATAGCCTGCACATTAACTTCTGCCACGATCACGTGTATATGAGAACTATAGGATTAGTGTTACGATGCAGCGTCCGTACCTTCGTTGACGTACGTAGATGTTTCGCGAGCTGTACTTTCTGACGGAAAACAGCGGTTTGTCCGACAGCGGCACGTTGGACAGCGTAACGGAAGTAGATCAAGGTTCCTGATGTCCTATAAGAGTAATATCACTTTCATTAGTGATTTGACATCATAACTGGCATTTTAGGTAAAAATTATCATTTTGCCCCTATACCCCTAATTGGCGGAATTTCGCCAGCACTTCGTTACTTTGGCTCCGATTTTCCAAAATTTTGCGAACTTCGACCCAATGATAATTTTCGAAATTCTAAACTAATATAGCTCTATCATATGATACCCAATCATGCTTGAAAAATTAAAGGCTATACTAGCAAAGGTACTACTCTAGCTGTTGAAAGAACTACGAAAGCTTAAAGCTCACTATTTTAACTTTCAACTTTCGAGACTCAATCCCTACTATGTTTTTACCTCGTCAGGCATCTTTCAATGCAATGAGGCTTAAAAACAAGAATAGGAATATCATCTCCTACTTCCTAGATCTAACTAACAGTTCTACTAAAACTACCGAAAGAACTACAGAAACTAAAAGCTCGTGCTAGGAAAACTTACCCAGAGCTTCGCTACAGATTTTCCCAGAGCTCCTCTCTCTACTTCTTCTCTCTAGATTTCGGATGGCCTCTTCAAAATGTGAGAAATCCAAAGGGAGGGGGGGTATTTATAGAAACGGAGGAAGGATTTCGCACGTCGGATCAACTTTGTGAGAAGCGATCTGGACCGCCCAAAGCAACTTTTCAAAAAAACCCTTTATTCCCTTTTTGCTTTCACACTTGGCCGAAATTCAAGAGGGCTTGGCCAATGGGAGGTGGCCAAGTGTCTCTTCCAGAAGCCTTTCGGATGAATTTCTCCGATCGGTACCCGATTCGCGTAATTTCGGAAAAATCTCAAAATTCTGGATTTACAACTTTGAAGACATTTCCTCACTCATTAGAAATGTTCAAGTTAACCTAAATTTTGATTCCATATAGGGCTCTAACTGTCAGTCTGAAGTTCCTCGAAAAACGTGTCCGTACGGTCTGGTTACGAAACTCGTTTTCGGAATCATCAACTTACGGACAAAAATTCACTGATTCCAAATATGTCCAGATAATTTCAAACTCATTTCTAGATGTTGAGTTAGAATTTATTTTCTTCAGATCCAAAAATGTGTCTAACTGCATTTTTCCCTATTTTGTTTTATTAGAAAAATGCACAATCGGCTTCAGAATTAACTTCCGGAAAAGCCTAACGGAAGATAAAAAACCATTGATCAATATTTTACCTTAACTTTGGAATTCCCATTCCTAGATCTCCAGATAGGATCCGTTTCCTAATTATTGAATTACTATTCACCAAATTAAATTAAATTATATAATAATCAAACTTTTTAAGATATCATAATATTTATTTTTTTTGTTCCTATTTATTTTTTCTTTTTTTTTTTCTCTTTTTTTTTCTGCCCATTTTTTTTATTTCGTTTTTTTATTTCGATTAATTATTTAATTAATTAAATAATTATTTTTACATAATTTTTTACAGAATTTTCCCATTGGTCCATTCTTGCATTTAGGCTTAAAAATATCTAAACTCAACTATTTTTCTCCAAAATTTCCAATTAATTAACAAATATATTTTTACTAATTTTAGGCCAAAAACCACTAATTTTAGGGTTCTACATAATTTTCCCTGAATTTCCTTTGCTTATGCTTAAGTAATTAGCCCAATATTACTTAATTATTTAATTATCACTTGTTGATAATTTTCCTAATTAGAATACCCTATTATCTTCAAACTTTTGTACTAACATTAGAATTTCCATGTCTCTTGAATTTTTCTAGAAATTACAAGGGTATTTTAGTCATTTCCCTGCTTTTTTGAGTATTCTTTCTCATTTTCTCTAGGTTCATAATTTATTAAATTACCGTAATTAGAGATAATATACTCTCATAATTCACTTGGTCATTTTACTGCTTTTTAGAATTTTTCATAATTTTTCTAAGTTATTTATGTCCCTTAGGGGCATTTTCGTCATTTTGGCACTTTGGCCCTTAAATTCTCTAATTTCCTACAGAAATCAACTTAGAAAATAGACTACATTTACACAAGTATTAAGGTCAAAACTTCACTTATCAGAAATATCCAATTTATTTATAATATTCTAGATAATAAATATCCGGGTATTACATTTCTTTCCCCCTTAAACAAAATTTCGCCCTCGAAATTTAATCTATCCTAACTAAACTTCGGGCCATGAACTCTGGGTACTTCTCTTCCATGTCTTTCTCGGTTTCCCAAGTCGCTTCTTCGGGTGACAAACCCTTCCAGACCACCTTCACTATCAAAATAGTCTTGTTTCGAAGCCGTTTCTCTTTGTGATCGATGATCTGTTCCGGCTCGACTATGAAGGTATTATCATGCCGTACTTCAACGTCCTCGTACTCGATGACATGATCACGGTCTGGTTGGGATTTATTCAATTGCGACACGTGGAAAACGTCGTGGAGATTACTCAGATTCGGGGGTAAGTCTATCTGATAAGCTACTTCTCCTCGCTTAGCCAATATTTCAAATGGTCCCACATACCGTGGACTCAGTTTTTTCCTCTTAAGCGTTCTGCCGACACCAGTTACTGGAGATAACTTTAGAAACACATGGTCGCCGACATAGAACGTCAGAGGTCTCCTCCTTTTGTCAGCATAGCTCTTCTGTCTACTATGTGCTGCAAGGAGTCTCTTCTTGATCAACGCGATCTGCTCAGAGGTCTGCTCAAGCATATCCGGCCCAAGTAACTGCTTTTCGGACGAATCTGTCCAGCACAATGGTGACTGACACTTCCGCCCATACAATGCCTCGAACGGGGCCATTTGTATACTAGCATGATAACTGTTGTTATATGCAAACTCTGCTAGCGAAAGATGTCGATCCCAACTTCCCTTGAAATCTAGGGCACATGCTCGCAGCATATCCTCTAGTGTCTGTATGGTTCTTTCAGATTGACCGTCGGTTTGAGGGTGATAAGCCGAACTGAACCTCAGCTTAGTCCCCATACCTTCATGTAACGCTTGCCAGAAACGGGATTTGAACCGCGTATCCCGATCAGAGACAATGCTCTTAGGGACACCATGTAATCTCACTATCTCTTTGATATAAATCTCCGCCAATCGTTCTGGAGAATAGTGGATACTGATGGGAATAAAGTGTGCTGACTTGGTTAATCTGTCAACAACTACCCAAATCGTATCATGATTTCTGATTTTGGGCAAACCTACCACAAAATCCATGGTTATGTTCTCCCATTTCCATTCCGGCAGCTCTAGTCCTTGCAAAAGACCAGGGGGTCGACGGTGTTCAATCTTCACTTTCTGACAGGTCAAGCACTTGGCCACATACTCTGCTACGTCTTTCTTCATCCCGGGCCACCAAAGTTCGGATTTCATACTCTGGTACATCTTGACCATGCCTGGATGCAGAGTGTACTTACTCTTATGAGCCTCATCCATTATCGTCCGCCTTAATTCATCAACTGGCGGTATGTAAATTCGTTGTTTGTACCTGACCAAACCACTAAGTGACAGGTCATGGTCTTGGGTCTCACCTCGAGTGATCTTCTCACGTATCTCTTTTGCCCAATCATCTTGCTTCTGAGCTTTCTCAACTTCGTCTCTCAGATCATACTCCCCTTGACTTGCAAGAAGAGTTGCAAGATAGGCATCAGCTGGTGCATGGAGACCCATGCAGATTTGATTGGATAGATTCAGATCTCTGAAATCTGCCAGTAATTTCTGCTCTTGTATCATCATATATGCCACCTGGACCGTCTTTCTACTAAGAGCATCAGCAACAACGTTTGCTTTACCCGGATGGTACTTGATCTCTAGGTTGTAATCTTTGATCAACTCCATCCAACGACGCTGTCTCATGTTGAGTTCTCTTTGATCGAACAGATACTTAAGGCTTTTGTGGTCACAGTACAATTCTACGGTTACACCGTACAGGTAATGCCTCCATATCTTCAAAGCAAACACGATAGCCGCCAACTCTAAATCGTGTGTAGGATAGTTCAACTCGTGAGGCTTCAGCTGACGAGAGGCATAAGCCACCACTCTGCCCTGTTGCATTAGGACACATCCCAACCCTTGCCCACTGGCATCACTGTAAACAACATACTTCTCATCTGGATCTGGGATGATTAACACTGGTGCTGTAGTCAATCTCTCCCACAGTTTCTGAAAGCTCTCCTCACAGTCGTCTCCCCATATAAAGGGTTGATTCTTCCTCGTAAGCTTTGTCAATGGTAGGGCTAGACGCGAGAAATCCTGTATGAATCTGCGGTAGTATCCCGCCAGACCAAGAAAACTACGGATCTCCGTCACAGTCTCTGGCCGTTTCCAGTCGAACTGCATCCACCTTACTGGATCAGCGCAACTCCGCCGCTAGATATAACATGGCCCAGAAATTTCACTTCCGGCAGCCAAAATTCGCATCTGCTCAGTTTAGCATAGAGTTGCTTCTCCCTGAGTATGCCTAACACCTTCCGCAAATGTTCTTCGTGCTCTTCTTTTCTCTTAGAATAAATAAGGATGTCATCGATAAACACCACCACAAACTGGTCTAGGTGTTGTCGGAAGATACGGTTCATGTAATCCATGAATACCGCAGGTGCATTAGTTAGTCCGAAGGGCATCACTGGAATTCATAATGGCCGTACACAGTTACAGAAAGTTTGTCTTGGGAATATCACCATCTTTAACTCGCAGCTGGTGATATCCCGAACGCAAATCAATCTTCGAAAAGACAGTGAAACCGAGATAAGCGATCAAAAGATCATCAATCCGGGAAGTGGGTACTTGTTTTTGTGATCACTTTGTTGAGTTCGCGTGTCGATGCAGAGTCGGAAGCTTCCATCTTTCTTCTTTACAAAAAGCACTGGGGCTCCCCACGGTGATACACTGGGTCGAATGAACCCCTTCTTTAAAAGCTCCTCCAGCTGCTTCTTCAACTCCTGCATCTAGTTCGAAGCCATACGATACGGCGCCTTAGATATTGATCCTGTACCAGGCATCAAATCAATATTGAACTCCACTTCTCGGATAGGAGGTAGCTCAGTGAGATCCTCCGGGAATACATCAGGAAAATCGTTCACCACAGGGATATCCTGGAGTGAAAGGTCAGCTTCTGCTTTGATCGAAAAGAATACCATGTAAGCATGGCATCCCACCTTCACGCGTCGATCGGCACACGTAGCGGAGAGAAAGTTCGGGCTCACTTCAACTTTTTCTTCGGAAATGATATCTTCTTTTGCCACAGTCGATCATCGCACCGTTGGCCGTCAGCCAATTTAGACCGAGTATGACGTCGATGCCGTGAAGAGGTAGACGGATAAGTTCCACTTTAGAAACTCGTCCATCCACGTTAGCAGTACAATTCATACATGCATTAGAAGCTAAGGACTTTACACCGAGCGGTGTAGACACTACCAAGTCAAAAGGTAAACTACAGGCATGCATTCCTAGGCGACTTGCACAATCATAGGAAATGAAAGAATGACTGGCTCCTGAATCATACAATGCCTCAAGTAGATTTCCATTAAGGTAAATAGTACCTTGGACCATCTCTGGGGACTGTCTGGCTTCTATGTTCGTTAGTGCAAAGATGTGGCCTGCGCTCTTAGGCCTTGTCTCTGCAACCTTCTCAGTACACTCCCGACTGAAGTGTCCGGGCTTATGACATCTGAATCATATCTGCTTCCCTTCACAGTTCACTCCCGGGTGGTTCTTTTTGCATTTGGGGCACGTTTGAGATCCCGGTATGCTGGGATAGTTACATTTGCTTGACTTGGTATGGCCTCTTGTTTCCACCTCGGGGTTATTCCGGGCGCCTTCCTCTTTTGTGGAAAATTCTCACGGTTGAATCCACCGCGACCGGCATTTGGGTTATTGAAGTTGTTCGGTCATCTGACAAGTGTCCACCGCGTTCGTCAAACTCTGGAATCGTTGGGACATGAGTCTCTCACCGATTTCATACTTGAGACCATGAATTAGTATGTTCACCATACTCCTTTCATCGTTGCCCTTCCGCAGGTGTGGTGAGTATCGGGATAAATTGGTGAATCGTGAGTAGTAATCATCAAAAGATTCCTCCTGTCCCTGTCGGATATGGAGAAATTCCGACTCCTTGTTCATTTGCACTGAAGGAGGGAAATATTGTTCATGAAATTTCTCCAGAAATTTCTCCCATGTCACGGGACAGTAATCGGCTGTAGGGTTTTATAGTGACTTCCCACCAACGGTCGGCATCTCCTTGGTGGTAAACCGCTAGTTGGGCCTTGCGATTCTCCGGGCAGTCAATCACCTTGAATACTTTCTCTAATCTCTTCAGCCAATCCTCTGCCATGTCCAGTTTTCCTCGGAAGGTTGGTGGCTTCAGCTTACAAAACTGGTTAACCCAGTATTGAGTGTTTTTCTCTCCTCTCCTGTGTCGTGGAGGTGATCGGAATCTCTCCGACTCATTATCTTCCTCATCACCTTCGGCGTTTTCCTCCTCATCATCATCATTTATTTCGTCATTATTATCGTCATCTTCGCCATTTTCTCGTTCCTCCTCGCGTTGCCGTGCTTCCAATTGTCTTTGTGCCTCCTGGTCTTGTTGGTTTTGTCTTGCCAAGAGGGCATCAATCAGAGCTCTCTGCTCCTGTAGGGTTCTCCTCATCTCCTGAATCTCGTTTTGTTCAGGTTGGTTTGGTATAAGGTTTTGTTCGGGTATTGCGTCCATTTGAGGCTGCCTGCCTCCTCGTCTGCCTCGACCCCTACCTCTTGGTGCACCAGCACCTCTTATGATGGCCATGTTTTGACTTTTCCTTTATTCAAATAACGGATATAAGTGTCAGAAAAATAACGCAACAAGTGGCGTCAAAACATCTATATTTTCATATTAGATGTAATGTACATGCTAACGTATATTACATCATCCAGCTGGTTTATGACCAGTGGTTACATCGTATATCCCACGTTGTTGTCATCAGATGAATGATCTGAGCCAACAGGTTTCTCCGGCTCTAAAGGCATTCTAGCCAATGACTCAGGGCAGCACACTGGGTCAAAATCATATTTCGGTTTGGGGTCATCAGAAATATCAGGGTTTCGTCTTCGTCCCGCCGTCTCTGGAACTACAGATCTACGAGCGTTACGTGTAATACCCCGAAATTTGAATTAGGGAATTTAAGGGCCAAAGTGCCAAAATGACCAAAATACCCCTGGGAGGAGTAAATAACTTAGGAAAATGGTGAAAAATCCTAAAGGGCAATGAAATAATTATTTAAATTGAGAGAGAGTATATCTCTAATTTTGGTAATTTAATAAATTACAAACTTGGAGAAATTGAAGAAGAATGCTCAAAAAGTATGGTAATGACCATAATGCCCTCACAAATTCTAAAATAAAGCGAGAACACATGGAAACAGAAATGTTAATGCAAGAGTATAAAGGAAATAAGGTGTTCTAAGTAAGAAAATTATCAACTTGTGATAATTAAGTAATTAAGTAATATTGGGCTAATTACTTAAGCATAAGTAAAGGAAATTCATGAATAATTATGTAAAGCTCAAAAATTAGTGGAAAATAGTTGAAAATTAGTAAGAATATATTTACTAATTGATTGGAGATTTTTGAGAAAAATAAGTGAGTTTAGGTATTTTTAAGCCTAAATGCAAGAATGGACCAATAGGAAAATCTTGTAAAAAAGTTATGTAAAAATAATTATTTAATTAATTAAATAATTAATTTTAAAAAAACGAAATAAAGAAAAAAATATGCAGAAAAAAAAATGAAAATGAAAATGAAAAGGGGAAAAATATATATATATATATATATGTGCAAGTTGACATATAATAAGAATATAATTAATTAAAGTAAAAAGTGATGAATAGTAATTTTAAAATTAGGAAACGGATCCTATCTAGAGATATAGGAATGAGAATTCAAAAGTCAGGGTAGAATATTGATCAGTGGAATTTTATCTTCCGTTAAACTCTTGTGGAAGTTAATTCTGAAGCCGTTTGTGCTTTTTCCTAATAAGACGAAATAGGGAAATTCTGAGAAAAGGCCAGGATAGCCAAAAGGACGAAAAGGTTATGTTGTGACATTTGGAAAAGAATTGGGAATTTTCATGAACATATTTGGATTCGGTGAATTTTTGAAGAGATGGGTGTTTCCGAAAACAAGTTTCGACACTGGACGCGTTTGGACACGTTTTTCGAGAAAGACTCAATTGGACTGTTGGAGCCCTATATGGAATCAAAATATAGGTTAACTTGGACATTTCTACTAAGTGAGAATATGTGTTCAAAGTTGTAAATCCGGAATCGAGCTTTAAGCTTTCGTAGTTCTTTCAGTAGTTAGTAAAGCTAGAGTAGTCTTTATTTTTATGATTAGATATCATATGATAGGACTATTTTAGTCAATATTTTCGAAAATCATGATGGCGTCGAAGTTCTAGCAAAATTTTGGGAAGAAAATAGCCTATGTAGCGGAAGCGCTGGCGAAATTCCGCCAAGTAGGGGTATAGGGGCAAAATGGTAATTTTTACCTAAAATGCCAGTTATTGTGTCAAATCACTAATGAAAGTGATATTACTCTTATAGGACGTCAGAAATCCTAATCTGCTGTTCTGTTTGCCCGACGAGCCATTTCACGTTTTTCCGTAGAAAAGTACGATTTCCGACGGAAGTGCCGTCTACCGTCAACGAAGGTACGTCCGCGTACTGTAACACTAACTCTGATGTTTATGGTATGCATATATGTTGTGGTATGTTTATGTACTGTTGATATGTGATAACTGAGGTAAGTACGTCCGCGTACTGTAACACTAATCTGATGTTCATGGTATGCATGTATGTGCTATGTGTATTGTTATGGTATGTTTATTGAATGCAAATATGTTAGAACAGTTTGGTGCGAAGGAAAGGCTAGTCTATGTGGGTAAGCCATTAAGTCGCCGTGAACTCGGTGAGGCCCCATGATAGACACTTACTGGCCATTACATTCGGTTTACGAAAGTATGTACGTGCGCGTCTTGGTAACCTTAACCTTGATGTTTATCGTATGCGTATTTGTGGTTGTGAGTCGGATGATATGTTGTGAGTATTGTTATGAGCTTTTGATTACATGCACTACGTGTGACACATCTATATGCACTACGTGTGACCCATCTACATGCACTACGTGTGACCCATCTACATGCACTACGTGTGACCCATCATTATGCGCCGTGTGACACATCTGTTATCTTGTTAATATGAATGATTGTGGATGATATACTGTATATGTGAATATGAGGTTAAACGTTACCTGAGATCCAATGTGTTAAATTGGATCTCAGCTATAGCGTCAGTCGGAAGGAGCGAGGACCAAGAAGAGAGGTGTAACTAGCCAGTGGGCATTTTGAATATATATATATCAGTTATTCTTCCGCTCAAATGCTCTACTCTGATAATGTGAAAAGATGTTTAAAAAAAAAAATTATACTGCTTTTGAAAAGTCGGGTTGTTACATTACGTCTCATTATTACGGGATAGAAGGTATACGAATTTTCGTTTCTGTCCATCACTACACATTACACCAGGGTCATATCAGTACTCATTTTCAAAACGTGCTCAAAGTTTAAAAGGCTTTTTGAACATAACTCCGTTATCCGAACAGAATGGCCAGGTAAGTGTCTACCATGGGGGCCTCACCGACTTATACGGCGACTGATTGGCACACCCACGTAGACTAGCCTTGCCTTCGGCACCAAACTGTCCGTAGTAACATAGTTAAATTCATGCCAGAATGTCATGGCCGGTAGCCTACTCCTGCTGCTTGTCCCTAGCACCGATCCGTGGTCCTCCGGATCCTGAAGCTACAGCTGAGATTCAATTCACCGCATTGAATCTCAGGTAACGGTTAACCTTATGCTCAAATAAAACAGTATATAGACAACAAATATTCATGACATAACAGCAGCATCTCATCAGATAAGTGTAACACAGACAGAACATAAGCATGGAGCAGTATGTAAGGTCCTACACAACAACATTGTGACACGAGACGGGACATAAGCATAAAGCGTATGTAAAGTCCTACACAAATATAGCACGCACATTAACTTGTGCCACGATCACGTGTCCTCGGCGCTAGGAAAACTTAAAACGGTATTATCATGTTTATAACCGTACAAGGTTTGTATGTATAACGACGACCCTAGACAGAGCCTCGGTATATGAACGTATCTATGACATATATGTATATGAGATCTATAGGATTAGTGTTACGTGCACGCGTCCAGTACCTTCGTTGACGTACGTAGATGTTTCGCGAAGCGTACTTTCGACGGAAAACGGTTTGTCCGACATGGCACGTTGGACAGCGTAACGGCAGCAGAATCAAGGTTTCGATGTCCTATAAGAGTAATATCACTTTCATTAGTGATTTGACATCATAAGCGGCATTTTAGGTAAAAATTACCATTTTGCCCCTATACCCTAATTGGCGGAATTTGTGAAAGACCGTTACTTTGGCTCAGATTTTCCAAAATTTTGCCAGAACTTCGACCCAATGATAATTTTCGAAATTCTAAACTAATATAGCCCTATCATATGATACCCAATCATGCTTGAAAAATTAAAGGCTATACTAGCAGTACTACTCTAGCATTGAAAGAACTACGAAAGCTTAAAGCTCACTATTTTAACTTTCAACTTTCGGAGACTCAATCCCTACTATGTTTTTACCTCGTCGGGCATCTTTCAATGCAATGAGGCTTAAAAACAAGAATAGGAATATCATCTCCTACTTCCTAGATCTAACTAACGAGTTCTACTAACTACCGAAAGAACTACGGAAACTAAAAGCTCGGTACCGGAAAACTTACCCAGAGCTTCGCTACAGATTTTCCCAGAGCTCCTCTCTCTACTTCTTCTCTCTAGATTTCGGCTGGCCTCTTCAAAATGTGAGAAATCCAAAGGGAGGGGGGTATTTATAGAAACGGAGGAAGGATTTCGGCCGTCGGATCAACTTTGTGAGAAGCGATCTGGACCGTCCAAAGCAACTTTTCAAAAAAACCCTTTATTCCCTTTTTGCTTTCACACTTGGCCGAAATTCAAGAGGGCTTGGCCAATGGGAGGTGGCCAAATGTCTCTTCCAGAAGCCTTTCGGATGAATTTCTCCGATCGGTACCCGATTCGCGTAATTTCGGAAAAATCTCAAAATTCTGGATTTACAACTTTGAAGACATTTCCTCACCCATTAGAAATGTTCAAGTTAACATAAATTTTGATTCCATATAGGGCTCTAACCGTCGGTCGAAGTTCCTCGAAAACGTGTCGTGCGGGTCCGATTCTGAAACTCGTTTCGGAATCATCAACTACGGACAAAAATTCACTAATTCCAAATATGTCCAGATAATTTCAAACTCATTTCTAGATGTTGAGTTAGAATTTATTTTCTTCAGATCTAAAAATGTGCCTAACTGCATTTTTCTCTATTTTGTTTTATTAGGAAAATGCACAATCGGCTTCAGAATTAACTTCCGGAAAAGCCTAACGGAAGATAAAAACCCACTGATCAATATTTTACCTTAACTTTGGAATTCCCATTCCTAGATCTCCAGATAGGATCCGTTTCCTAATTATTGAATTACTATTCACCAAATTAAATTAAATTATATAATAATCAAACTTTTTAAAATATCATAATATTTATTTTTTTTGTTCCTATTTATTTTTTCTTTATTTTTTCTCTTTTTTTTTCTGCCCATTTTTTTTATTTCGTTTTTTTTATTTTGATTAATTATTTAATTAATTAAATAATTATTTTTACATAATTTTTTACAGAATTTTCCCATTGGTCCATTCTTGCATTTAGGCTTAAAAATATCTAAACTCGACTATTTTTCTCCAAAATTTTCAATTAATTAACAAATATATTTTTACTAATTTTAAGCCAAAAACCACTAATTTTAGGGTTCTACATAATTTTCCCTGAATTTCCTTTGCTTATGCTTAAGTAATTAGCCCAATATTACTTAATTATTTAATTATCACTTGTTGATAATTTTCCTAATTAGAATACCCTATTATCTTCAAACTTTTGTACTAACATTAGAATTTCCATGTCTCTTGAATTTTTCTAGAAATTACAAGGGTATTTTAGTCATTTCCCTGCTTTTTTGAGTATTCTTTCTCATTTTCTCTAGGTTCATAATTTATTAAATTACCGTAATTAGAGATAATATACTCTCATAATTCACTTGGTCATTTTACTGCTTTTTAGAATTTTTCATAATTTTTCTAAGTTATTTATGTCCCTTAGGGGCATTTTCGTCATTTTGACACTTTGGCCCTTAAATTCTCTAATTTCCTACAGAAATCAACTTAGAAAATAGACTACATTTACACAAGTCTTAAGGTCAAAACTTCACTTATCAGAAATATCCAATTTATTTATAATATTCCAGATAATAAATATCCGGGTATTACATCTAGAGAGAACCTGTTTGTTTCCAGATTCAAGTAGTGTCAACTTTGAGAAATTATGGGAATGTTTGAGACATGGGATTGTTTGATGCTTATTTTTCCCTTAAAATAAACTTAATTAGCTTTAAATAGGAATTTGAATCGTCCCAATCGGAATTCTATAGAATTAATTATGATTTTTTCAAAGTTTGGTCAAAATGCTAGCAGCTTTTAGCTACCATGTGAATTTAAGAAAGAAAAGGGGAAAAATGTAATAGATGTAACTCCAAGGATGTAAGTAAGCCTATGAAGCTAAGGCAGCCAATTAGGTATCATTTTCCATGGCTCTCATACTATGACTATGTATCCAGGGCCATGAGAAGTCAAGAAAGTAAGAATAAATATGGAAGATGCTTCAAGCAACTTCGGTGGTTGGAAGAAGAGGAAATTGAGGAAGGACATTAGTTCACAAGGTAGTAAACTTACTTAACTTGCATGTATTTGATGTGTAGTATTTCTATGCTGGTTTTGTGAAGTATGTATAAATGAATGAAGCTTTGTTTCTGTTTGTACTATGACTATATGTATATTGCACAAAACATTGAGCATGCAGAAATTATCATCATGTGAACATGAGTTTACATAAGTCCAACATATCTTGCACTAGCATTCATTTTGCATGTATTGTTATTATTGTTTGCTGCTGAGATTTTCCTGAATCTCACTCTCCCCAAACCAATTACAAATGAATGTGAGCACACAGAATGGAGTGCTTGAAGTTGTGTAAGAATGAACCAACAGAGCATTGAACAAAAAGACACTCTAATAGCTATGAAGAATATAATGGCCCTTAAGAATGTTGATGCTTCCGTATAAATAAGATAGGGCCAGGTGTGACATGAGATCTGAGAGAATATAACATTTATCTGAGAAAATCTTGGAAATCAAAGACTTATTATTATGCTTTGAAAAGCGATATATATATATACAGGGTTTATCGTTTGTCATGTCACTTGATATAAGATTATGTCAAGTGAGCCCAAAACTACGTCATTTTGGGAGTTAAGGGAAATCATGAAGGATTTTTTTTTTTTTTTTTTTGTATTTTTGTATTAGTATTTATTATATGAATTTTACCAAAAGATCCTTCATTAATTCCCCTGACCCCAAAACTACGTCGTTTTGAGAGTTCATTAATTCCTCTAACCTCAAAACGACATAGTTTTGGAGTGACTTGACATAACCTTATGTCAAGTGACATGACAAATGATAACCCCTATATATATATATATATATATATATATATGCTTCAACCCACTATGCTTCAAATCAAAATCTTTTTTACCTCCTCCTTCCCCGCGTCGGGAAGACTAATGTTATATATATATATATATATATATATATATATATATATATATATATATATATATATGCTTCAACCCCCTATGCTTCAAATCAAAATCTTTTTTACCTCCTCCTTCCCCGCGTCGGGAAGACTAATGTGGTATTTGGTCACATACGCATACATGAGAAAACGGACTGAAGTTTATTTCTTTACTCCATAATTAATGGCAAAGTCAAGTGTACGTATGACAGTTTTGTCCAATGACGTTTATCCTTTGGACGGCTAGTTGTCTGCTCACTAGGCCCCTCTGTATTTAACCTAATGATGTGAATCTTCATTTGCGTGGTAGGAATACGTGGCAATTGATTTTATGTTAATTGGTCCTAATGGGATGATTGATTGTATTTTTATCTTTGAGAAACTTACTAAATGACATGATCTATAAAAAATAATATTTAATTTTCATACAAACATTGTACATGTACAACAACAAGATCCAAGTTGAAATATACAAATTCAATAATAATAATACAGACAATGAATTTGAGAAATGAAATTAAACATGGATACATCCATAATTAATAATGCAATCTAGTATATGAAAGAATCACTTCTTTTTGTGAGCATTGTGTTGCTTCTCCAAGAGCTCGAAGAGGGTTCCATCATAAACAGCACGAACTGTGTCTTTCTCCAGCAAACCATCTTTGTTTTTCCCAACTTTGTATAATAAATTCCATTGTACCTTACTTAAAATCCTGTATACAATCATTTAATTTCCAAAAAATTCTTAATTAATTTCATCATCCCAAAAAATGCAATAAATAAATGGAATCAATATTCCATACACTGCTCGATCGTGTGTGTGTGTAAACATACCATCCTTGATAGTCCTTTTGAGCTCTGATTTCTTTGATCATTTCTTTCAATTCATCATATGTTAAAGCATCTGGATGTGCATGTGCATGCTTGCTGAATATTTCTTCAAATTTTGAAGCAACGAACCTAAAATGTATACATAAAATTATGTAGGGATCGATTAGGAAGAAATATATATATATATATATATATATATATATATATATATATATATATATATATATATATATATATATATATATATATATAAAAGATATTTCGATTTGAAAAATTGTTGTTGTTAGTTATTACTATGACTGAGTCCTATATATATGGAAGAATCAAAGAAAGAAGAAATACCTTCCTTCCTTATCATAGACGCCAGTGTCGCTCCTACTTTTGGCTAGTTTGATGTTCTTAACTTCAATGGGAAACAGTGGAGAAGGAAATTTTCCCTACACCATCGTCAACATATTTTTAAATTAATTAATTGTTTTGCAATAAGAAATATGCTATAGAATTAATTAATACTCGCCACAGCGTATGTGACTACACGTACGTAGATGCTTGTATGCCCTATTCCCGACTGAGTTGTTAATGTGTTGTTATTTGATTGCCATTTATTAAGATTGACATTGTAATAGTAGAGAATTAGCATAGTGATGATAAGTTTAAGAAAAATATGAGTAATTAATTATGATTGAAAGGGTAATAAAGAAAAGTACAGGACGAGTTTTGAAACTGTTGACGTGAATCAAAGCCACACCAACAAAGGACATGAAGACACCAACTCCAATTGCACGAAACCCTGTGAAATTAAACAGAAACAGTTTAGTGTCGATTGAAGGAGTATAAGGTGCATATTTATCTATAAAGTATTTGTTGAATTTTTGTGTGTAAATCCCAAGGGTTATGAATAAGAAGTAGGTAATTGCCACCACCGGTGGTTTGCCACAGCCGGTCGTGTCGGTTCGCCGACGGGACTCCATCTGATTGTTTCGTCGTCTATAAATAGGTAGAAAATCCACTTGATTTTTAACTAGTTTTTAGACAGTCCTCTCATATATACAATATACTGCATTCTATCATAGGCTCATATATTGTGCGATTCTAAAAGCACGTGGTTTTGTTCGTTCGGGCTCTGACTAATAGTGCCATCATTTTGGAGATGTAATCCGTTCTATATTGGGAGACAATTGTTCATAATCCTTACCTAGACATCCATATAGAGGGAACAAATTGTCTTAAAAAGACAACATACGTTAGGCTCAGATTTCTTCAATTTTATCATTATTTTTCGGCAGTCTTGTGAGTTTTTCCTACTTTTATATATTATACAAAATTGCTGTACGTTTATAAATTGTGCCATACTGGTTACACATATTCTTATCATAGTGAAATTTCCCTTGAAAGTATTTTCACCAACAGTATTCACTCATGCACATTTGACACCATAAAATTTTCATAAGTGCAACCATGTGTGTGTGTATCTATATGTACATTCCCAAATAGAGCATAAATATATGGCATTTCTGCCAAGTCTTAGCGTTTTATCTCTCTCCCTCTGAAAACTTTATGGTGTCAAATGTACATGGAGGAATACTTTATGGGTAGATTTGCATATCAATTAACCCCTTATTAAAATTAAATAAGGAATTAAATAAAGAGGAGATAGAGATTATATTAAAGAAGATAATTGTATGGAAATAAAAAGAAATAACCTTGAAAAGTCTCGCTGGGGTAAATAATTCCATCTTTGTTCCTATCAAAGAACGAAACGTGCTTCTGCAATGTAGTTTGCTCCTCAGAACCAACTCCTTCTGCTTGAGTAGTATTCATAATGGGCAAATTAATAACCACTTTAGCACACACATCTATATATATACTGAGTTGAAGTTATGTATAAGGTCATAACTTGAGAAATACTCCATCAGGTTTTAAATAAAATACATGTTGTAGCGTTTTGAAAAGCTCAACAGCTTGTTGCGATGGTTTATGTATTGCTTTAAAAGCACTACAAATATTAAAAAAAAGGCACGACAGCTTTGATTTTATATATATAGTAGTGCGAATAACAAAGTTATTTTACACATTTCATATAATGTGTGAAAAAATACTTCGTTTTATATTAAATCAGGTGAGAACAAAGTGAAATGAAATTGAATAACCTAAAAATTTATAATTCAGGTTACAATTATAATTTTTAATTAATCTTACACGTTTAAAAACTATAAAAAAAACAAAAATAATAATTTTCTTAATTATAAGAAACAATGATTGGGTGGATGGGAAGAACTCAATTCTTTAAAAAAATAAAAAGCAAAGTTAAGAACATTGTGAATTTAAAAACTATATTAAAGTAATTATTTCTAAATAGAACTAAAATATTGGAATCTCGCTGGATCAAATATATAAAAAAATAAAAAAAGGGTTGCGTTTACGTGATCCATAAAAGCATGTGACTGTGCTTTCGTGTTGTGTTCACCACTTTTCAGAGAGAAGCAATGATAAATTTAAAACCTAATTTCAGAAATCGTCATGTTATGCATATTAATAAAATTTAAAGAAGATATGATTTGCTTTCTTAAGGAAGAGGAAACACGTTTTGGACTTTTGGCATCACACGCCATAACAGTTAATCCACCAAAATTGGAAACTTATTAGTTATTATATATATGTGTCCAGCCAGAGTGGTACTTGGTAGTTGATGAAATTTAAATATAAGTTCTCAATTCATATTGTTTATGAAATTTATAATTTTTTTCCCTTAAATTAAAAATATTGGTTATATATAAGATAGAGGGCTTTTTGACCCATTTACCCCTAATTAAATAACTAATTACCGAAATGCCCCTATTTGGAAACATATTCTCCTTTTGCCCATGTTTAGTCGATTACACCCCATGGTGCAATCGACTAAAACGCGGGGCCTTCTTTTTTTTGAATTTCCCCGTGATGTAATAGACTAAGCTACAGTGTTTAGTCGATTACATCGCGGCAGAGGGGTGTTTTAAAAACCCCAATCGCGAAACCCAAACCCTAATTGACTACCAAACCTCCCCAAACCTCTCCCCCTCTGTTTTTTTTCACTAAATCCTTGCTGAATCCGTCCGTGGGTTCGGTTGGGGCAAATGAGGTTTTTAAAAAACCCCTCTGCCGCAATGTAATCGACTAAGCACGTACTGTAGCTTAGTCGATTACATCATGGGGAAATTCAAAAAAAAAAAAAAGAAAGCTCCGCGTTTTAGTCGATTACACCATGAGGTGTAATCGACTAAACAAAGGCAGATGGAGAATATGTTTTCAAACAGGGGCATTTCGGTAATTAGTTATTTAATTAGGGGCAAATTGGTCAAAAAGCCTAAGATAGAGGGTTTCTACCAATGGAGTAATTATCAAATTAAAACCTATATTCTTTTATTAAAAATACTAATTTAACTAATTTTCTTGATCTCTGTAAATTAGTTATTTAATTCTTATATTTAAGAGAGAGTATTAAATCATAAATATTACTTGGCTTGTTCCAAAAAATAAATAAAAATTACTTGACGCCAGCATCACATCCTGATTTCTGAGAAATTAACAAAATTTACAAGCAATTCAATTTCCCCAAACGAACGTGCTAGCTATGAAATCGATTCCATCTATCTGTGATTTAATTTTAATAACATTAGTGCAGACAAAAGGAAGTGATTGATCGTCTTTTGCTTTCTTAAGGAACAAGAAAACAATAATCTCAATCTCGCGCACTTGAAAGTTAATTAATCCTCCAAATTAAACTGCTGACTTTTGTCCCGAATATAATATCTGCAAATCGGAGTGTGAATCTCCATTTTTAATATTTTCCATTTATATGAAAAGAAAGAAAGTGACATTGCAAATTTAAATCTATAACAAACAAAAAAGATGAATATTTTTTTTATTGATTTGTAAATAATTTATAGAGTGTGCATTTTCATATCTGATAACTAGTACTCTCTCTTGTCCTTAATATAGGATACATTTATGGAGTTAATCTTAACTGTTAGAAATAAATATTTTGTATGTTTAATTGTATATTATAAATTTGTATTGGATTCTAGAATGATTCTATAAGGACATATGTCATTATGTAATTGATAGACTTATTCTATAAATAGAATAGCACCATGGGCTCAGAGGAATTATCTTGATCTAGCCTAATTCGTTGAAATCTGTGACTTTGTCCTTAAATATATATAAGACATATATCTTTCATATTTGTCAACATTTTTCCCAATTTACTTTTATTGATACACCTTAATAATAACCAAGGAGGAGAGGGAATTAAGAAAGGTAACTACGGTGTTTCAAGAAATACATGTCATATTAATTAACTTTTTTAATCTAATTAAATTAGATAAATATGTCTTATATTAAGAACTGAACAGAGTATTACCAATTGGGTTTCCTTTAAATACGGAGTGCAGATATTGGTTGAGGTGCATATTAATTAAAGTTTAGCTTTGTCTTCTTGATAAGCTGAAATAGATTATCTAAGAGCTTGCAATATTGTGTAGACTCTCTAATCCTTGGTTTTTGTTTATATTTGTATTTATTTTTTGGCCAGATTTATATTTGTATATGTTTAATAGAGGTCTTGGAATGGATATTTAGGAACTCTTCCAACAAGGTGACCTATTTATATATTTCTCTTTGTATGTGTGTATGTATTTTTATTTTGGGTGAAAATGTGTCCATGTATTTACTTTGGCCTTTATGGAATGAAACGACGGCTGCACCAAATTTTTTTTTCACGATTAATTACTATGTGATTTTTATTTATTTATTTGGTATTCAGTTTAAGATTTATAGTTGCCCGTCTTAATACAAATGATTTGATTGATACTCAAATTTAAGATCTAAAGAGGACTAACATGTCTTGCACCACTACTCGCTAGACCAACTCTATATTAGTAATTACTATCTGATTTTTTTCAGGTTAAAGAAATCAAGAATTGTACTTAAAAAATTATACAATAAATTATTATAATGTATATTAACTTTTAACGTTAAAAATTTGTAATTAAGCCTTTACAGTTCAACTAATATCAAATTATTTTTTTGGCATGAGGGAAGGAAAAGGGAGGGGAGGGGAAATAGACTTGAGTTGGATTTAAGAAATTAGAGAAGTGGGGTTAATTTTTTTAATTAATTTCAGGTTTAGGTACAAAAATATACATATCATTTTTTCCAATGTACGTCCAACACCAAATGTTGTTTTTAAGGGCAAAAGTGACTATAGTTTTAAAATAGGTGCTAAAGTCCTTGACAACGGTGCCATTTGATGTGGGTCTTTTGTCGTTAGTCTTGGGGTCCACAATAAAAAAATAACTAAGGATTGCGTATAAACAAACCTAAGATCATTATCTCTTCTCTAGAAGCCTTTTATTAATTCTTAATTAATCTAAATGTCATGCAAATGCAATGAAAACAAGGAAAAAATTGGTTTTGGCTTTTCAAATTAATAAACTAAAATACAAATGCAATTTAATTAAATGCTAACTATTGTTTTTGTTATTTTCATTAAAATTGTGAATGAGTGAATGGAATGGAGTATGAGAATGTGTATGAAATTTATAATGAATGCTTTTGAAAATGGAGTGGTGGCTATCATAGTTCCATTAGATGTACGACTAAATTTTTATTGTGTCTTGATTAAAACCTCCCAAGCAAATGCTTGAGCCAAGTGTTCTTAATTAGAGATTACTCTTACTAACATAGCTAGCAATCACATCTTATGGCACTATTGAAGTACACTTAGTGAGTGATTATGATTAGATTAATGCAACTTACTTCCTCTTGATAAGAATGTGATAACACGACACTCAATTGATCCAATTTAATCATACTATCTAATAGTAACACATAGAAAACACAATATCATTTAATCAATAAGGGAAATACATACATACATACATACATACATATATATATATATATATATATATATATACATACATATATACATACATACATACATACATATATATCTATATATATATATATATATATACATATATATATATATACATATATATATATATATAGATATATATATATATATATATATATATATATATATATATATATATATATATATATATATCTATGTATATACATATATATATATGTATATACATAGATATGTATATACATATATATATATGTATATACATAGATATCTATATATATATATATATATATATATATATATATATATATATATATATACATATATATATATATATACATATATATATATATATACATATATATATATATATATATATATATATATATATATATATATATATAAAATCCAACAAACTATAAAAATCCAATTTAATTATATAAGTTCAATCCACAAAGTTATTCAAACAAGTAAACATTAAGTCTCAACAATACAAACAACATTTTAAAAACTAGGAAAACTAAATAGTAAATACAATTAGAGAAAATAGATTGAACAGAATAAGCTCTACTATTTCATCTCGGAAACTCAAGCTATTGTTCCCCAACAAGAAAAACAAGCTTTAATCTTACGGCCATGCCAGAAGAGGTGAAGATGATGATGGTGAAGATGAAATCGATGGTCAATGGCAAAAGGAAATGTTGTGATTGATCACATTGAAGCTCAATAAAAATACTCTGAATGTTATTTATCCTTTAGAATAAAAGAGAGTACAAGATGACCTTTATGTGAGAAAATTAATAGGCTAACCCTAACCCTAAAATCTATCATAATCGAATCGAATCAAATCATAATATCTTAAGATATATTTCTAAAATATAACATTCATATCCAATTATAATAAATACTAAACGATATCCTTAATAATAATAATTAATTAATATTTCTAAACTTGATATTCCCAACACTCCCCCTCAAACTGGCATGTATAGCAACTAATCTTCAAGAAAATAATGATCTATAGCCTAGACCTCAAACAACAAAGGCTGAGGTAATAATAATCCACCAGCTTCACCAAGAACTCGAACAACAAAGAGTACCAAACCTGGCAAACCATAGTCGAAGATGCAACAAACGGTCTCACAAAGGACCAAAGCAACAATAAACATCTCACCAGGTACCAACATCAAACGGTCTCACCAGGGACCAACATCAAACGGTCTCACCAGGGACCAAAGCAACAACAAATATGCATCTTACCAGAGACGAATACCAAACGGTCTAACCAGGGATCAAACAATATTCCAAATGTCTCACGAGGGACCAAATAACAAAGAATCCACCTACTAGAGGAAAAGAAGGACTAGAAGAGAGCTATGGAACTTCCAAACTGATTCAACCAGATTTGAAGAAACACCAAAAACAAATCTGGAAAAGAAAAAGAACCCAAAACAGAGGAACCAAGAGCAAATGAAGAAACCCGAATATGAAAACATGAACCCCAATCATGAAAACACCAGGGGCAGGCCAAACTAAGCAACTTGATGCTGGAGAAGGAAGTCGGCGTCAGAAACTCGCTTCCATACACTGTCACGCATGGAGCATGTGAAATTCTTTCAAAATCTGAGATGGCGCATGTGGTTCACGCACAGGGCAAACGTCGACCGAACTTTAGGGGATGGCCGATCGGAGGGAGGGGAACCAATGATGGGGTGCGTGTACTGAAAAGCACCCTAGAACATAACCTTAACTCTCTTTCTAATCAGCTACCCGAATGCTCTAATACCATGTTGTGATTGAAGGATCACATTGAAAACCATGATAAATACTCTGAATATTATTGATCTTTGAGAATAAAAGAGAGTATAATGCGGCCTTTATGTAGGCAAATTAATAGGCTAACCCTAATCCTAAAATCTATCATAATCAAATCAAATCATAAAATATTAAGATAATTCCTAAAATATAATATTCATATCTAATTCTAATAAATACGAAACGATATCCCTAATAATAATAATTAATTAATATTTCTAAATTTGATATTCTCAATAGGAAGCACCGAATCTGGAAAGAAATGAGAGAGAACGAAGTTGGAGGTGGGGGTGTGAATAGGGAAAAACTTTGGCGATAGTCTCTGACAGTGGTGAAGTGCAAAGGGGAACACGCTAATGGAGATTGCGAAGCTGGTAGTACTGGAGACTGAATACATACAGAGTTCAGAAGCTTTCCGGAATGAAACAAAGTCTTCTCTCAAAAATCAGGAGGCTTCAATCTGGAACTTGGAGAATCAGATTGGTCAGTTATCAAAACACATAGCAGAGAGGAGCCAAGTGTCCTTACCTAGTGATACTGTGGTCAATCCAAAAGAGCATTGTAAGGCCATATCTACAAGGAGTGGTATAGTGATTCAGCCAATTGAGAAATCATTCGGTGAAGGAAAAATCTGAAAAAGGGGTGGAAGAACATGAAAAGGCTCTAGAAAAAGAGGAGGAAAAGACTGAGAATGATGATGTGCAGCAGCTTCCAAAGGAGATAGCTACAAAGAAGTCTCCCACTCCTTCTTATGCAAAACCTCCGTACCCCCAAAGGTTGAAGCAGCAGATCCAGAAGCAACAGTATGCTAGGTTCTTGGATATTTTTAAGAAACTGCAGATTAACATCCCATTTACAGAAGCTCTTGAAAATATGCCTAATTATGCAAAGTTCATGAAAGATTTGCTTTCCAAGAAGCATAAGTTGCAAGAGGCCGAAACAGTGGCATTGACTCAGCAGTGTAGTGCCATTATTCAAACAAAGTTGCCACCAAAGCTTAAAGATCCGGGCAGCTTTAGCATTCCTTGTGCAATAGGGACGTCAATATGGGCAGAGCACTTTGTGATCTGGGAGCTAGTATAAATTTAATGCCCTTATCTGTTTCGAAAGCTCTCAGCATTAAAGAGATGAAGCCTACTATGATGTCGTTACAGTTGGCGGGTAAGTCCATTAAGAAGCCAGAAGGTGTCATTGAGGATGTGCTTCTGCAGAGGAGAATTCTGATTCACAGGTTGAGAAGCTGAAGAAGAAAGACCATGATGCGCCACCTGTTACTCCTAAGGTGGAACTAAAGGAGCTCCCTTCTAATCTAAAGTACGCTTTTCTAGGGAAGGATGAAACTTATCCTATTATTATTAGTGCTGAGTTGTCACCTACCGATGAAGAGAAGTTCTTTGAAAGTTTTGACTACCCGTAAGACTTCCATAGGGTGGTCTATATCGATTTAAAGGGGATTAGTCCTTCATTTTGCACTCATAAAATTCTTATGGAGGACCAAGTGAAACCAGATAAGGCAGCCCAGAGGAGACTTAACCCGACTATGAAGGAAGTGGTGAGAAAGGAGGTGGTGAAGCTGTTAGATGCGGGTATGATTTATCCTATCTCGACTCAAAGTGGGTTAGTCCGATACAGGTAGTACCGAAGAAGGGTGGAATCACTGTAGTGCAGAATGAGAATAATGAATTGATACCCACTAGAACTACGAATTTGGAGAATGTGTGTGGATTATAGGAGGTTGAATGATACCACTCGCAAGGACCACTTTCCTTTGCCATTCATGGATCAGATGCTTGAAAGGCTTGCAGGTCACTCTTATTACTGTTTCTTAGATGGCTATTCCAGTTACAATCAAATAGCAGTGGCTCCAGAGGATCAAGAGAAGACAGCTTTCACTTGCCCCTTTGGGATTTTTGCTTATAGACAGATGCCCTTCGGTCTTTGCAATGCCCTAGCTACTTTTCGAGGTGCATGATGTCTATCTTCTCGACATGTGAGAGATTTATGGAGGTATTTATGGATGATTTCTCTGTTTTTGGCACTTCGTATGATACTTGCTTGGCTAATTTGTCTTGTGTGCTCCAAAGATGTCAACAGAGTAACTTAGTGCTTAATTGGGAAAAGTTCCACTTTATGGTGAAAGATGGGATAGTCTTGGGTCATAGAATATCTGATAAGGGGATAGAAGTGGATAGAGCCAAGATCATAATCATCAAAGACTTACCTCCTCCCACCAATGTGCGAAGCGTTCGCAGTTTTCTTGGTCACACAGGTTTTTATCGGAGGTTTATCAAGGATTTTTCCAAGATAGCCAAACCACTTAGTCAGTTGTTGGTCAAAAATGAAGACTTTAACTTTAACAATAATTGTCTAGTGGCATTTAATTTGTTGAAGGATAGATTGACCACTGCACCTATTCTGACGGCGCCTGATTGGGAGTTACCGTTTGAGCTGATGTGTGATTCCAGTGACTATGCTATAGGGGCTGTGTTGGGGGCAAAGGAAGAATAAGTTGTTGCATGTTATTTACTATGCGAGTAAAGTTCTGAATGAGGCACAACTGAACTATGCAACAACTGAGAAGGAGATGCTTGCAATTATTTATGCATTAGATAAGTTTAGACAGTATTTGATTGGTTCCAAGGTGATTATTTTTACGGATCATGCTGCTCTAAAATACCTCTTGACTAAGCAAGACGCTAAGCCAAGGCTCCTCCGTTGGATGCTACTACTCCAAGAGTTTGATATTAAAATCAGGGACAAGAAAGGGGTGGAGAATATGGTAGCTGATCACTTATCTAGGATACAGGTTAAGGAGTTACAGGATGATTCAGAGATGGAGATTCGGGATGAATTCCCATATGAGTATGACTTGGCAATCAGCAATGTACCTTGGTTCGCTGATATTGCTAATTATAAGGCAATTGGGATGATACCAGAGGGACTAACATGGCAGCAGAGGAAGAAGTTCATGCATGATGTTCGGCGGTATATCTGGGATGAGCCTTTCTTGTTTTTCAGTGTGCGAGATGGAGTGCTCCCGCGTATTCCATAGGAGGAAACTCATAAGGTCCTCCGGCATTGTCACGGTTCGAGATTATGGTGGACATTTTCTTTGGAGAACGCATCTTTGCTAAGGTATTACAAAGTGGTTTTTATTGGCCTACATTGTACAAGGATGCTAGGAAGTTTGTGGAGCGTTGTGATCGTTGCCAAAGAACTAGGAATATCTCTAGGAGACATGAGATGCCCCTTAACAACATTATTGTTATTGAGATATTTGATGTGTGGGGGATTGATTTTATGGAGCCATTCCCAAGTTTTTTTAACAACAAGTATATTCTTGTAGCTGTGGACTATGTCTCCAAGTGGGTAGAGGCAATTGCTCTTCCCACTAATGAAGCTAAGGTGGTGGTATCTTTTCTCAAAAAGAATATATTCAACAGGTTTGGGGTACCTAGGGCCATTATCGGTGACGGAGGAACTCACTTTATGTAACCGAGTTTCAATCAGTGCTTAGCAAATATGGTGTCACTCATCGTGTCACTACTCCATATCACCCACAAACTAGTGGGCAAGTAGAGATATCTAACGAGGAATTGAAGCAAATTGAGGAAGACCGTTGGGAAGTCAAGGAAGGATTGGTCTAAGAAACTTGATGATGCTTTGTGGGCGTACCGAGCGGCATTCAAAACTCCTATTGACATGTCACCGTTTTAGCTACTATATGGTAAGTCTTGTCACCTTCCAGTGGAGCTAGAGCATAAGGCACTTTGGGCAACTAAGCTGCTGAATTTTGATGCTAAATTTGCTGATGAAAAGAGGTTACTTCAGTTGAATGAGCTTGATGAATTCAGAATTTTTGCATATGAGAGTGCTAGCCTCTACAAGGAAAGAACCAAGAGATGGCATGACAGGAGGATTATTCCTAAAGAGTTTCATCCGGGAAAGCAAGTACTACTTTATAATTCTCGTTTGAAACTTTTCTAGGAAATTGAAGTCTAGATGGTCAGGACCTTTTGTAGTCAAAGAAGTCACACCTTTTGGTGCAATTGCCATTGCAGCAATAGGTTCAGATGAAGCTTTCAAGGTGAATGGGCAGAAATTAAAGCCTTACCACGGTGGAGACATTGACAGAGGAAGAACCTCTGTGGCATTGGAAGTTGAGAATTAAGGTGACATCCGTCAGGCTCGGGACGGTAAACAAGCGCTGATTGGGAGGCAACCCAATAAATTTTTCTTGCAGTTCTTATTATTATTATTATTATTATTATTATTATTATTATTATTATTATTTTTTATTATTTTTTGTTTTTTTTCCTTTCATTTTTTCTAGGTTTAAAGATGAAAACCAAAATCGTTCTTGCGTGTCTTCGGTGCGTCCTCCGTGTGTGCGTCTTCCCTCTTGAATGATTCGTTCTCCTTCTTCGTCTTGCTGCGTCTTGCGTTCTCGTTCTTTGCGTTCTCCGAGATTTGCTTGTTCGTGGCGTCCGTGTTCTTCTTTTTCCGTGCGTCTTGCCAAGTCTCGCGTGTGCACTCGCTCCTCTCTAAATATTTGAAACATCATGGATGGTACCGGATGAAGAGCTCCACATCAGAGTTGAAGACCTAAACCAGGGGAGTACTAGTTTCTTTCCCTCTTTATATTTTTGCAACATTGAGGACAATGTTTGATTTAAGTGTGGGGGAGGGATATGATTTCCTTGGTTATGCTTGTCCTAATGCAATTGAAAACATTGAAAATATTTTTTTTGAAATTGACCTTAACTTTGAGTTTTCCCCCTCTTAGTGAATATTATCAAGTCAAAAAATTAAAATAGAAAAGAATGTTTCAAGAGTAAATACCCTTTTTGGTCCCTGGAAAAACACATTTGACCCTTTTTGGTCCCTGAGTAAAGAAAATGTCATTTTGGTCCTTTTTAGGGACTAAAAATGACCTTTTTGGGAATTTCTGAGGGATTAAAATATTCAAAAAAAATTATCAAAAGGACTAAAAGGGACCTTATTTTTCCATTTTAGGGACTAAAAGTGACTTATTTTTTTTCAGGGACCAAAAAGGGCATCCGTGTTTATTCCAGGGACCAAAAAGGGTATTTACTCATGTTTCAATTAAGTCTCTAAGCCTTGAATTTTTGTAGCAGTCTTGAGATGGACTATGAGAATAGGAAATAGTTTGTAATAGGATCAACAGATTATTAGTTTATGAATATTTTGCTACATGATTTTTTTAGAAAATTAGATGATGACCTTTGCTAGTTAAGTATAACTTTTGTTTAGGGAAATGACTCAAAACAAAAAGAAATAAAAGAAAAAGAAAAAGAAAACAACAACTCCGCTGACATCTCTAGACTTGACTTAGTAACCGGTGCTGCATCACCCATGTGCAGGGTCGCGTCAAACGGTAAAGTCCAAGAGAGTTATGAGCGGGCTAAAAGCCTCTTGAGGTGCCTATTGGAGTAACTGAGTAACCGGTGCTGCATCACCCATGTGCAGGGTCGCGTCAAAAGGGGACCTACAACGGCTCAAGATCAAAAAAAAAAAAAAAAGAGAAAAAGAAAGAAAGAAAAAAAAAACTATGAGGATCCCTATTAAGTTCAATAAAAAGCTTGGTTTAGTGGGGGCATTTGAATTTTTCTGGAAAGAGTAGCATAATATTCCTTCACTAATCTTATTGTTGAACTTATTGCTTGCCGATCTTTTGATCATAGGATGTGGAAAGATTGTTATAATTGTTTAAGGCTATTGACTTAGTGACCTATTCTTATAAGACATTCACTTAAATAAGATTTGATGATATGATCTAAGTGTGGTGGTTTATTGCTCTCTGTTTAGGAATTCCATATGCAATGTTCCTTTCAAATAATTAATTCTCTTTCTTTTGCTTGAGGACAAACAAATGTTTAAGTGTGGGGGAGTTTGATAAGTATATATTTTATAATTAAATAAGGGTAATTTTTGGGATATATTGGATTGAATTTATTAATATTTTGTACTTATTTAATTATCGTTATGTACCTATTGATATCTTTTAATTAAATATAGGATAAAATGAATATTATAACAGAAAATCTATTGATATCCTATTTGATTGTGCAGGAGATATTATGTGATCTAAGAAGAAGATAAAAAGGAATGGTGAAGAGAAGGAGGGAGGACGAATTTGGAATGGTGAAGAGAAAGAAGCACGGATGTCTATGAAGGTGGTTTCCAATAGTGTTTGTGCAGAGGAAGTCAACAGTGGTTATGCAAAAAGACAACGACGGTGGTGGTTGGACGTCCAAATGGTGTTGTGCGAACTGAGAAGGAATAATGACGTGGTGAAGAACGACGGCGGAGGTGGTGTGAAGAAGCTCTCCGCGGTGCTATGAAAATAGAAGAAGTGACAGTGATAAAAGTGACTGCTGGAGGCTGACAGAAAAGTTGCCAGTGGAAGAGGAAGAGAACAGAAGATGGTAGTGGTGAATCAACGAAAGTGGTTCTCTCCGTATCTTTCCCTCTCCTCTCCAGCTTTTTTTTCGATCCATGGCGCAACTCTTTGGTTCAAAACTCTCACGATGGAAGTGGGTCACCAACAACAATGGTGAGGAAGATGAAGACCCCCGGTGACAGAAGAACAGGAAAATGGAGGAAGGAAGGAAGAAGTAATGAAAATGGAAGAACAAAAGTGGAGGTCTCTCCTTCATTCAGTCCGCGGCTGTGTCTCTCTTCTTTCACAAAAAAGAAGCTTTGAACTGAGCTAAATTTCTAATGCAAAGCGCTATAGATTCGGTCAGGACTAAGCTATCATTTTTGAAATTCGTGAAACTAAACTATGATTTCTAAAATTTAAGCCCAAACTACCATTTTCATATTTAATCCAATTTCTTCAAGCACCTACAACAACAAATCTTTCTAAAAAAAACAATGATTAAGAGTAATTACAATAATTTTGACAATTTTACCATTTTTAACATTTTTTTCATGTAATCACTCATTAATCCAAATTAATTATAAGTAATACAATTTTGGCCCAATGAACATGGTTAAATCCCCAAATTAATCATGAAAAATCATATAAAATTATGGTCTAATCAATAGTGGTGTGGAGGATGGAGAGAGCTTTTAGGCAACAAAGCGGTTAATAGCGACGACTTCACAAGCAAGAGGATGAAGGAGGAGAGAGATTGGTGAAGGTTTCCACGCCTAAGAAGAGGTGGAGATGGCAAGGTTAAGGAATTTTAATTTCTTTAAACTAATAAATTAATATTAATGGGTATAACTGAATTTGTTTTTCGTTTTTCTCTACGGCTCGTAGAGATGAATTTTAACCTGGGTTATCATCCGTGACAGTCTTAGAAGTAAAAAAAAAAAGATCTAACTAATGGTCAATATATATTTTTGCTCCACTACATATTGACCTCATTTTTATAATCACACAGTTACTTTTGCCCCAAAAAAACATTTGATGTTAAATATACCGTTGAAAAAATCTCATACTTATTTTTATATCATAACCCATTAATTTTTGTTACCATTTTTTCATTCTTCTTCTCTATATATTTTATAACCCAACTTCTCCAATTTTTCATATCCAACTCATAATTTTCTCGCACCAAAGAGTTCCTAAATGACCATACACATTCACAAATATCGAACCACAAATGATGCATAATTGAACTAGGCTGCAAGGACAATTTTTGCCGGCTTACGATTTGCAAAAACATTAAACTAGATTTAAATCCATTATTTATTCCCCAAAAGTATAACATTTTTTCTTAATTATGTAGGTATGTATCGAATAAGAAGTAAGAAGTAATGCCTCCAATTACGTGAGGCAAATGAGTCAGAACAAAATATAACAGATAACCATGACATTAATAACAACGAAAACACTTAGATGATGAGCAATTGAGCATGAGAGGAACGTTCACTAGTGCAAAAAAGGCTTTTAAGACCGGACGAAACAGGTACATTAGGACCGGACCCGCGACCAGTCTTGTTCCAGGCGGTATTAAAAGTCGACCTTTAAGACCGGACTTTTACACGGTCTTAAAGAGTTTCTTTAAGACCGGACATTTTAAACATCCGGTCTTAAAAGTGTTTCAAAATAATAAAAAAAAAAAAAACTCAAATGAAACAATCGGTCCCAAATCACCAGATCTGGCAACATTTTGAATGTCCCTCCGTCATCAACGACGGAGAACCAATAGAAGATTGGAAGCAACAACAACAATAAGAAGAAAAACAAAAAAGATGATTACAAAGTCCAGAAATAAACAAAAATAACAAGAAACAGAAATCATTCACCATGAAAATCGAATTTGAAGTCCAGATCTACAAAAAAATCACAAGCTTAAAGCAACCAAATCGAGCAGATCCTCTTGTCGGTGCTAGCAAAGCTTCAAGCAACCAAAATCGAAATCCGGATCCGAGCGGGAGCGGCCAATGTAGGAAATAAACAAACTTAAGCAAGAAGATATCGAGTTTGATTTCAAACCGGATCTATACGAAGGCGGCGTGGAAGGACCCATAGATCGAAGAGGAAGGAGCCGCCATCGTCCGTAATCCTCAAAGTAGTACGCGCCGTTCTTTGAGGATTAGAGTCGACGCCATCGCAAAACCCTCGAAGCATCTCACCGCCAACGTTGCCAATGATTTGATTGTGCGACTCTTATGATGACTTACGAAGATTGCGAGTAGGTTAGAGGAAGAGGATGACATTCTTGTTTGAGGATTTGCCCGTGAGGCTCTTGGGATACTCGTTGAATCTATAACTAAGAAAATGTTATATCACCAAGAAGACAAAGCAAACTCACGGACTTAACGGGTTTAGCGAATGTAGTTTTTTTAACACTTTTAAGACCGGTTTTGAAACAACCGGTCTTAAAAGTATATTTTTAAGACCGGTTGTTTTAAACAACCGGTCTTAAAAGTGTAAAAAAAAAAAAAAAAATTGACCGGTGGCAATTTCGTAAATATATAGAACACTTTTAAGACCGTCTGTTTGAAACAACCGGTCTTAAAAGTGTTCTATATATATATATTTTTTTTTTTTTTACACTTTTAAGACCGTCTGTTTGAAATAGCCGGTCTTAAAAGTGTTCTATATAATTTTTTTTTACACTTTTAAGACCGTCTGTTTGAAACAGACGGTCTTAAAGTACTTTTAAGACCGTCTCTTTGAAACAAATGGTCTTAAAAGTGTTCTATATAATTTTTTTATACATTTTTAAGACCGTCTGTTTGAAACAAATTGGTCTTAAAAGTGTTCTATATAATTTTTTTTTTTACACTTTTAAGACCGTCTTTTTCAAACAGACGGTCTTAAAAGTATTTTTAAGACCGTCTCTTTGAAACAATTCTGGTCTTAAAAGTGTTCTATTTATTTAATTAGTTAGCATATATGATTATATTGTGCAATTATCTTAATTAAGTTGTTAGAGAGATTTTAGGAATTAAGTTAGCAGATCAAGGTTTTTTGAATTTCGTAATTAAATTCCTGATTGCAATAATCTTAATTAAGTTGTTAGAGAGATTTTAGGAATAAAGTTAGGAGATCATGATTTTTTGAATTTCGTAATTAAATTCTTGATTGTAATCATCTTAATTATGTTAGAGAGATTTTAGGAATTAAGTTAGCAGATCATGATTTTATTAATTTCGTAATATATTCCTGATTGTAATCCCTAAATTATAGGAATTGCCTAGGTTTATTTACTTATTAGCATCTGTATATAATTTCAATTAAGCGAAGGAATAAATCATCGCATTCTCGGACTTGATCAGCGTCTTCTCACAATATTTACGAAATTGCCACCGGTCATACTTTTAAGACCGGATATTTTTTAGTCCGGTCTTAAAAGTGTTCTATATATTTACAAAATTGCCACCGGTCATACTTTTAAGACCGGATCTTTTATAGTCCAGTCTTAAAAGTGTTCTATATATTTACGAAAGTGCCACTGTCATATTTTTAAGACCGGATCTTTTATAATCCGGTCCAAAAAGTTCTTTATATTTACAAAACTGCCACCGGTCATACTTTTAAGACCTGATTCTCTATAATCCGGTCTAAATGAGACGGTCTTAAAGCCCTTTTTTGCACTAGTGGTTCATTATAACATAATGAAAAGCATTTCAAAATTCTCACATTGAAATGAAAACAAAAATCGAACATGATCTATAATCCGCATTCAAAATTTTAGAGAAGAAACTAAAATGACTAATAAAGAAACACTAATAGATAGAGTCTTATTTCGTAATCAAAAGAAAAAAAAAAAAAGAAAAAAAAGATAGTCTTAGTTCATTCTTCTGATGAGCTCATTAATGTACATTTCTCTGTTTCCAGCATCGCCTCCTTCAACATAGTGGTTTCTCTTCTTCTTCAGTCCACCCAAAGGAGCCTTGAGTTTAAATGGCCAAAGGAAGTTGTTGGCCTCCTTAAAATGGGGCCCAACTGTTATGATCTCACGGATGAGGTCCTCAATGCAGATGATTCCGTGTTTGCCCAGTGCCTAAGGATCGGTCGCACCAGAGCAAGTTAACAAAATGCAGTCATTAATTTCACATTATAAGCTTCTCACAGCAAAAAAAAAACTAACAAACCTGCTCAATAACGGAGTTGTCAGTTAAAGCAATTCTCTGCTTGTCGACCTTGCCATAACCCCTCTTGTAAATAAGTTCACTAACACTCTTAAGATTTGGGTATCTGAAACAAGACAGAGTTCACTGTTAGAGAATATAAACAGCATCATATAAGCAAAAACATAAATCACAGGAAAATTCTATACCCATAGGTCACATAAGGTTCAACTCTGTGCAGCATGTTCATTGTGGCTTTGTTAACTTTAAGAAACACACCGTTGAAGATCTGTTCCAGGAGCCAAATAAAGATTACTGCATCGCTTTTTATAAAATTAAGGAGTACACAGATTTATATACATTATCTTATCTCTATAAGAGGAATTGTGTAATTGTGATCTTAGTACCCATAGAATGCAAGTTTTCAAAATTCCCTCAAAGGCATGAATTTTGAAATCTAGATGTTTAACTAAATGCAGCAACACACAGCCTAAACATACCCTGTTGATCAATCACATAGACAGATAGCCAACCAACCACTTGTTCAAACTTCAAACTATGCTTCCACTAAAATTTGTGGTGAGGGGAAAAAATCAATCTTCTCATTCTTAGATAATCATAGTACCTGTCTCAATCGCAGAAGCTGCAAGATCGTCCTAGTCTTTGGATGCATGGCATTAATACTGAAAAATCATAGTATCTATGTGTGAGAAGAAGCAGAATATGTAGGAACTTGAGACCTTTTGAAACTAAAAAGGAAAAAAAAAAAAACATACCCACGGATGCGAATAATAAATAAAAGTTTAGCTTCTGGGTCAACATAAAATCCACCTTTCAGCTTTGCCTCACGTTTTAATCTAATCAATTCCTTTTCCTGAAGGTAGAAGTTTAAAATAAACCAAGGAAAAGAAAAATTAGGTGCTACCATAAATTAGGATCATCCCGCAATAAAAGGACTTGTGATATTTACTTGCTCCTTATACTCCTTGTCGTACATCTTAGCTCTGTTGAAAATCAACTTACGGCTCTCTGTACTCTTCTTCTTAGCAGCTTCAAGCTCCTGTTTCTTGGCCAAACCCCATTCCTCTTCCCTTTTCTGCTTCTTCAACACAGACTCTGGAACAATAGCCTTAACCTCCTCACCCATCTACAAAAGAAAATGAATGCAAAGTTGGATTTCAATGACATAATATGAGGAAGATTCGGGCCAAAACGTTTAGAAAGTATAAACTATCAGACTCGGACAAGATTTATCAAAAAAATTCAATGATCTTAGAGAGTTGCTAATCAATGATTTGTTTCAGAACAGAAGCAGAACATAATGGTTACAATGGTCCACCACTCATCAAAACTTGAACAATCATGTAAATTCCACTTTATTCGCAGAATGCGGAGGAAAATATCAGATAATAGTCCGTAAAATGAACACAAGAACAAACAAAACCAGCGTTCTCTACGCAGATTTCCTCATCCCAGCTAAGTAACACAAGGGGAAAACTACGTTCACCAAAATCTTTCCCTACACTTCAGAAGTCAAATCATCTCCCGCCTCATGAAAACCAAAAGATAAATCAAATTCATAATGAACCAAACAAATTCAATACATTGACGTAATGGCATAAATAACACATCTAGATTATAGATTTAAGCAAAGAGAGGACCGTCAATCCAGCAACGAGCTTTGCATGAGTATAATTCGAAGCCTACTTACTGAGTCTTGTAGCGTGGACACTCTGTTGCAGCAGATACGGCGCAAAGAAGCCTAGGGTTTCAGGTAGAGCTGTCAAAACGGGCCACCCCGGCCCGTTAGGCCCTAGCCCGCGCGGGCTAGGGCCAAAAAGCCCACAGGGCCAAAAAGCCCGCATCTTAAGAAGCCCGCACGGGCCAAGAAATTATATAACCCTTGTAATACCCCGAAATTTGAATTAGGGAATTTAAGGGCCAAAGTGCCAAAATGACCAAAATACCCCTGGGAGGAGTAAATAACTTAGGAAAATTGTGAAAAATCCTAAAGGGCAAGGAAATAAGTGTTAAATTTGAGAGAGAGTATATCTCTAATTTTGGTAATTTAATAAATTACAAACTTGGAGAAATTGAAGAATAATGCTCAAAAAGTATGGTAATGACCATAATGCCCAATAAAGCGAGAACACATGGAAACGAAATGTTAATGCAAGAGTATAAAGGAAATAAGGTGTTCTAAGTAAGAAAATTATCAACTTGTGATAATTAAGTAATTAAGTAATATTGGGCTAATTACTTAAGCATAAGTAAAGGAAATTCATGAATAATTATGTAAAGCTAAAAAATTAGTGGAAAATAGTTGAAAATTAGTAAGAATATATTTACTAATTGATTGGAGATTTTGAGAAAAATAAGTGAGTTTAGGTATTTTTAAGCCTAAATGCAAGAATGGACCAATAGGAAAATCTTGTAAAAAAGTTATGTAAAAATAATTATTTAATTAATTAAATAATTAATTAAATAATTAATTTAAAAAAAAACGAAATAAAGAAAAAAAAATATGCAGAAAAAAAAAATGAAAATGAGAATGAAAAGGAAATATATATATATGTGTGCAAGTTGACATATAATAAGAATATAATTAATTAGAGTAAAAAGTGATGAATAGTAATTTTAAAATTAGGAAACGGATCCTATCTAGAGATCTAGGAATGGGAATTCCAAAGTCGGGTAGAATATTGATCGGTGGAATTTTATCTTCCGTTAAACTCTTGCGGAAGTTAATTAGAAGCCGTTTGTGCATTTTCCTAATAAAACAAAATAGGGAAAAATGCATATAGGCATATTTTTGAAATAAAGAAAATAAATTCTAACTCAACATTTAGAAATGGGTTCGAATTTATTTAGACATATTTGGAATCAGTGAATTATTTCCAAGAGATTGGTAGTCCCAAAACGAATTCCGACACCGGACGCGTTCGGACACGTTTTGAGAAAACTTCAACCGGACAGGTTGGAGGCCTATATGGAATCGAAATTTAGGTTAACTTGGACATTTCTACTAAGTGAGAACATGTCTTCGAGTTGTAAATCCAGAATTTTGTGAATTCTCCGAAATCACGCGAATCGGGTACCGATCGGGAAAACGGTTATACGGGCATAAAGTGAGCTAAGTCACCACTTTTGGACCAATGAGGGCTGCCACACAGCCCAAAGATGTCGACCAAGAGTGTGTGAGGAGGAGTTTTGGCTTCTTGAACAAGTTGCAAATAATGGGTTATTACAACTTGGAATTCCAAACAAAACCTTATATTTTGCCAAACATGTCCCTTGTTTTTCCCTATAAATAGATGCCTTGCCCTTGAGAAATCTTCACACCATTTTCCAAGCCCTTTGGCCGAAAATTAGAGAGAGGAAGAAGTAGAGAGAGAAGCTCTGGGGGAGGTTCTGCAGAAGTCTTCAACGGGTAAGTCTTTCGGTCTTTAGTTTTTAGTCTTTAGTTCAATAGTTAGTAAGGCTAGAGTAGTCTTTATTTTTATGATTTGGGTATCATATGGGAGGGCTATTTTAGTCTTTATTTTCAAGAATCATAAATGCGTCGAAGTTCTGGCAAAATTTTGGGAAGAAAATAGCCTATGTAGCGAGCTACCGCGAAATTCCGCCAAGTAGGGGTATAGGGGCAAAATGGTAATTTTTACCTAAAATGCCAGTTATAATGCCAAATCACTAATGAAAGTGATATTACTCTTATAGGACGTCAGAAATCCTAATTTTCTGCCGTTACGCTGCCCGACGAGCCGTTGTTGGAGATTTCACGATTTTCCGTAAAACGTGCTAGAAATATCGTAATACGTCAACGAAGGTACGTTCGCGTACTGTAACACTAACTCTGATGTTTATGGTATGCTTATATGTGGTGTGTGTGTATAGAGGTGTTATCTTGTTTGAGTGCATATAGTGGTTAGTGGATATGTCTCGTATCTTTGGTGCAATCTGTCTGTATCTTGGGTGCAATCATCGTATCTTTGGGTGCAATCTATTCCAATCTTGGGTGCAATTTGTTCCGTATCTTGGGTGCAATATTGTCCGCAAGCCGGGGCAATACATATGCATGGGTTGTGATAGAGTGATGTTAAAGTCATTGTCTGTATACATAAACATGAGGTTAACGTTACCGAGATCCGGTCGCTGGATCTCACCCTTAACATAGCGTCGGAGTTCGGGAGGACCGAGGATGGAGGCAAGCGGCTGCATAGAAAACTGATGAAGACTTCATTTCGTGGATCGGGCGGAGTCTTCCTTTTGATGTTGTCCTTTATTTCGAAAACGCTCGGTTATTGAACCGCCTTTGTAATCGCCCGATACACTACTGTTGGCTTTTTGAATCTATATATCGCTTACTCTTCCGCTCAAATGCTCTACTCTGATGGTTTGAAAAGATGTTTTTTAAAAAAAAATTTATACTGCCTTAAAAAGTCGGGTTGTTACAACCCTCAGGGTTAGGGCCGGCCCGCGGGCCAAAATTCAATTTAGAATAATCAACTTAGGCTTGAATAATCAACTTCAGGATACTGCCCGGTACTGAAAAAAATGCATCATGATCTTGAAAAATTATTTTAGAATGTTGAAAAAATATTTTAGAAGTCTTCGTGGTATTGAAAAAATACTTCAAGATGCTGATGTATTTTTCGATGCGGGCGATATCCTAAAGTATTTTAAGTACCGGTCGGTATCCTCAGTCGGTATCCCAAGTATTTTTAAGTATCGGTCAAGTATCCGAAATAATTTTTCAAGATCATTAAGTATATTTTTAGTACCGGTCGGTATCCGAAGTATTTTTTAAGTACCAAGTCGGTATCCCAAGTATTTTTTAAGTACCAGTCAGTATCCTGAAGTATTTTTTAAGTATTAGTCAGTATCCTGAAATAATTTTTCAAGATCATTAAGTATATTTTTAGTACCAGTCAATATCCTAAAGTATTTTTTAAGTACCAGTCAGTACCTTGAAATATTTTTTCAACATCTTAAAATAATTTTTCAAGATCATTAAGTATATTTTCAATACCAGTCAGTATCCTGAAGTATTTTTAAGTACCAGTCAGTACCCTGAAATAATTTTTCAAGATCATTAAGTATATTTTCAGTACTAGTCAGTATCCTGAAATATTTTTTAAGTACCAGTCAGTACCTTGAAATATTTTTTCAACATCTTAAAATAATTTTTCAAGATCATTAAGTATATTTTCAGTACCAGTCAGTATCCTGAAGTATTTTTTAAGTATTAGTGAATATCCTCAGTCAGTATTCTAAATTTTGGAAAACGGTGTTGATTGGTGGCCCGCGGGCTGGCCCCAACATAACCCCAAAGAGTGGGGCTTATTTTGGGTTAGGGCCAAAAATGGCCCCATCATATGGGGCCAAAAATATGGGGGCCAAACATGGGGCTTAATGGGCTGGCCCATAGGGTCCAGCCCATTTTGACAGCTCTAGTTTCAGGGGCGGCTAATGAGGGAAAAGGATCGATTTTCTCTGCTAGGAGAAAAAGCGCCAGGTGGGTGCTGCTGTTGAAATGGAGCCAATATCGTACGCTCAAAAAATCGCCACGTGTCAACCCGCCAAAAGAAAATCAGCTTCAATATTATTACTCCCTCCGGTCCTAATTATAGGAGCAAATTACCAGGATTTGGGGAGATTAATGAAGGAAGTTAAATTAGTTAATTATGTGTATTTTCCAAAAATACCCCTCTGAAAATTACAAATTACATAAGCAAAATTAGTTGAATTGCATATCATATGATACGTATTTTCTAAAACACCATAATAATATTTTCTATAAATTACTCTGGTCAAACTAATTATAAAAGGAAATACTTAATTATTACTGTGAATTTTTCCCCAAATGTTAACTCTTTTTATTGCGAATTAATTAAATTAAGGACAATGACACTTGTATTTCTTAATTTTCAATCGTCTAATAATTTTATCATTTAATTGTTTATCGTTGATACCTGATAAACGAGTGGGGAGACATATTGTAATGAATCTAATAATTTTTTTTATGCCAACAATAATAAAAAATAATAACTATATATATTATAACATTATAAAATACTAAACGCATAACGAACCCAGCTGTTTATTAAAAAGTCGTAACATATATATATGTGTTGTAAAATTTTATCAACACATATATATAAAGGAAATTTTTTTCTATCAAGAGAGTATCTGTAACATCTCATTTTCCAAAAGCAGTATAATTTTTTTTTCATATAAAATCATCAGAGTAGAGCATTTGAGCGGAAGAGTAACTGATATATATTTATAAACTGCCGTAAGTCTGGCTGGTTACAACTACGGTACAGTAACCGAGTATTTCAAAAACAGATAATAACAAAAGGGGAGGCTTCGCGAAACATCGAAAGGAAGTCTTGGTAGGAACATCTACGCGAGCTGCTTGTCTCTCTCCTTGGTCCTCGAGTGCCTGATGCTATATTAAGGGCTGAGATCCGCACCGGATCTCGAGTAACGTTAACCTCATATTCTGAGACACAACATATGAACCACAGACAATCATATCAACAACAGTATATGTGCACTCATCGCCCAAAGCATGCATACATATATCGCCCAATAGCATGTATACATATATCGCCCAAAAGCATGCGAGATATATCGCCCATAGCAAACATGAACATATAAACAGCACATAGACATACCACAGAGCTATAAGCTATCACATACAATACACCTAGCACATACATGCATACCATAAACATCAGATTAGTGTTACAGTACGCGAACGTACCTTCGTTGACGGTCGTCGGTATTTCTAGCGGAATACGGTACGACAGTAGGTCAGAACCTTATCAGAGATATCCTATCAATATAACAACGTACTTGTTAAGGATCTATCATTACGACGGACATTTTTAGTCAAAATGACCATTTTACCCCTGACCCCCTAATCGGCGGAATTTCACCAGAGCTTCGCTATTTTAACTCTAATCTTCCAAAATTTTGCCATAACTCCGATCCCATCATGATTTTCGAAATAATGACTAAAATACCCTTATCATATGATATCTAATCATACTTGGAAGATTAAAGACTAAACTAGCATTTCTACTATAACTACCGAATCGAAACTAGAACTTAAGACTCGGTACCGAAAAACTTACCCAGAGCTTCGCTACAAAATTCCCCGGACTCCTCCTTCTCCAGAGCTCCTCTCTCTAAAAACCTCTCTCTAAAATTGCTCTTGCAATTTGGTGTGAATTCTCCAAAGGCTTGAATGCCTATTTATAGACTTTTGGAGGGCAAAATTGCACCTTTCCACATTAATTCTAAACCATTGGATTCAAACTTTTGAAGTGGCTTCTTCTTGGCTTTTAGATGTGTTGGCCGACATCTTTCTTTTTCCTTAGCCAATTAATATGTTTTATATGCCAATTGCATTGTTCACTTTAATTAAAGCTTTCTCCTACTTCTTTCTACTTTAATCAACCACTTGCACATAAATGCATTCACACTTGACAAAATTTCACATTTTCTCTTTCCTTTTTCCTTCATATTTCGGCTGCACATAGACAATCAATGATCAATTCAAATTCCTCCCTTATTTGACTTTTCAACCTTGCTTTATTCAATTGCAACATATTAACCATTAAACAATTCTTCAATTCTTTTACAAGTTCATAAAACCGTGTGTGTGTTCCCCTTTTTGCTTTCCAATATCATGATATTAATTAAACAAAACTCCTTCCATCCACACAATGATTTTCGAAATACATGGTCTCCATTTGACCAAAGAATTTACTTCCAAATATACCATGCTTTATGTTTCATTGGCTTGTGTTTCATGTTTGATCTTTTTTCCATAACTTCCTAGTTAAGTTTACTCCATTTTTCCCTCTTCTATTTCCCCTTATTTTCGAAAATATGTGGCATCTTTTGACAAAAGATGTTGCTTTAATATATCATATATTACTTACCAAAAAATTCTCTTATTGGTCCAATCTTTAATTAAGGTTTCACCTAATTAACTTCCTTTGTTTTGTGGCTCTTACTCATTGTAATACTTTAATTCTTCCAATTTCAAATAAATATTTTCTTGCCTCTTTATAATTTTTACAGGGTATTTTATAACCCGTAAATATTTTAGGGACCTATTTGCAAACTTCTAAACGTTTTAGGGACCTAATTGCAAATTATTCCTTTTCAAGAGAAACTACCCCAAAAATAAGATAAATTCTTCACAAGATCTTTGAGATCCCATATTCACCTATTTCCAATAGGTATTATTTACTCAATATGATACTTATCATAAATGAGATTTTCAGGGTATTACAGTATCTATTTAATTGGGCATAACAAATGCAAGTATAAATAGGGGTATTATAGGAACAAAATGACAAAAGTTAAAAATTGCTTTTATAATTAGGACCAAAACCAACTCTAAAATTTGCTCCTATAATTAGGACCGGAGGGAGTATTATTTTATTTTTTTGCTAACGTGCAGCTTTTCAATATCAAAATCATCGCCAAAAGAAGATGCACCTTATATCTTGGGATATGATAAAGAGAGACAAAGCTGAGGGAGGCTTGGGTATAAAGGATCTCCAATATCAAAATAAAGCATTCATTATGAAGTTGTGTTGGGGAATGATCACAAAACCCAATGCATTATGGGTTAAATGTCTTCGTAGAAAGTATAATTTTGGAGATAGTACCTTTCCTCAGGTTAGTAAAAGAAGATGTCAATCCGCAATTTGGAATGGAATAACAGCAGTATGGGATCAATTTTGCATGGGAATTGGTAAGAAATTGAGAGGTGGGTTATCAACAAAAGCATGACAAGATAATTGGACACCTTTGGAAAAGCCATTGAAATATTATGTGGAAAGGAACTACCATCTGGTAGATTTAGAAGTGGTGGTAAAAGATTTTGTCACAGCTAATGGGCAATGGGATAGGGATAAATGGAGAACTTTCCTTCCAGAATGGGTAGTGGATGAGATTTTGAAGGTTTCTCCCCCTACAGGGTTACTTAATGATGTTTTTTTATTGGCGTAAGGCTTCTGATGGCAATTTCAGTGTGAAGTCAGCATATACCATGATTTACCAGCAGCAGCAGCACTTGACTTAGTTCTCTTGGCGGTGTCTATGGCGTTGGGGAATCCCAGAACGAGCCAAATTCTTCATGTGGCAAGTGTTTCATGAGAGATTACCCATTAATGCACTCAGAGCTAAATATAACCCTAGTGTGCAAAACATATGTCCGATTGAGTGTGATAGCGAGTAATCCATACTTCATATTCTAAGAGATTGTGAGATTGCAAGAAGAGTGTGGTCATTTGTAACTAACCCTGTCTACTATTATATATTTTCCTCTGGTAATTTGCAGGATTGGTTGGCGTGGAACATGCAAAACAACCCAGGAAGCAGGTCTGTTGCAAGGTGGCCTTGGCACCGGATGTTTGGTACCATGTGCTGGCTTCTCTGGAAAAATAGGTGCAAGAAGGTGTTTGAGGGCACTTGTGACCAGCCTAAAACAATTGCTCACCGATGTACACTGCATTTAATGGAGGGAGTAGAAAATGGACGCTTTCAACATAAGATATTTCAGATACCAGATAGATCAGAAGCCAAATGGTGTCCCCCTTCGCCAGGATTTGTGCGTTTGGATGTGGATGGTTCCCATAATGCTAGAGGCTAGGCAGCTTGTGGGGGAGTGATTAGAGATGATCAAGGCAACTGGATATGTGGATTTCAACGGAAGTTAGGGCACATTACTCCAACTGCTGCGGAAATCCATGCTATCCACACAGGCCTTCTTCTTTGTAGACAGTTGGGACTAAGTAGGATTAAGCTTTATACAAATTCTTTGGAAGCTGTGCGTTTGCTATTGATTGATTGTGGGTACATCCTTTGCAAGATGAGATTCAAGAAGTAAGATCCCTTATCCAATCAAATTGGGATCTTGAGATCATTCACATGTACAGGGAAGGACTAAGATGTGCCGATTATCTAGCCCGAATGGCTTAGGAGAACAATCGAGATTTTGATGTCTTATTGACTCAGCCTTTTGCTTGTTTAGAGTTATTTAAGCTGGAATGTGGTGAAATCTCTCAAACCACAATAGTGTCGTCTAATTAGTAGACTCTTTGTACTTCTCAAGCTATTTGCTTGCCTTTGTATTAAAAAAAAATAAAAAATCATCGTAGCAAATAAAATTGAAGCTTTTTAAATGTTTTAAAAGCCCAGTCCAACTTAGGCTAAGCAAGTTGTCCGTAACCCAGTAAGCCTGCCCGAACCCATATAAAATTTACCTATTTAAGCCCGTTTATAAAAGCCCATGACAGGGTGGGTTGAAACCCGCTCATTTAAGAATCTCAAAAAAAAAAAAAAAATAGGCGGGCTATAGACATGCCTGCGGGCTGCCTATGCCCGCCCATTTAATTTATTTTTATTTTTATTTGTGTGTATTTATACTTTATAAGAAAACTTCATTAATTTGCCCCCTATTAGTTTCTTAGTTTCTTGTTTATACGAGTTCTATGAATTTTCTGCTTTTTGGTTTCCGAAATCGATCATGTTTATTTCTTATTTTTATTATGATAACTAGATTCCTAAGTGGGACTATGGTTAAGACTATGGCCTTTAGTTTGTCTTAAGTGTGTTTTTTTTTTTTATAACATTGTCTTCAGTATTTTTTTTTTATTGTTATTTACCGGTAGCTTTTCATGTGCAGTTTTTTAGAAGAAAAAATTAGCAAAGGAAGTAATTTGGCATAATGAATTAACAAGGACTAGAGTTGTTTCAGGATAATTATCCATTCGCTCTATGAATTTGGTTTTATTTCATAAGGAGAAGAACAATTTTTTGTGGTGCATTTTGACAATATATTTAAAGGTGATTATTTTTATCATGATTGTATTTTTGCCGAAAGGTATAAAATAAAAGACAATACCGGGGCTGTGCAAATAACAAATTTGTGTTTAAGTTAGTATCAGGTTTATATATAGGGGTATTTTGTTTTGAAATTATATCAACTAGTATTTATTTAACAACTAGAGCTACATCCCCTTCATCAAGTGAATTTAAAAATGATAATAAAGCATGAAGATCTAATGGAAGTATGCCATCTCATAAATCTTTGAGTTAATAATTGTCATGATTTAGTTTGAAAAATGAAGTTTCAACATGAAAATGATGATGATGATATATATATATATAAAGTTAAGTTCTTTTATGCAATATGTGATGATTGAACTTTGAAGATTCAAAATTTAAATGGGTTACCCATAAACTATTTTAACCTACCCATTTATATCATAACCTGTTTAACATGGGCTTAAAGAGGTTGAGGAGTACGAGTATGTGCTAGCCTGCACCCGTGTAACATTAAATGGGCGGACTACAGGTTTAGTTGCAGGCTGCCCAACCCACCCGTTGCGCTGCCCTAGATCCAACGGTGAATCAGAAAGATTAACAGTTTGCTTTTTCCCCCTAATCAATAAAAAACTCTAAAAAAGTTAGAACATAATTGATTGAGGTAATGGAAATGGTTTAAGGGTTAAAAGTTCAAATCAAAATTAGTGTGTGCTTGTATTAGTATTTTGAGAATATCTTTTATGATTTACGAAGTAAGCATATGAGAAGAGTTTTGTCTCAACTTGCAAAAAGAGAGTTTCTGAAACCGCAATTTGAGTGTTACCCAAACACTCACTTAATTGGTGAGAGTAGTCATGATAAAAATAATATTTAAATAAAAAACATTAACACACAAGTAATAGAATATTTATGGACAAATCTCAGATAATCCAATAAAATAGAGTTATTAAAGCATAATATGATGGTTTACTCAGTCCCAATAGTTGTAGTTTCAATCCCAACTCAATCTTTGAACTTTAAGTCGTTGCAACTTGGTTACTACTTTATAATTTAGTCATTATGTTCTAGAATAAAGGAGGGGACCATATCATAAAATGGTTAAGATTATAGGGACTAAGTTGCAGCGAGTCAAAATTCAGAGACTGAGTTCCCACTAAATCAAAACTATAGGGACTGAGTTGCGCCAAGTCAAAGTATAGAGATTGAGTTATAACCAAGTCAAAACTATAGGAACTAAAGATTAAATTTCCCAATTATTTTTTATCTATTACTACCTCTGATCTTACTTTTTTAAAAAAAAAAAATTTAAATAATTTTTTATCTTCTCTAACGCTCCTAGTATTAAAGTAACACCGTTTAATCATTTTAGTTAAGAAGAGTGGCAACACTCCATGGGGCATGAGTGAATAAAAAATGCACATACACAAATGCCCCCATTTAAAGCCAATTTCATTTAACTTAAATTGATGTATCACATATAGAGTGGGGAAATCGGGTTGAGCCCATCGGGCCGGCCCGTTTAAGCTCTAGCCTGTCAAAGGCTGGATTTGAAAAATGGACGAGATATTTGAAATTGGCCTTGGAGGGCCTCGGGCTTAAACGGGCCAGCCCTACAGGCCCTTTTCACTGTATTTTTTTTTCCTTTTTTAATTTATTAATTTATATATATTTTGTATTTGTTATAGAGTTATTTATCCATTTAACTACAAATACATAATAACTATACTCTAATTTTATGATTTGGTTTATTATTTGTTGCAAATAAAGATTATGGATGTGTTCATAAAGCAGGAGAAGAAATTTATGATATTCTTACTCATGAGCCAGAGGCTACTACTCAAAGTGAAGAAGAATTAAATGTCGTTGAAATTGATGATAGTGGCGAAGATGACGACAATAATAGTCATCGTACTAATGTCGCTTAGTGGTATGTTTCTTATGTTTTATGTGAGTTATTTGTGAACATAGTTTGCTTTTGATTATGAATTAGTGAATGTGCTTATTTGTTGGATGATTTGTGTTGTAATTTACTAATTATATTTCTTAAAAAAAAAAACAGAGGAAAAATAGTTAAAATTTGGAATAGTAATTTCTAGACCCTGGAGGGCCGACCCTGGCCCTAGTGCTTTCAGACCGGGCTTTGAAAAACATATGTTTTTCTTACCTCAGGCCCTGGAGGGCTGGCCCTGTTAGGCCCTGACCCTTCACGGACCGGCCCTGATTCCCAATTCTAATAACATAGATATATGAACTTACAGGGATTATTGTTTAATCTATGGACTTAAACTTTAAATGTTCCTACTTCAACAAAAATAACAGCGGGAAGAAAAACCAGCAAGCAATGTTTTAAAAAAAGGGTAATGTGCAAAAATGCATATGTGCTTTACCCTTAAGAGCACCAAACACTAAATGCTTTTTTGGGCTATAAAAGTGCCTATATGGTTACAATTTTGGAGCAAAAGTCACAGAAAACGTTAATAGAGAGGATGTTGACCGTTAAGTTACAATTGGATTAAATAAACTGAATTAAATTAAGCAAAACTAATTAATAGGAATAATCTCTAGAACCCAAACAAGTTCAGGGTCCTCTAGGTTGAAAAGAGAATTAGCCACACATGGCTATAACAAAAAGATGAGACTCAGATTGAAAGAATAAAGGAAAGAGATGAAAGAAAGTTTCTCCGTCGCCTCCACAGTCCTTCCGTCCTTTCGTGGAGATGATGAAGAGAACCAAAACGCTCAGCCGCTACTCCTCTGCTTCTTTGTTTCTGCGTCTCTTGACCTTCTCCTCGTTCCTCTCCTCATTCTTCCTCTCTTCATATATATAACCTAAAAATAACTTAGGTCGTGGGTCACTGATTCTCCTTTTCTTATTAAAAAGATATATTATATCTTGTAATTTACTCCACCAGATTACGCATGTAATACCCTAAAAATCTATATCATAATTTGGTAAAATTATGCCTATAGAAAGTAGGTGAATATGAGATATCAAATATTAAGTAATAATTAGATTATTTTCCAAGGAAAAATCTCTTAGAGAAAATTAGGAAAAAGAACTATGGGGTCAGAAGGACCAAAATACCCCTAGTAGAAAATGGTTGAAAATTAGTAAAAGTATATTTACTAATTAATTGGAAATTTTTGAGAAAAATAGTTGAGTTTAGGTATTTTTAAGCCTAAATGCAAGAATAGACCAATAGGAAAATTTTGTAAAAAATTATGTAAAAATAATTATTTAATTAATTAAATAATTAATTAAATAATTAATCAAAAAAAAAATAAAAAAAAAAAAAAAGGCAGAAAAAAAAGAGAAAAAAGAAAAATGAAATGAAAAATAAATATATGCAAGTGGTATTATTTTAATATTATAATTAATTAAAGCAAAAAAATGTGAATAGTAATTTAGAAATTAGGAAACGGATCCTATCTAGAGATCTAGGAATAGGAATTCCAAAGTCAGGGTAAAATATTGCTCGGTGAGTTTTTACCTTCAAGTGACCTCTTAGGAAGTTAATTAGACGTCGATTGTGCTTTTCCTAATAAGACGAAATAGGGAAAAATGCAGATCGGCACATTTTTGGATATGAAGGAAATAAATTCTAACTAAACATCTAGGAATGAGTTTGAATTTATATGAACATATTTGGAATCAGTGAATTTTTCTGAAGAAGTTGATGATTCCAGAAATACGTTTCGACACCGAACGCGTTCGGACACGTTTATCGAGAAAACTTCAACTGGACTGTTGGAGCCCTATATGGGATCAAAATTTAGGTTAACTTGGACATTTCTAGTAAGTGAGCAAATGGTTTCAAAGTTGTAAATCCAGAATTTTGAAAGTTCTCCGAAATCACGCGAATCGGGTACCGATCGGGGAAATTCTATTAGACCGGGTTTGGAGCAACCCAAGTCACCATTTTTGGACCACTCCCTTGCAGCCACATCACCTCTGAATTTCGTCCAACTAGCTCCCATGGACAAGAATTATACACCATTTCAAGTTGGATTTTCCATGGTTAAGAACAACCTTGAAAATTCCATATGTGTCCTTAGAAAATTCTATAAATAGGTGCCTTGCTCTTCATATTTCTTCACACCATTTCACTCCTTCCTTGGCCGAACCTAGAGGGAGAAAGTAGAGAGAGAAGCTCTGGGCAAAATTGTGCAGAAGTCTTCAACGGGTAAGTCCTTCGGTCCTTAGTCTTTAGTTTTTAGTTCGGTAGTTAGTAGAATTGTTAGATAGTTTTAGTGAGTAGGGAATGAGATTCCTACTGTTTTTTAGGCCTCATTGCATTGAAAAATGCCTGACGAGGTAAAAAACTTAGTAGGGATCGAGTACCTGAAAAGTTGAAGCTTTTATAGCTCTTTCAAGAGTAGGGGTTGTAATGCTAGAATAGCCTTTAAATTTTCAAGTATGATTGGATATCATATGGGAGGGCTATTTTAGTCTTTATTTTTGAAAATCAAAATGGCGTCGAAGTTCTGGCGAAATTTTGGGAAGAAAATTAGTCAGAGTAACGAAGTGCTGGCGAAATTCCGCCAATTAGGGGTATAGGGGCAAAATGGTAATTTTTACCTAAAATGCCAATTATGATGTCAAATCACTAATGAAAGTGATATTACTCTTATAGGACATCGAAACTTTGATCTGCTGCCAGTTCTGTTGCCGACGTGCATTGTTTCACGTTTTCCCGTAAAAGTATGTTTTCCGCCAGAAGTACCTAACGTCGTCAACGAAGGTACGTTCGCGTACTGTAACACTAATCTAGTGCTGCTCATATACATATATGTGATAGATACATTCACGGATAGAGATTCTGTTAGGAGTCACCGAGATACATTCACGGTTAGAGACTACGTTCGGGGTTACCGATTATACATACGGTTCACACGGGTTATAGATGTAGTAATACCGTTAGAGTTTTCCTAGCGGCGAGGACACGACCTATCATCGTGGCCTTTGGTGAATAGTGCAGGCACTTTATGGGGCTTACATACGCTTTACGCTTATGTCTTGTCATTATATTGATCATTCTTTGTTATTGTATGAATGTTTGTTGGCTATATCTTGTTTTATTTGAGCATAAGGTTAACAGTTACACAGGGTTCGATGCATGGACTCCGGCTCTTAACGTAGCGTCAAGTTCAGGATGACCACGGATCGGAGATCGAGGCAAGCTGCACGAGTAGGCTCATGGTTGGAGGGCATGTAGCACGAGTGAGCTCTTAGACGGAGATGTCACTTTATTGTTTTCCGTATTTACCTAGGAGAACAATAGGATCTTTATATCAACACTGTATTACACTCTGGTTATCGTTTTAATGGGAATCAGTTACTCTTACGCTCCAAGGCTCGACTCTGATTTAAAAAAAAAATTGGCTCTGGAATTGGGATGTTACAACGCAATTGATTTTGTTTCTATTTTTCTTACTTGGGACCATCGAGTTTGGATGATTGCATATCCTCTTAATTGCTTTTTCTACTTCTTTCCAAATTAGTTAATATTTCCTGCTAAATATAATAGGAAGCTAATTCTCATAAAATATACACCTATTTAATTATAAAATATATACTTATCAAACTCCCCCATACTTAAACATTTGCTTGTCCTCAAGCAAAAGAATTCATTATCTGAAAAGAACATTGCTTATGACATTCCAAAACAGAGAACAATAAACCACCACACTTAGATCATATCATCAAATCTTATGTAAGTTAATGTCTTATAAGAATAGGTCACTAAGCCAATAGAGTTAAACAATTGTAAACAATTGTATCAATTGATTTTGTTTCTATTTTTCTTGCTTGGGACCATCGAGTTTGACTGATTGCATATCCTCTTAATTGCTTTTTCTACTTCTTTCCAAATCAGCTAATATTTCCTGCAAAATATAATAGGAAATAAGTAGATTTTATATCAAAATATCTTTTTATCCTATAATGATGGAAAAGTTTATAAAAGATAATTAAATAGGCATATAATATTAATAACTCCAGCTAATTCTCATAAAATATACACCTATTTAATCATAAAATATATACTTATCAATACCATATTTAATCATAAAACATGATATCTACAATATATTGGAAGACTAAAGATCAAAACAACATAAACTATGAACTTAACCTAGAACTTCAAGAACTACAAAAGCTAAAGACTAGAACACTTACCCTTGAAGAACCTCCTTCTACTTCTCCATGCCTCTCACTTCTCTCTAGCTTCTCTACTCTTACTTTCTATTTCTCATTTGAGCTTTTGGTGTGAAGTTTATGAAGAATGAGGGTGCCTATTTATAGAGAAATTCTAGGACCCATTTGGAATTAGAATTTCCCCATCTCCCTTCATAGCCATGCGAATTGCTTGGCCAAGAACATGGCCTTGTTGGCCTCTTCATGTCCATGTCTTTTACTCTATGTGCAATTTGCATGTGCTTTTAAATTTCTAATACTGTTAGAGATAAAGTTTGAAGTTTTATGTAGTCTCTTGAGAAGCACATGAAATAACAAGAATTATGGTCCAATTTGGGGGTTTTACTAGTCTCCTAGTCATTTTAGGATAAACCCCGTCGGTTATGGAAATGACATCGGAAATAACCCACTTCGGGATAAAAATTCACTTGTTAGTAATATGTCCTGATGTTTAATACTTAGTTCATAGATTTCAAGATATGATTTATTTTCTATCGGTTCTCAATTATCCTATTTGCTTTTTCAACAAATATCTTCCTACCTCCCTTGGCTCATAATTGCATTCACACTACACATTTTCTCTTTCTTTCTTCTCCTAATTTTCGAATTGCATGGCCATTTCTTGGCCATGCATGTTGCTTTATTCATTTGCCAAATACTTCAATTATTTAATGAAAGAAGAAACAAAATCCCTTCCATTTATTGCATATTTCATTAACAAAATAACTTGATCATTTCTTTGCTTTCTATGTGCCGACATCTTTTTTTATTTTAGTCAATTAATATGTTTTTATATAGCCAATTGCATTGTTCATTTAATTAAAACTTCCTCCTACTTTTTTCGAAATCCATGGTCAATATTTATCCAAGGAATATGCTTCTCCACTTGCACAAATATCCTATGTTCTATGTGTTCCCATTGGTTGTTTTATTTTTCCAAAGATTAAGGTTCAATTAATTTAGAACCATTAGATTAACTTGACAAGATTAATTCTTGGCCTTTGTTTTATGTTGACATTGCCAAAGTTAATTACTAAACTTGTTTAGTGCCTTAATCATATTCTTTGTTGGTTAATTAGGCTCTAGGATTTTTACATAATCCTTCTTATGCATTACTTAACCATGCCTAATTAATTAGCAATTACCTTTTTGCTAAACTTGACCCTTAATTGGTCACTAATCTTTAATTAGGGTTTACACCTAATTAACTCTGAATATCACATTTCTTCATGCTTAAACAATTAGCAATTAATTACTTATTTAATCACTTACTAATTATTGACAATTTTCTTAATTAAGATTAATTGTTTTCTCACAACTATTTTACTGATATTGGTCATATATGCTCCATATATTATTCTAAAAATCATGGGGCAACTTATGTTCCCCAAAATAATATTAATTTTTGCTTCATCATTTTTCAAGGATAATAATCTCAAAAATTATCTAAATTAGAGACAACATACTTTCCTATTTTTAATAAATATTTAATTGTCTCTCAGGATTTATTATAATATTCTCAGGGTATTTTATGACCCATATATGCACTTAGGGACTGTTTGGCTCTTTTATTCCTTTTAATTTCAAGGGTAATTACCCTAAAATCATTAGATAAATTCCACAAGTTTTGAGACCATATATTCACCTATTTCCCATAGATATTATTTACTAAAGTATGATACTTATCATAAGTAAGATTTTTAGGGTGTTACAATCTTGAAGTATTTTTTTAGTACCAGTCAACATCTTGAAATTTTTTTTTTTGAGATCCTATATTTTAGGGTACTGACTGGTACATAAAAATTACTTCAAGATATCGACAGATATTAAAAAGATACTTGAGGATATTGACTGGTATTGAAAAAAATACTCCATGATCTTGAAAAATTACTTTAAAATCTTGAAAAAATATTCCAGGGTATTGACCGGTACTAAAAAAAAATACTTCAAGATACTGACTGTTAATAAAAAGATACTTCAGGGTATTGTCCGGTACTAAAAAAATACTTCAGGATACTGATTGGTTTTGAAAAAAATACGACATGATCTTGAAAAGTTATTTCAGGTTACTGACTGTTACTAAAGAAAATACTTCAAGATACAGATTGATACTAAAATAAATAGGCAAGTTTTGACCAGGGACTAAATGAAAATTTGAAAAGTTCATGGAGGGACTAAATTGAAATTTGTTGAAATTTTTTTGGGGCTGAATTGTAATTAATAACAATTTAGAACCCATCAACATTCAAATCATCGTTTTCAATATAAAAAAAAAAAGTCAAACTAACAGTCAATGGGTACTTTTACTCCACTTTTGTAACTATATAGTCACTTTTGCATATAAAAAAAACACACTTGATGTTGAATGCACTTGGGCATTCATAATGTTATCCAAACTTTTATTGAGACACATCTTCCACCACCTTATTATCAAAATCACTGTGTATCCCACTTCTGCTCCTGCCTTACATCTCTGAACAGAGCGGCATATTATTTGTTTTGACTTGGTTCTCAAGTGATGTTGTGTTAGAAGACCTGGATGGCTACCCCTTCGTCAGAGACCAACACACTTGAGGAAAAAATATTCCTCACTTTGGTAAGTTCTATAGTTATATATGTTAATGAGAGAATTTAGATTATATATATTTCTATTTTGTGGTAATGTAATACCCAGATTTTATTATCTGGAATATTATAAATAAATTGGATATTTCTGATAAGTGAAGTTATGATCTCGAGACTTGTGATTTTATAGTCTATGTTTCTAAGTTGAATTCTGTGGGAAATTAGAGAATTTAAGTGCCAAAGTGTCAAAATGACGAAAATGCCCCTATGGGACATAAATGACTTGGAAAGATTGAGAAGGAATGTTCAAAAACATATAAATGTATATTTATACTTCAGAAAGTATTTGAAAGTATAAGGGAAAAGTATTCAGAAAGTATTGGCTCAGGAAGTATAGAAAAGTATTTCGGGAAGTAATAGAAAAGTATTCGGGAAGTATCGAAAGTATTAGAAAATATTAGAAAGTATTAGGAAGTGGGAAAAATTAGAAAGTATGAGAAAGTATTAAGGAAGTATCCGAAAGTATTCATGCTAGCCGAAAATTTCAAGGAAAAGTGGATAGGAATGAGTTATAATAATATCATGATATTTATAATCCACTTGCAAATTTAATATTAATATAATTAAATATAGTGAATAGTAATTCAGTAAATAGGAAACGGATCCTATCTAGAGATCTAGGAATGGGATTTCCAAAGTCAAGGTAAAATATTGATCAGTGGATTTTTATCTTAGTTAGACTCTTAGGAAGTAAATTACGAAGCCGTTTGTGCATTTTCCTAATAAAACAAAATAGGGAAAAATGCGAGATAGGCACATTTTGGACCTAAAGAAAATAAATTCTAACTCAACATCTAGAAATGAGTTTGAAATTATCTGGACATATTTGGACTCGGTGAATTTTTGTCCGAAGTTGATGATTTGAGAAAATCGTTCCGTAGCCGGGCACGCTTTTCGAGGAACTTCAGACTGACTGTTGGAGCCCTATATGGAATCAAAATTTAGGTTAACTGGGACATTTCTAATAAGTGAAAATATGTCTTCAAAGTTGTAAATCCAGAATTTTGAGATTTTTCCGAAATTACGCGAATCAGGTACCGATCGGAGAAATTCATCCGGGTAGGCTTCTGGAAGGGACACTTGGCCACCTTCCATTGGCCAATGGATGCCACCTAAGCAAGGGGGAAGTTCGGCCAAGAAGGAAGAGGAAAGAAGAAAAACTTTTTGGAAAAGTTGCTTTGGACGGTCCAGATCGTTTCTCATAAAGTTGATCCGACGGCCGAAACCCTACCACAGTTTCTATAAATACCCCCCTCCCTTGTGTTTTCTCACATTCTCAAGCAAGAATTCGAAATCTAGTGAGAGAAAGAAGAGAGAGGTGCTCTGGGAAAATCTGCAGCGAAGCTCTGGGTAAGTTTTCCGGTACCGAGCTTTTAGTTTCCGTAATTCTTTCAGTAGTTAGAGTAGTAATACTAGAGTAGCCTTTATTTTTTAAATATGATTAGATATCATATGATAGGGCTATTTTAGTCTAGAATTTCGAAAATAATCATTGGGTCGAAGTTCTGGCAAAATTTTGGAAAATCGGAGCCAAAGTAACGAAATGCTGGCAAAATTCTGCCAATTACACTACAAAAAAAAAACGACAATTAGTAGCGGTTAAAATGACCTATTTGTAACGGTTTTTGATGTGACAAACGACATTTATAGCGGTTAGAGGAACCGCGACAAAAACGCCTGTGGCAAGACGATTTGTAACGGTTAAACAAAACCGATACTACATACACATAAAATGGTAATTTTACCTAAAATGCCGTTATAATGCCAAATCACTAATGAAAGTGATATTACTCTTTTAGGATATCGAAATTCGATCTGCTGCCGTTACGCTTCCCGACGTGCATTGTTTCACGTTTTCCGTAGAAAAGTACGTTTTCGCCGAAGTGCCGAGCAGCCGTCGGCAAAGGTACGAACGCGTCTTGTAACACTAATCTTGTCTGCTTAAATACATATATGTCAAAGATACGTTCGTAGACCGTTATACAGACAGTTTTATACGGGTTATGTCATTATAATGCCGTTATGTTTTCCTAGCGCTGAGGACACGAGTGGTATCGTGGCACTGGTGAATAGTGCAGGCTGTTATTGTTGTCTTACATTGTGGGGCTTACATACTGCTTATTGCTTATGTTTGTCGGCATAATGATCATGCATATGCTATATGCTTATGTAATGATATACTGTTGTATTTTCTCTAGAATATCATTGTCGTATCTTGTATTGTTTGGGTATGAGGTTAAGCTGTTACACAGGTGAATTGAATCTCAGTTGTAGCTTCAGGATCCGGAGGACCACAGATCGGTGCTAAGGACAAGCAGCAGGAGTAGGCTACGGGCCGAAGTTATCTTATCGTTTTCTGTACTTACCTTTGAATAGTAGTTCACCTTTGAACAGTAGGATCATTGTAATGTCAATACTATGTTACACTTTGGTTCATATTTTGTTATGATCAGTTACTCTTTCGCTCCATTGCTCTACTCTGATTGAAAAAAAAAAATTCCGCTTTAAAAATTGGGATGTTACATTTTTGGTATCAGAGCAAATCTTTCTGGCAAGTATTTAACTATGTTACCACGAACAGTTTGGTGCCGAAGGCAAGGCTAGTCTACGTGGGTGTGCCAATCAGTCGCCGTATAAGTCGGTGAGGCCCCATGGTAGACACTTACCTGGCCATTCTGTTCGGATAACGGAGTTAGGTTCTTAAGCCTTTTGACTTTGAGCACTTTTTGAAAATGAGTACTGATACGACCATTGGTGTAATATGTAGTGATGGACAGAATAGAAAAATTCGTGTACCCTCTATCCCGTAATAATGAGATGTAACGCTCGTAGAACCGTAATACCAGAGATGGCAGGACGAAGACGAAATCCTGATATTTCTGATAACCCCAAACTGAAATATGATCCTGACCCAGTGTGCTACCCTGAGTCAATGGCTAGTATGCCTTTATAGCCGGAGAAACCTATTGGCTCAGATCATTCATCTGATGACGACAACGTGGGGATATACGATTTAACCACTGGTCATAAACCAGCTGGGTGATGTAATATACGTTAGCATGTACATTACATCTAATATGAAAATATATAGGTTTTGATGCCACGTGTTGTGTTATTTTTCTGACACATATATCCGTTATTTGATTAAGGGAAAGAGATAAAAATGGCGATACTAAGAGGTGCCGGTGCACCAAGGGGAAGAGGCCGAGGCAGAGGCCGAGGTCGAGGTAGAGGCAGACAGCCTCAAGATAGAGCAATACCTGAAGTTGGACAAAACCAAGAGGACCAACCTGCACAAAATCAACTCCTGAACCAACAAAACGATATACAGGAGATGCAACGAACTTTGCAAGAGCAGAGAGCTCTTATCGATGCATTAATGGCAGAAAGACAAGAAAGACAAAGACAAGAGGAAGAGCGCAACAATGAAGAAAACGAGGAGAATGAAGAAGAAAACGAGGAGAACGATGACAGTCAAAGCGAGGAAGACTATGAGGAAAACGCTGAGGAATCTGATAGGTCCCAATCACCTCCACGTCAACGAATGGAAAAGACCACGGAAAACTGGGTCAACCAGTTCTGCAAGTTAAAGCCACTCGGTTTCCGAGGAAAGAGTGAGTTAGCTGAGGATTGGCTTCTGAGTCTAGAGAAGATCTTTGAAGTCATAGAGTGCCCAGGAAATTGGAAGGCACAACTGGCAATATACAAGCTTGAAGGCGATGCCCATAGATGGTGGAAAAGCGTTTCCACGACCCTGCCAAGCCCTGTTACTTGGGAGATGTTCCTGGAACAATTCAACGAACAATATTTTCCTCCCTCGACACAGGTGATCAAGGAAGAGGAATTTCTGCAGATCCAGCAAGGAAATGAAGAGTCATTCGACGACTACTTCGCTCGTTTCACCAACTTGTCTCGCTATTCATCATATTTGAAAAATAATGTGGATGAAAGCTGGAAGGCAAACCGACTTGTGACCGGGCTGAAGTACGACATAAGAGCGAGGCTGGTATCTCACCAATTCTCCAAGATGGCCCAAGCTGTAGGATTCTGCAGACTGACAGAGCGCAACTTGAAGGAACTGCGCAAATCCCGAGGCCAGGACGGTAACAATGCAAACCGCGGTGGGTCTAACCGCGGAGGTTCCTCACAGAAGAGGAAAGCGCCTTGGAGCGACAACCGAGGCGGGAACAAGAGACCCTACCAACAGTACAGTCTCAGACAACTGGGATCCCAGATGTGTCCAAAATGTAAGAAGTACCATCCAGGAGCCAACTGTGATGGGAAACAAGTCTTCTTGGTGCCGAAGCGGGACATTAGCCGGGATTGCCCCGAGAAGGCTGCAGAGGCGAGACCTCAGAGCGCTGGCCGGATCTTTGCGTTGACAAACACAGAGGCCAGAAAATCTCCAGAGATGGTCCAGGTACCATCTGTCTCAATGGAAATCTATTACAAGCATTGTATGACTCGGGTGCTAGTCATTCGTTTATTTCATATGATTGTGCAAGTCGTTTAGGATTGCATGCCTCTAGATTACCATTTGATCTTGTAGTATCTACACCGTTGGGTGTAAAGTCTTTAGCTTCTGATGCATGTATGAATTGTACTGCTAACGTGGATGGACGAGTTTCTAAAGTGGATCTTATCCGTCTACCTCTTCACGGCATCGACGTCATACTCGGTCTGAATTGGTTAACGGCCAACGGTGCGATGATCGACTGTGGCAAGAAGGAGATATCATTTACCGGAGACAATGTTGAAGTGAGCCTGAACTTTCTCTCCGCTACAGAAGGTGATCGATGCGTGAAGCAGGGATGCCATGCCTACATGTATTCTTTTCTGTCAAAGCAGAAGCTGACCTTTCACTCCAGGATATCCCTGTGGTGAACGATTTTCCTGATGTATTTCCGGAGGATCTCACCGAGCTACCTCCTATCCGTGAAGTGGAGTTCAACATTGATTTGATGCCTGGCACAGGGTCAATATCAAAGGCGCCGTATCGTATGGCTCCTAACGAGATGCAGGAGTTGAAGAAGCGGTGGAAGAGCTTTTGAAGAAGGGGTTCATTCGACCTAGCGTATCACCGTGGGGAGCCCCAGTACTTTTTGTAAAGAAGAAAGATGGAAGCTTCCGACTCTGCATCGACTACCGCGAACTCAACAAAGTAACCGTAAAAAACAAGTACCCACTTCCCCGGATTGATGATCTTTTGGATCAGTTATCTGGTTCCACTGTCTTTTCAAAGATTGATTTACGTTCGGGATACCATCAGTTGCGAGTCAAGGATGGCGATACTCCCAAGACAGCTTTCAGAACCAGATATGGGCATTATAAATTCCTTGTGATGCCCTTCGGATTGACAAATGCACTGCGGTATTCATGGATTACATGAACCGTATCTTCCGACAACACCTAGACCAGTTTGTGGTGGTGTTCATCGATGACATTCTTATTTATTCTAAGAGCAAAGAAGAGCACGAAGAACATCTGCGAAAGGTGTTAGACATACTCAGGGAGAAGCAACTCTATGCTAAGTGAGCAAATGCGAATTTTGGCTGCCAGAAGTGAAATTTCTGCCATGTTATATCTAGCGGTGGAGTTGCAGTTGATCCAAGCAAGGTGGATGCGGTTCGAAGCGGAAACGGCCGAGAGGCGTGACGGAGATCCGTAGTTTCCTTGGTCTGGCGGGATACTACCCCAGATTCATACGGGATTTCTCGCGTCTTGCCCTACCATTGACAAAGCTTACGAGGAAGAATCAACCCTATGTATGGGGAGAAGAGTGGTGGCTTATGCCTCTCGTCAGCTGAAGCCTCACGAGTTAAACTATCCTACACACGATCTAGAGCTGGCGGCTATCGTGTTCACTTTGAAGATATGGAGGCATTACCTGTACGGTGTAACCTTAGAAATGTATTGTGACCAAAAAGAGATTCGTGAGAAGATCTCTCGAGGTGAGACCCAAGACCATGACCTATCACTTAATGGTTTGGTCAGGCATAAGAAGCGAGTCTACATACCGCCAGTTGATGAATTGAGGCGGAAGATAATGGATGAGGCTCATAAGAGTAAATACACTCTGCATCCAGGCATGGTCAAGATGTACCAGAGTATGAAATCCGAACTTTGGTGGCCCGGAATGAAGAAAGATGTAGCCGATTACGTGGCCAAGTGCTTGACCTGTCAAAAAGTAAAGATTGAACACCGTCGACCCCCTGGTCTTCTTCAAGGACTAGAGCTGCCGGAATGGAAATGGGAGAACATAACCATGGATTTTGTGGTAGGTCTGCCCAAGATCAGAAATCATGATACAATTTGGGTAGTTGTTGACAGATTAACCAAGTCAGCACATTTCATTCCCATCAGTATCCACTATTCTCTGGAACGATTGGCGGAGATTTATATCAAAGAGATAGTGAGATTACATGGTGTCCCTAAGAGCATTGTCTCTGATCGGGATACGCGGTTCAAATCCCGTTTCTGGCAAGCGTTACATGAAGGTATGGGGACTAAGCTGAGGTTCAGTTCGGCTTATCACCCTCAAACTGACGGTCAATCTGAGAGAACTATACAGATTTCAAAGGAAGTTGGGATCAACATCTTTCGCTAGCGAAATTTGCATATAACAACAGTTATCATGCTAGTATACAAATAGCCCGTTCGAGGCATTGTATGGGCGGAAGTGTCAATCACCATTATCTTTGGACAGATTCGTCAGCAGCAATTACTTGGGCCGGATATGCTTGAGCAGACCTCTGAGCAGATCTCGTTGATCAAGAAGAGACTCCTAGCCGCACATAGTAGACAGAAGAGCTATGCGGACAAAAGGAGGAGACCTTTGACGTTCTATGTCAGCGACCATGTGTTTCTAAAGTTATCTCCAGTAACTCGTGTCGGCAGAACGCTTAAGAGGAAGAAACTGAGTCCACGATACGTAGGACCCTTTGAAATTTTGGCTAAGCGCGGAGAAGTAGCTTATCAGATAGCCTTACCCCCGAACCTGAGTAATCTCCACGACGTTTTCCACGTGTCGCAGTTGAAGAAATACCAACCAGACCATGATCATGTCATCGAATACGAGGACGTTGAAGTACGGCATGACAATACCTTCATAGTTGAGCCGGAGCAGATCATCGATCACAAAGAGAAACGGCTTCGAAACAAGACAATTTTGATAGTGAAAGTGGTCTGGAAGGGTTTGTCAATCAAAGAAGCGACTTGGGAAACCGAGAAAGACATGGAAGAGAAGTACCCAGAGTTCATGGCCCGAAGTTTAGTTAGAATAGATTAAATTTCGAGGGCGAAATTTTGTTTAAGGGGGGAAGAAATGTAATACCCGGATTTGATTATCTGGAATGTTATAAATAAATTGGATATTTCTGATAAGTGAAGTTATGATCTCGAGACTTGTGATTTTATAGTCTATGTTTCTAAGTTAAATTCTGTGGGAAATTAGAGAATTTAAGTGCCAAAGTGTCAAAATGACGAAAATGCCCATATGGGACATAAATGACTTGGAAAGATTGAGAAGGAATGTTCAAAAACATATAAATGTATATTTATAGTTCAGAAACTATTTGAAAGTATAAGGGAAAAGTATTCAGAAAGTATTGGCTCAGGAAGTATAGAAAAGTATTTCAGGAAGTAATAGAAAAGTATTCAGGAAGTATCGAAAGTATTCCGAAAATATTCCGAAAGTATTAGGAAGTGGGAAAAATTAGAAAGTATGAGAAAGTATTAAGGAAGTATTCCGAAAGTATTCATGCTAGCCGAAAATTTCAAGGAAAAGTGGATAGGAATGAGTTATAATAATATCATGATATTTATAATCCACTTGCAAATTTAATATTATATTAATATAATTAAATATAGTGAATAGTAATTCAGTAAATAGGAAACGGATCCTATCTAGAGATCTAGGAATGGAATTTCCAAAGTCAAGGTAAAATATTGATCAGTGGATTTTTATCTTCCGTTAGACTCTTCGGAAGTAAATTAAAGCCGTTTGTGCATTTTCCTAATAAAACAAAATAGGGAAAAATGCGAGATAGGCACATTTTTGAACTGAAGAAAATAAATTCTAACTCAACATCTAGAAATGAGTTTGAAATTATCTGGACATATTTGGACTCGGTGAATTTTTGTCCGAAGTTGATGATTCCAGAAAATCGTTAAAGTAGCCGGGCACGCTTTTCGAGGAACTTCAGACTGACTGTTGGAGCCCTATATGGAATCAAAATTTAGGTTAACTTGGACATTTCTAATAAGTGAAAATATGTCTTCAAAGTTGTAAATCCAGAATTTTGAGATTTTTCCGAAATTACGCGAATCGGGTACCGATCGGAGAAATTCATCCGGGTAGGCTTCTGGAAGGGACACTTGGCCACCTTCCATTGGCCAATGGATGCCACCTAAGCAAGGGGGCAGGTCGGCCAAGAAGGAAGAGGAAAGAAGAAAAACTTTTTGGAAAAGTAGCTTTGGACGGTCCAGATCGTTTCTCAAAAAGTTGATCCGACGGCCGAAACCCTACCACAGTTTCTATAAATACCCCCCTCCCTTGTGTTTTCTCACATTCTCAAGCAAGAATTCGAAATCTAGTGAGAGAAAGAAGAGAGAGGTGCTCTGGGAAAATCTGCAGCGAAGCTCTGGGTAAGTTTTCCGGTACCGAGCTTTTAGTTTCCGTAGTTCTTTCAGTAGTTAGAGTAGTAATACTAGAGTAGCCTTTATTTTTTAAATATGATTAGATATCATATGATAGGGCTATTTTAGTCTAGAATTTCGAAAATTATCATTGGGTCGAAGTTCTGGCAAAATTTTGGAAAATCAGAGCCAAAGTAACGAAGTGTTGACAAAATTCCGCCAATTACACTACAAAAAAACGACAATTAGTAGCGGTTAAAATGACCTATTTGTAACGGTTTTTGATGTGACAAACGACATTTGTAGCGGTTAGAGGAACCGCGACAAAAACGCCTGTGGCAAGACGATTTGTAACGGTTAAACAAAACCGATACTACATACACATAAAATGGTAATTTTTACCTAAAATGCCAGTTATAATGCCAAATCACTAATGAAAGTGATATTACTCTTATAGGATATCAGAAATTCTGATCTGCTGCCGTTACGCTGCCCGACGTGCCGCTGTTTCACGTTTTTCCGTAGAAAAGTACGTTTTCCGCCAGAAGTACCGAACGCCGTCAGCGAAGGTACGGACGCGTACTGTAACACTAATCTTGTGCTGCTTAAATACATATATGTCAAAGATACGTTCGTAGACCGTTATACAGACAGTTTTATACGGGTTATGTCATTATAATGCCGTTATGTTTTCCTAGCGCTGAGGACACGAGTGGTATCGTGAACTGGTGAATAGTGCAGGCTGTTATTGTTGTCTTACATTGTGGGGCTTACATACTGCTTATTGCTTATGTTTGTCGGCATAATGATCATGCATCTGCTATATGCTTATGTAATGATATACTGTTGTATTTGCTCTAGAATATCTATTGTCTGTATACTGTATTGTTTGGGTATGAGGTTAACCGTTACCTGGGTGAATTGAATCTCAGTTGTAGCTTCAGGATCCGGAGGACCACGGATCGGTGCTAAGGACAAGCAGCAGGAGTAGGCTACGAGCCGAAGTTATCTTATCGTTTTCTGTACTACTTACCTTTGAATAGTAGTTCACCTTTGAACAGTAGGATCATTGTAATGTCAATACTATGTTACACTTTGGTTCATATTTTGTTATGATCAGTTACTCTTTCACTCCATTGCTCTACTCTGATTGAAAAAAAAAAATTCCGCTTTATGGGATGTTACAGGTAATATCTACTGGTGAAAGATCATGTGATGAGAACTCGAGAGCATATAGATGGTATACGTGTCATGCTTTGTGGAAGCCAGTAAGTGAGCTGGTTTGTAACACCCCAAATTCCATGCTTCAAATTGTGTCGGTTGACACTTGGTTTTAGAAAAATAAACAGAGTTTGAGGTGCTACATCAGAGTATTGTGGAAACGGAGAGCATGCACTAACATTTGGACAATGAGTAACTGATATAAAATGCCTCGACATATGATGATGCCTAACATATGCTGGTTAAATTGAAAATCCCGAAGGAATATTCATGTGATACAATAGTACAGAGCTTTGTATAATTACAAATCTTTATGGTAACTATACAATCTTTAACCAAGCCGTAGCTGGACTTTGGGCAATGAACCTAACTCAGTTAATCAAACAACTTGGCCAGGTAGGTGTCTATCATGGGAGTCTCACAGAGTTCACGACGACTTATTGATTGATCCACATAGACTAGCCATGCCTTCGTCACCAAACTGTTTGAAGTAACTTTATTAGATCCATGTCAGAAAGTAGGCTCTGTTAAACTTCTTCCGGCTCTTGTCTCAACTGGTGTCTCTTCTTGGCTTCGTCCTTCGGTGCCTTCTCACGACTCCATCTACCGGTGCCTTCTCCGATCCTAGCCTGGTTCCTTTCCTGAACCTTAGACAGATCTGAGGTCCAATACCCATCGGACCTCAGGTAACAGTTAACCTCATATGAAAAGTATAAACAATATATATGACGGATATTTATTACATTTCAGCATCAACCAATACATAGCACACAACAGATGTAAGGTTACAACAATACATAAGCACACAACAGATGTAATGTTAACAATACAACAATACATATCACATGTAATGTTATCCACGTTTGCACTAACTAGTGTCACGACAGCTCCTCGTGTCCTCAGCGCTAGGAAAACAATCTTATAGCATTATCAATACTATAATCCGTATAAAGCTGAATGTACAAACAGTGATCTAAGACCGAGTCTTAGCCGCGGTGCATGACCTAAGACATAGTCCTGTCCATGACCCTATGAAATCATCTATCACATATAAGCATACAGGTCACATCAGAGTTAAAGTTACTAGTACGCGAACGTACCTTTCACCGTGTAATTACCAAGACATCCGTCCTTTGAATCCGACTCCGGACTTGATCCCAGAGATCCTATACATTATTGTCGGATTAATTTCTTTCCATAACTTATATGATATTACACTTAATATCATATCACTTAGAATAATATCCTAAAGGTATAATTTACCTTTCTACCCTTGGTGGATTAATTATCCCACTTTTACCCTTACTTTTATTAAAAACGAAATAATGGATTTTCTGGGCAGATTTTTCAGCATCTTTGAAAAATCATAATTAATTCTACAAAAATCCTTTATCAGTTCTTCAAAATTCCTCATGACCCTTGACATGTCTATTTTCAAGAAAAAATATTCCCAGAACCTATAAAATCAAGAATAATTCCCCGTTTAATTGTTTCCCAACGCTGCCCAGATTTTAGCCTAGAAAAATAGCTTAACTTTAACAAATTTTATCTCCTTATGTAGAACTCCAAATGATACATATTTTATATATTTGGAAATAACTACATCGCTAATTTATTCCTATAAAATTTCATGATTTTTGAAGATCATTTTAAACATAAAATAATAGCCCAAACGTGGCTGAATCCAGAAAACTCCCAACCGTAAATTTTCCAGAATTTTGCTACTTTGATCTTCAATCTTCAAGAACTTTGCTCTACCATATTTTCCATCAAATTTTCGAAAAATAATAACATTTTTAACCATAAAAACATGATAACAAAACTACTCTTGAAGATTAAAGATCAAAACACAATTTAACTATGAATTCAAAGACTAAAACTCAAGAACTCACCTCTGCTCAACTCCTACTTCCTTCTTGCTCCTCTCCTTCTTCCTTCTTGCTCCAAGATCTTCATCCTTCTCTTAAACTCACCAATTTGGTTTGAGTTTGCTGTGAAGAATGAAGAGAGCAAGCCCTCTTATTTATAGGAAAAGTTCATGGCCTTGTTCAATGACCAAAATACCCCTTTCTTCATCAAGAAGTCTTCTTCCCTCTTCCTCTTTCCTTCCAATTCGTCCCCTCTCTCCCTGTCTTTCCTTATCCTCTTCCATTCCATTTAATTACCTTATCCTATCCTCTTCCATGCCATTAATAAGATTCCATATCTTATCCTCTTCCATGCTTTAAATAAGATTCCACAAAATCTTATCTTCTTCCATTTTGTCTCCTTCATTATCCCATGTGTTTGTTTAAATAATATATTGCTTTAAATCAAATCTTCTTCCTCTTCATTATGCCTAGCCGTCCTCTCTTCCATAGCCATCCAATGTGCTTTTCCATTGGCAAAATATCCAATGGTTAGGTGTTTCCATTGGCTAGTTCAATTTGCTAAGGATTAAGACTTAATTAGATAATTAATTGGGACCATTGGATTGTATTACATATGCAACAAACTTAACCATTGATCTTAGTTGCAATTGTTGACTTTTCAAAGCTTGATTAAAGTTTAATTAACATCTTAATCAAGTGCTTATATGTCCCTTGATTATAAGTGCCATTGTCTAATTGTCTTGCTACTTAATCAAGGTCATTAATACTTATTCAAGCTTTAATTCTTCATCTTTGGCCCTTAATTATTTCAAAATAATTAGCCCTTCTTTGATGATCCTAATTTGCCTCTACTCATCTTGAAGGATTATGCAACAAATCTCAATTAGTGCAAGCTAAATTGTTCATTTATTGTTGCTAATTTCCATTAATTTGTTTAAGTGTTCATATAACACTTTCTTGCTTTTTATGGTTTATATAAGAACCATGATTTAATATGATAATTATATCATATTTTATAATCCTTAAATATGGCCTTTAAATTTATCCTTTGGTTTATTTAATTCCAAGGAAAAATTGCCTAAAATTATAATTAACAAACCACAAAATTGTGAGACACATATTCACCCTTATTTTAATATGTGTTATTTATCAAAATATAATATTTATGATAAATATGAATTTTAGGGTATTACATGGTTAATGAGATTAGAAATTCATGGCCACTTGTTTATGGGGGAATATATAGAACATAAATACTCTCTCCAGTATTTAATATAAGACCCAATTAATTTCTTTTGAGAAATTAAAAAAGCTAAAAAAGTTGGTTAATAATAAAATATGTCATTTATCATTTAATTATATTGGTCTCCATCATTAAATATGATTAGATATTGGTCATATTTAATGATGGAGACCTATATCTTCTTGTCTTTTTTTGCGTTAATATGATCTTTCATCCTTAAAATATTGCTCTCCATCATTAAATAAAAATGTTGAAAGTCACTTACAGGTATCATGATTACCTCTCTTCTTCTTCATCATCATTATTATATATTTTATATGCCACCCATTATTTAATAATAATGGTTTCTTCTGTAATTCCACTTTCAGAAATTGAGAGATCAAAAGAAAAAAGACGGGGAGCTGCATGCCCAAATTTCCCTTTTCGAACCCTACAGTCATAATCATTCCCTTGCCCACCTGCCCATGCAAACGCAAATACAACCATCTGAAAAAATTTTCAACAACTTTGGTAAGATTATATGATTACGAACCCTCTCTTAGTTATTGATTGATTTCTTGAACTTTTGACTCCGTACGAATTTATATGTTTCCTTTATTTCAAAGGTAAGGATTAACTTGTTTTGGGTCAAGAAAATGGAGGGAATAGTTCCTTTAGCAATTGAAGCAAGCAATAATTGAGCAGGAATTGAACCAATAATTGAGGAAGAAGTTTAGTGACCAGAAGTTTTATTTTCTTAATTAATTCTTTATAATTTCAGGTCATGGGGCTCCATTGTCAACCGTACCCTCATCTCTTGTGGGGAATGGAAGCAATAACCTGACTTCTTCTATAGAAGAGCTAAATCTTAGGCCGGATTCTTCTAGAATTCCAGCTTCAGGTACTTATGTTACTACTACTCGAGTTAACCCACAGGTTCGTAACTCATTTGTAAGTAGTATGCAGCAGCGACCACGGATTGGAGTGCACCCACACCAAAACCAGAATTCTAGTATGTATCAGCTTGATCGATATGTTACTACCAGAGGTGCTAATAATGAAGGAATCCAAGCTAGGGGTACTTCCTTTGCAACTAATACTACTGGTGCGCAACAACTAGATCGAAACCTAGCTTCGGGTTCTTCTTCTCATGTTAGTACTAATTATAATGGAATCATAAATGAAAACCAAGCTCTGGGTACTTCTGTTGGAACTAATATGCAAGAGCTATCAAATATGATGCAGACACCCCTAAACCCGACTTCTAGTATGCAACAACTACATCAAAACTCATCTTCAGGTTCTGGAATCATAAACGAAAACCAAACTTTACCACCAAACCCGACTTTTATTGTGCAACAACTAGATCAAAACCTATCTTCAGGTTCTGGAATCATAAACCAAAACCAAGCTGAGTACTTCCTTCATCAGAAGTAATATACCGCTACAATCGATAACTCGAAATTGAACTTCTGTTACACAGACATACCTTTAGCTTCAACTTCTTACAATACTCCTATCAGAGGTGATCTTGATGGAATCATCAATCCAGAAGCAACACACGTCATTAGGGATGATGGTGATGACGGTTTTTTGGTTTATCCTAAAAATGAATTTATCATTTAAAAAATCACAAATTAAAAATTTTAAATTTAGACCGTTTAGATTAAATTTAAACGGTTGAAATTTTATCACAGTAATGAGAAATCAAGTACTCTTCAAGATCATAAAGTATTTTTTAGTAGCAGTCACTATCCTGAATTTTTTTTTTTGTACCAGTCATTTGTATCATTTTAGTACTGATTAATATCTTGAAGTATTTTTTTAGTACCAGTCAGTACCTTATAATATTTTTCAAGATTCTAAAATAATTTTTCAAGATCATGAAGTATTTTTCCAGTACTAGTCAGTATCCAGAAGTATCTTTTTAGTACATGTCAGTATCTTGAAGTATTGTTTTAGTACTAGTCAATACTCTGAAATATTTTTCAAGATCATGAAGTATTTTTTTCAGTACCGGTTAGCATTTTGAAGTATTTTTTTTAGTACAAGTCAACATCTTGAAATATTTTTTTTGAGATCCTATATTTTAGGGTACTGACCGGTACTAAAAAAAATACTTCAAGATACTGACTGTTACTAAAAAGACACTTCAGGGTATTGTCTGGTACTAAAAAAAAATACTTCAGGATACTGATTGGTTCTGAAAAAAATAAGACATGATCTTGAAAAATTATTTCAGATTACTGACGGGTACTAAAGAAAATACTTCAAGATAAGATTGATACTAAAATAAATAGGCAAGTTTTGACCAGGGACTAAATGAAAATTTGAAAAGTTCATGGCAGGACTAAATTGAAATTTGTTGAAATTTTTTCGGGGCTGAATTGTAATTAATAACAATTCAGAACCCATTAACATTCAAATCATCATTTTCAATATAAAAAAAAGTCAAACTAACAGTCAATGGGTACTTTTACTCCACTTTTGTAACTATATAGTCACTTTTGTATATAAAAAAACACACTTGATGCTGAATGCACTTGGGCATTCATAATATAATGTTATCCAAACTTTTATTCAGACACATCTTCCACCACCTTATTATCAAAATCACTGTGTATCCCACTTCTGCTTCGTTCTGCCTTACATCTCTCAACAGAGCGGCATATTATTTGTTTTGACTTGGTTCTCAAGTGATGTCGTGTTAGAAGACCTGGATGGCTACCCCTTCGTCAGAGACCAACACTTGAGGAAAAAATATTCCTCACTTTGGTAAGTTCTATAGTTATATATGTTAATGAGAGAATTTACATTATATATATTTCTATTTTGTGGTAATATCTACTGGTGAAAGATCAAGTGATGAGAACTCAAGAGCATATAGATTGTATACGTGTCATGCTTTGTGGAAGCCAGTGAGTGAGCTGGTCAATGAGATTAGAAATTCATATGGCCACTTGTTTATGGGGGAATATATAGAACATAAAAGTATTTAATATAAGACCCAATTATTATTATTTTTTAGAAATTAAAAAAAGCTAAATAAGTTGGTTTATAAGAAAATATGTCATTTATCATTTAATTATATATTAATTTATAAGTCTGATGAATTAATTTGATATAAAGAAGACGAATATGAATACTGTGAAGTAATTTATTTGACTTCCTCAATTTGTAACTTTTATAGCACTATTCCAATTCTTATTAACAAGTGTTTGATGACCCAGTAAGTTATAGCCAGGTTAGCAAGAACCAACAACTTTGTTATGATTTTATATATAATTAAGGAAAAATAGCTTTGATCTTTTGTTTTTTTAAAATTAAGAGATTTATTTTTCTTTAAAATAATATAAAATCTCAACTATTTTAGATGCATCATCAACTAATTAAAATTATAATGATTCAAGTTGTATTTTTTATGGAAGAGAGTTCAGATGACGTCTCACATGTCTAAATATTTTTAAAATCGTAAATGTTATGATTACGTAGTTACGCCAGCAACATGAAGTCTTAACTATCCCAGGGTTCATTGACTAAAACAATTACCGATATGATCGGTGATTTACTCTTCCAATCATATTAATGTTCGAATTCTATCCAACATATAATTATATATGGTTCGAGAAAATTATGAAATGATCTCTACTATGGAAAAATTTAAATATGGTTTGATTGAAATATCCTTAAATAATGAAGTAAGATATTATCGGGGAGCTTCTGTGTGCAACGAGACACCGCAGGATCTCTTCATGTTATTCCTCGATTTTCCCTCCCCAAAATCTCAGATTTCAATGAGATATATCTTTTCTCGGACTGAAAATAAGAGATATGAGATATCTACTAAGGATATTACATGATAGAAATATATGAAGTTTGGATGTACATTATTTATATATACATTTTAAACTAGATCTTAGGACTCAATATATATATTGTTCACAAATGGTAAATAGTGCAACCTATTTTAATTTTAAAATTTATTAGCGTACACAATTTTTTTTATCTAATATAAAATATCCAAAATTAATTGAAAGAGTTCAAATAAAAATAAAAAATATTTAAAAAGAAAAGAAAATATTTAAAAGTTTGTTTTTAATTAATAGTATTATCCTTTTCAACAGTTTTTTCCCACAAAAAAAAAAATAAATTTTTCTTACCCAACTTTACCATGATTCAATAACCACATCTTTGTTTAGGTGAATAAAATCCACAACCTCTTTGAATTCAAAATTTAAACTTATGTTTAAAAAAAAAAACAGTATCCCGTGATTCCCTCTCCTCGAATATTCTTCGTATCCTCGCCATATATATAGCTTACTAATTCTTAGGTGTGTCCGTTCATAGATTATTAGATAGATAGATAGATTCGTTAAGATGGAGGAATCCGAGTTTTTTTGTGAAATTTTCCCTCAAGGCTTGAAGGTCCTCTTAGTGGGCATTGATAATGTTACCCAAGATTCAATTAAGACATATCTTCCCCTACCTTTTTATCAAATCACTGCTCTTCCCCAAGGTACTCATCCCATAAGTTTCTTAAGAGACAGCCCTAATTCTTTTGACTTGGTTATCAGTGATGTCGTCTTCGAACACATAGATGGCTACCAGTTCATCAGAAACCAATGCCTGGAAACAAATATTCCTCATGTTTGTGAGTGACTAATTAAGTTCTTTTTATATGAATGATAATTTTATAATGAGGGAGAGTTGTTAATATATATATTTTTTTTTTGCAGTAATATGTGGGCTTGAAAGATCAAGCTACGATGAGATGCTGATGATAGCATTTAGATATGGCGCTTGTTATGTTTTGTTGAAGCCTGTAAGTGAGGGTGACCTGAAAAACTTATGGAAACATATTTATAGGATTCGAGAACAAAAGAGGAGGGAGGTTGTTCAGACTGAACAACAACCTAACAGTGATGTGGACGACCCGGACCCGGATCAGATTCGGCAGAATCTGAACCCAGATAAGGATCCAAAACCTAAAAGTGATGTGGAGGAACCGGATCAGATTCGGCAGAATCTGAATCCAGATAACGACCCAAAACCTAACACTGATGTGGAGGACCCGGATCAGATTCAGCAGAATCTGAACGCAGATAAGGATCCAAAAGTAATCGTGAGCGAGTTTATAAATTTTGTCGGGACATCTTCATCGAAAAAACCACGACGACGACGTATTGTCTGGATTCCAGAACTCCATAAAAAGTTTCTTTATGCTGTGGAAAAACTTGATGGCGCTGAGAGTATGCTTGCATCTTAAAAAATTCTTATTTATTTTATTATTCAATTTTCTTTGATTCTTTTTTGAATAGAATAAAATAGAATTTGTTTATAATCTTTTCATCCGGTCAGCCAATTCCAATTTTCTTTGATTCTTTTTTTAATAGAATAAAATAGAATTTTTTATATTCTTTTGATCAGGTCAGCGAATTCCTCTAAGGGTTCATGCTCTCAAATCATCTAGAAGATAGATGGAGGGAATTAAGGAAAATGATTTTTTTTTTTTTAGAAAAAAATATGTCATACTAACTTAACCAACTTTCTTATTCTAATTAAATTAGTTAAGTAAATATTACATTAGGGACTAGGTAAGTAATTTCTTATTTCTTATATTTTTATTAATAATACTAACGTTTTAGGGACTAGATAAGTAATTTCTTATATTTTTATTAATAATACTAACTTATTTTTAATGCATCTAACTGAAAATTGAGATAAAGTGAGGCATTTATCCCACTAATTGGAGTTGGCTGCGGTTGTACTCTATAAAAAATTGTCAAATCTTTAGATAGATTATTAACCATGACATGTGTGTATACACACATATACACAAAAGTTTTTGTAGAGTGTGTTTTGAGCTTTATTTACTATTATAAATATAATGGTATTTTGTTTTCTTGAATCTCAGAGGCAGTGCCTAAAGCAATACTTGAAGCCATGGATATTCCCTCTTTGACTAGAGAAAATGTTGCAAGTCACTTACAGGTCGAGAGACACTAATATAGGGACTATTTTAGTCTATATATGGATTTGTTCAGTTTGCACACTTGTTTGCCGTGACCAGTCTCAAAGCCAGGTGGTAGTGTCATATATACCTCTTCTTTGAGCTCCCCATTTAGGAAAGCGTTTTTGATATCTAGCTGTTGTAAGGGCCAGTCAAGATTCGCAGCAATAGAAATGAGAATTCTGATTGTATCAAGCTTTGCTACAGGGGCAAAAGTTTCATTATAGTCCAAACCATAAGTTTGGGTAAAGCCCTTGGTAACTTGTATGGCTTTATACTTGTTCAGGGTACCATCAGCATTGTACTTGGGGGTGATTACCCATTTGCACCCTAGTGCCTTCTTCCCTTTAGGAAAGTCAGTAATATCCCAAGTATGATTCTTTTCAAGGGCATTTATTTCATTCAAGACAACATCTTTCCATTCAGGGATTTCTAGTGCCTCATGTACATTAGTGGGAATCTGAACCTGATCAAGATTAGTGACAAAATGACAGTATTTTTGTGAGAGATTACCATATGACATGTGGTTTTGAATAGGGTTTTGTGTACAAAAGCGTGCCTTTTTCCTTAGTGCAATAGGCATGTCTAATTTCCCGTTGTCCTTAGGATTTTCCCTCGGTTTGGAGAGTGGCTAAAATGCAGGATAGTGGTCCCTTCTGGCTGTTTGTTCCTCCTAGAGTACACTTTGTCATAAGGTTTTACATATCTGTCTTGTTTGTCTCCCCCTGTTTGTGATGGTAATGAGGGTGATGTTGGGGTAGGAGGGATGATCATAGGATAGGGAAGTGGTATAGGTTTAGGTCTACAAGGCTAAAAGTCACTCCATTGCTCCCCCTGACTTGAAGGCTGAGAGTAAAAGGGTCTGGTTTCAACAAAGGTACCATCTCGGTTGACAAAGAGATGTTTAGATTTGTGGTCATAGCACCTATAACCTTTTTGACAATTGGAATAGCCAAGAAAAATACAAGGGATGGACCAATCGAGGATCAAATTTGGAAGGAGAATGATGGATATGAACATAAATAGTGTAGCCAAAGACATGGAGATGAAGAGAGTGATCAAGGTGGGAGGTCACATGGGTTTCACGGAGATTATCTAAAGGAGAAATGTAAGACATGACATGTGTAGGTAGTCTATTAATGGGATGAGTGGTAGTGAGAAGTGAGAAGTGCATCACCCCAGAAATATTTTGGGACATTACAGGTGTACATAAGGGCACATGCAGTTTCTATTAGGTGACAATTTTTATGCTTGTCAATGCCATTTTGTTGAGGAGTGTGAGGACAACTACTTTTGTGGATAATACCATGATATTTTAGGAAATGGCTGAAAGAATGATTGAAATATTCAGTGCCATTGTCAAAATGTAGGACTTGAATGGTAGAGTTAAATTGGGTTTTAACATAGTGACACCGGATTTTTGTTTTACGAGGTATATCCAAAATGAAGGTAACAAAATATGTGGAACATGTGCGATTGGCAATGCGAGAGGGTCCCCAAACATCACTGTGGATGATGGAGAAGGGATGAGTGGATTTGTATGTGATGGGGGGAAGGTAGCACGATGATGTTTAGCTAATGCACAAGTATCACAATGAAAAATGACATCTTTATTGAATAAATATTGAGGAAACAATTTCTGTAAATGCTGAAAAACTAGGATGTCCCAATCCTTTGATGCCACAACATCAATTTATTATCTAAAGTAGAGGGAAAAGGGGTCTGGATTTGTGATGACAAAGCACTCGTGGAGGAATCATCAAGATCGTAGAGAACACCATGCTCCTTAGATGTGCCAATCGTCTTTCGTGAGGAGAGATCCTAAAAAACACAATAAGTGGGAAAAGAGTTAGCAGAACAATTTGATTGTTTGGTAATCTTATTGATTGAATGGAGATTATAGGCTAGATGGGGAACATGAAGAACATAGTCAAGTTTTATGATTGTTGTGGTAGGCATGGTGCCAATGCCGACAATGGATGCACAAGTATTAGTGTCGATGCGAATTCTTTCATTGCTAGCTGACGATGAATAAGAGGTGAATATACTGGGTTCTGAGGTCCTATGGTAAGAAGAGGCTCTTGTATCTACTATCCATTTGGGCTGACATGAAGATGTTATAAGGGTAATAGGAGAAGTACCTTGTTTGGCAATGGAAACATTTGGACCTTGAGAGGTTTGTAAATTTTTCATCATATCTAAGAGCTGACTTATCTGTTTAGTATTGAAGGAAGAAGGCACGAGATCAAGGGTAGGTTCAGTCTTGACAAATGCTTGATGAGCAGAAGGTGGTTTTGGCCGGCGAGGTTTTCAGTCTGCTGGTCTGCCATGAATTGCCTAGCACTTGTCTTTGATGTGGCCAACCCTTTTGTAGTGATCACACGAGGGATGTGGTTTGTTAGAAGGAGGACCTGAGTACTCATGTTTACTGACCATTCCTGACGCTTCTTGAATTGGAAAATGGCTTTAAGGAGGATGGTATGATGGCGGGATTCCTCACGGCGTATTTCGGAATAGACTTCCTAGAGGGGTGGAAGTTCAGGGTGACTTAATATCCGGGCATGGGCATCATCAAATTCTGGATTTAGGCCAACAAGGGAGATCGTTACTAGGTCAGTATTGAGGTTTCGTTGATGGAGAGCAGCGTCTGGTGATGAAGTCCATTTGGTCTCTGCCATCTGATCCTCTTCTTGCCATAGTGCAAGTAGCTCAAACCAAAACTCAACAATACACCTGGAGCCTTGAGAAGATTTCCAGATTTTGCGGCGAAGATTAAATAATTACGATAGGTCTTTGGCATCAACATACGAGTCTCAGACTGCCTCCCAAATGTCTTTTGCAGTAGGGAGGTATATAAAACTGCGTTTACTTTGAGGAGACGTGGCGTTAATCAACCACGAGCTGACAAGGGAATTGTCAGTTTGCCACTAAACCATGGCGGGGGAGTTCGTGTCTAACGACGACAATATTTCTCTAGTGAGAAACTTTCATTTTTCGAGGCCTCCGACGAGAAGAAGAACAACCTGGCCCAAACATGGTAGTTATACAGCGTCAGCTTTTCTGAAACCAGATGGTTGTCGGTCATATTTGAGTGAACAAAGATGTCTCTGGGTTTGAGGGATTGACCGATTGAAGAGTGGTCATTAGCTGACCCATTCGACGTGAAGTTTTCCGGTGGATTCATCTCACCGGAGCTATTGGTGCTGCCTAGCTCTGATAACATGAAGCACAAAGAGACTTTATATTTTAGTCCGATGATCTTCTTTATTTACTCATCCGTAATATATAGATTATAGTAGGTAACAAATTAGAGAACTTCTAGGGAATTTAAATTTTAAATACAATCTGATCCTAACTAATCTATGATAAAAACTTGATCCTATTTATATATATTTATATATATGCTATACTTTCAGAAATATAGAATCCACTTGAAGAAAAAGCAGATGAAAGAGCAGCAAGGATGTGTCAATTTGATCATGCCTGTGGACCAAATCCCTCCATCTAGTCCAGGAGAAACCAGCTATCGAAGATTTGACAATACTAATGATAATGAAGTTTCAGTTCTAGAACCTTGCACGACTCCTCACTTCACCCATGACCAATACTATCAATTTCAACATGAGTTTGCCGGCCAGCAAATGCTAACGCAAAAGCAAAAGCAGCCTGAACAAAACTTCAACTATGGTATGATTCCTGATTCAATTGTAAGGAACTATAGCGTAATGTTCCAAGTCAAAGCTCAAGGAACACAAGTTTATTTCCCTTTTAATTATAAATTAAATACTTTTCATGATTCTAATTTCTAATTAATTCTTTGGAATCATGATATGTTCAGGTCATGTGTTTCCACAGTCAAGGCAACCTTCATCATTGGTTTACACTATGTCGCAGCTAAATCAAAACCCAGCTTCAGTTTCTTGTTATGTTCCTCCTATTAGAGGTGATAATGGTGGAATCATAACGCCAGAAGCTAGAAATCTTGATGGTGATCTGTATTAGGGTCACATTTGGGTGTGCCCGGATTCAGGATATTTGAAGAAATGAATCAAGGTGAATGTATACTTTACATTCATAACTTATTTGGTGAACTGTGACACTACTTTACATTCATAACTTATTTGGTGAACTGTGACACTACTTTACATTCATAACTTATTTGGTGAACTGTGACAATCACATAGTTCTGTTTGTTTTATGATGGAAACACAAACTTTATTTCTCTTCTATGTATTCCCATCATAGTATCCCGTTTTTTGATGGGTTTTTTCATTGTTAATTATGGAAAATGTTAATTCATGGTTTCAAATATTGCAACATTCTGGATGTTGATTAATTAAAGCCTATGTAATATGTGCTACGCGATATTTGCCTTTATATATATCATAGAAGAAATAAAAAATGATTTGATGATGGATGAGGATGGTGTAATTAAATAGAAAACACAATAGAGTAATATTTATTCGAAGGAAACAAAAGTTCCAAAAAGCTGTAGCAAACCTCAGATCATTGATTTTTTTGATTTTATTTTCGGTTCGAGCGAAACCTATTAACATCGTAACCATACGCCTCCTGTTGTCTTTTTTGGCCATTAAGAGTCATTTTTAGCCAATACCCACCATAAAAAGCCTTCATCCGCCTTCTCAGCAACAACTGCGCAAGTTACTTTTGTTTTTCCTAACAGTGTTTGCGCAGCCATGCACCCTTTTTGATAGGGTGTTTTTTTTTTCCAAGAGGCCTTTACTTTCCAAGGTTAATTCCTATGAAGATACACAATTATAGGTCAATAGTTGCCATTGATTGATCCATCCCAAATTGTTTGGCAACTTGTGGAAGGTACTATTCAATTATAAAATTGTCATGTATTACAAATGTTCACGTTTCTTATATAGAAACTGTTATTTACATTACTAAATAAATAATGATTGTCTATGTGAGGCCTTATTATTGTTAAAAGTCATATTTCTTACATAAAAAATGTTATGTATGTTATTGAATAAAAAAGGGAAAATCTTGTTTAGGTCCTAACCAAGATAAATAATATCAAAAAAGTCTCACAACTTGTTAATGGTTGTGAGACTTTTCTGATATTATTTCACTTGGTTGGGACCTAAACGTGATTTTCCTAATAAATAACAATTTCCAAAATGAGACCGTGATGTATTATGCAAGCATTAAAATTTATTCTCACAGTTGTTTATGTGTGCCAGTTAATTATCATAATAGCAATGCCCACATATCATGACCTCACTAAGCCTCAATATACAATGAGTGTTATATTAGAATTTAGAACCTTATAATTGGTCCAAAATAAATAATAGTTCGAAACCATAATATGCCTATGCCTAGCATATAAAGCACCGCTACCCGCATATATGACGGTTCAAAACCATGTTTTATGGTCAATAATAACCATCATAAAAGTACATTTTTATAATAGTGCAAGAAGAAAGTAGTGGGTATTGAAAAATGGAACCTTACCTCTTCTCCAGATGATGATATAGATCAAGGGCGATGGCAAACAAGACCAAGGGGGTGATGGTGATGAGGACTGAGAAGAGCTCAATGGGTGAAGGGAGGAATAGAGATATTGGCGATCCAAACAAATTTTGCATTGTGATAGATGCACAGGAAAAAGAGACTGGACAACTTTTTTTAAGAAACTAAATGCTGTCGTTTGAGCTCAGTGTAGGATAAATGGAAAGGGACCTTAATGGAGAGGCCCCGCTCTCGTTTGGTACGATATTGTTTCATATGTAAAGCTCCCCATCATATTGTAACTCATTTTGTTATGTTTTAACTGAAGTTGTATTTCCCCATATAAAAATAAATAATATTGAAAAAAGAAAAAGAAAATAGATATGCTTTAATGAAAGAATAGGGAAGCATGGCTTCATGAGTATAAAGATAAGTTGCATAAAATGTAATTTAATTTGTGAATGATTATCTCTTGATAAAAATAATTAAAAACACCTTCATTTATAAGGAATTCCTCTACATGTTTGTTTTGAATAACCATTCTATAAAGAAATTATAGTTGTTTTATCAATTTATATTAATTGGTATTGATTTGATCAAAGTTATTTCATCATTTCATGATATTTAGTAGGGTTAGAGTGTATCCAATATAATAAAGTATTTTCTTAGGTGTATCTGACATCTTAAGCTAATTTGTGGTGCAACTTAACAACTATGTTTTTAAAGTGGAGCAATTCCAGCCGATCATAACGTCGGTTAGACACATAAGCTGTTCTTTTTTTTTTTTTTGACTTTCCACGAATGTCTAAATGAACATGCTGCTCCTTCAATGCCGGTTTCCTCTTTCTCTTCTGGTTTAATCTTTGTCATCACTTCGTTTATTTCCTCCTCCTCCTCTTGTTTGTACCCATTCTTACCTTCCACCGGTCTTCTTCCTCGTTGAAAAATGTCACGCTGCTTCCTCAGTCCATTTTTGGTCATCAGACGTATTCAACTGAAGAAGAAGAAGAAGAAGAAGAAGAAGAAGAAGAAGAAGAAGAAGAAGAAGAAGAAGAAGAAGAATGGAACCATTTTGGTCCATCAACAACTGGCCAATCAATAATAATCAATTTAATTATGAGGTAAACAAGAATCAATAAATTGTACGAGCATAAGTGGTGGCATTGTTTCTAAGAGAATCCAATGATGAACTGGTGATGCTACTAGAAAAGAGTTTCCTTGGCTTGTTATGAAGAAGGAGAAATTTTAACAAAATGAGTTGGATCAAGTTAATTTGAGCTTTGGTGGGCGAACTATTGCTTCTCGTCTTTAATATAAGAGCCAATTGACTAATTTGAGTATATTAACTACATATTTCATCATAATTACCCTTGGATAGAAACTCTTTAATGTGTGTAAATTAATAATGATACTTTGGGAAAACATTACTCCATCTTTTACTTCATGTAAGACCAATTTACCCAATTTAGTTAGATAAGTTAATGTGACATGTTTTCTCATCTAAAATGGCTTGATCATATTCCTTAATTCCCTCCATCTTTTACTTGATTATAATTAACTGAGGGAACATCAATAGGAGTAACTTAGAAAAATATTTACAAATATATGAGAAATATATAAGTCTTACATATAGGACTAAGTTCAACTCTCAAATCAAATCCTACAATAAGGATCAGAAGAGTAGCTCTACATGTTCGTTTAGGCCTACATGGGAGGTCAAAAGAGAGAAATAGTCCGTAGAATTGTTAGGAGCGGTTAAAGATGGGTGAAATTGCTCCATTTTAAAAATAACATGGCTTAAATTGCACTACAAATTAGTTTATGATACCAGATGCACCTACTTCAAAATGTTGCACCTTAACATTTATTTTCTCAATTATTTGGATTTAAAATATATTTAATTCAATTTCTGTCATTTTTATATTTAATTTATTTAATTTTATACTAGTAATACCTATTTAATAATAAAAATAAACTCTTATGAGTTTATAATACGAGTTTATGTCACCGTCACAAGTTGCAAACTTAGCATTATTTTACACCATTATAATTAGATCACAATGATCATCGCGATGAGCATGGAACATATCTCCATTTAATCTCAACTCCCAATGTAAAACTCTGAAATCTCTCATAAACTATGATATAGTATACCTTACCTTGGAATTTGATCCTCTCATCATCTTACCTTCTCATCATCCCTCCTCATCCAATCTCAACGGTTGATTTCTCTCCTCAACTAATCTAAACCATTGATTTGAATTAATCTTGATTATCCCTTCTAAAGTATTTTTTTAATATCAGTCAGTATTCTGAAATATTTTTTCAGGATCCTAAAATTTAAGACTTTGAAAAAATAATTCACTGTACTGAATGGTACTAAAAAAATACTTTAATATATTGACTGGTACTAAAAAAATACTTTAATATATTGACTGGTACTAAAAAAAATACTTCATGATTTAAAAAAATTATTTTAGGATCTTAAAAAGATATTTTAGAATACTAACTGATACTAAAAATATATTTTATGATACTGATTAGTATCAAAAAATGAGAGATAAGGAGGGATGAGGAGAAATAGGCCAAGTAGAGAAACCAAACCCGTATACCTTTTGTGTTAGTGTATCATCATTTACAAGGTCTTCAAGGTAAAATAATTATCAAACTCAAGGACTTTTATTGAATTGAAGTCAAGTCTGTACAATATATGTATATATATATATATAGAGGTCCTGAGCCAAAATAAAGATAAAGATTATTGGAGCCAATGAGGATGGCGGAGTTGAGGGTGGTGGCATGTGCATCAAAAGGATGGAGATATAAAGGGTCATTAAAGGGAAGGTTACCGTCGGACTTAGGTACTGTGTCCGCCATGGGAACAACTCAGAATTGCAGGCGTGAACTGGGGATAAACAAAGAATCGGAGATGAGGAACAAAGAACCTCCAGTACAGAATCGCCGCCGGAGATGCAGAATCCACGTCTCTCTGAGTAACATCTCGCGTGCTTATTTGGCGTAATAAGGTGCCTACCACCGATTAGATTTGCGCAGATCTGGAAATCAATAAACAGAATCTTCACAAGACAGACGGACTAAACGAAGCCGGAGCACATGCAATCGTCGCCGGAGAAGAAGAAGGCACGACGGAGTAAAATCCCAGCAAAGAAACTGAGAAGATCTTGAATCTCGGTAATTGATCGCTCGAGTCTTGCTGTCGACTCCAAGAATCAGAGTCGCGGCTAAGAAGAGAAATCTGATGCTGAACGGGATCTAGGTTTCCAAGCTGAGAATCTTCAAGAACGTACCAGATCAACAAAGCTAAGGAAAATCTCAGACGGAAATCGGTCTTCGTGGGTCAAGAATAGCCATTCTTTGTTGGAAGCTCGATAATCGGCACAATACTTCCTTTGTTGCAGGTTTTTTTATTTATTTATTTAACAACGACAATCGAATGGTGGAGACAGATCTTGCAGAGTAAGAACACTTCTTTTCGTGATGGACACCATCAAAGATCAAACGGCGGATGTGCGATACCAAGAAACGATGTCGTTGCTAGTTTAGAAGAAATCCAGAAGCGCTGGGAAAAAGCGAATGGGAATGGGAATGAGGTGGTGGGTTACCTTAGATCCGAAAAGAAAAACGAATCCAGGAAGGGAGATCCAAACCGAAAAATGGCTCCGGTACCATATCAAACTCATGGACTTTTATTGAATTGAATTTAAGTCTATATTCCAATAATGATAATAATATACTCCCTTCGATCCTAATTATAGGAGCAAATTTTGGAATTGGTTTTTATCCTAATTATAAGAGCAAGTTTTAACTTTTGTCAATTTTTTCCTATAATACCCCTATTTATACTTATTATTAGGAGCATTTATATATATATGTGTACATATATGTATATCTGTGTGTTTATGTGTATCAATATATATATGTAGAGAGAGAGAGAGATATATATATATATATATATATATATATATATATGTATATATGTATATATATATATATGTGTGTAGATATATGAGTGTGTGTGTCTCTATCTATGTAGATAGATCTATATGTATACACATATATATCCACACATATATGTTTATATAGCAAGACCATTATTTTAATTAGAAAGCGTGTGGAAAATGAAATTAGATCTATATGTGTAATACCCTAAAATTTGAATTAGGGAAAGTATCATAATGATCTTATTTTCTAAAGGAAAATTTCTTGGAAATTAGGAAAAAATCAATAATGTGTCAGAAATGACCAAAATGCCCTTGTGGAGCATAGAATAGCCTAAGGAAAATTATGATAAATCTCAAGAGTATTAGGAATATATATATATATATATATATATATATATATATATATATATATATATATATATATATATATATATATATATATATATATACACTTCGGAAAGTATTGAAAGTATAGGAAAAAGTATTCAGAAAGTATTGGAAGTAGAAAGTATAGAAAAGTATTCAGAAAGTATTAGAAAGTATGGAAGAAGTATCCAGAAAGTATTGAAAAGTATTCTGAAAGTATTCCGAAAGTATTGGTGTGTGAGGAAAATTAGAAAGTATGTGAAAGTATTGAGAAAGTATTCCGAAAGTATATATGTATGCATGCTAGCCGAATTTTGCAAGAAAAGTGGATAAGAATGAAGTATATTAATATCATGATATTTTGTATCCACTTGCAATTTAATATTAATATAATTTATGAGAAAAAGCAAATAGGATAAATGACCACCGATAGAAAATAAATTATAACTCAACATCTGGGAATGAGTTGAGAATTTTATGGACATATTTGGAATCAGTGAATTTTTGTCCAGAAGTTGATGATTTCGGAAGTTCATTCCGAAACCGGCACGTTTTTCCGTAAAATTTCCGCAGGACCATTGGAACCCTGTATGGAATCAAAAATTTATTTAGCCCGGACACTTCTAATAAGTGAGAAAATGTCTTCAAAGTTATGATTCCAGATTTCTAAGATTTTACAAGATTACGCGATTCGGACACCGATCGGAGACTTTATCGGTATAAAACTTCTTGAGGAAGTCAGTGACATCATCAAAGTACATGGATGACATCATGGGGATGATGTCATATGGAGGAAAGAGAAAGGGTTGGATGGCCAAGATCATGCCACCTCATCCGTGTGCGATCCGACGGTCGATATCCGATGCAGTAAAGTGTGAATAGTGCACTGGATTTTCCCTATAAATAGGACCTCCCTTCATTTGAAAATTCACACCAACATCAAGAGCTCAAGGCCGAAATTGAGGAGCAGCCAGGAAGGGAAGGAGTCCGGGGAAATTTGCAGCGAAGCTCTGAGATATCCCTGATTACATTCTGACCAACTATCGTACCGTATTCCGACGGAAGTACCGTCTACCATCAACGAAGCCCTTAACATAGTGTCAGGTTCCGGAGGACCGAGGACCGAGGAGAGAGGAAAGCAGCAGGTTCAAGGTTCCGGCTGAAGACTTTCCGATGTTGTACTTTACATTTTGAAAACTCTCGGTTACTATACCGCTTCTGTAACTAGCCAGTGGGCATTTTGAATATTATATCAGTTACACTCTTGTTCCGATGCTCTACTCTGATGAAAAAATTTTATACTGCTTTTGGAAAATGGGGATGTTACAATATATATATACATGGCTATATAAAAAGCAACTAATAATATACATATATACTAAACTAATATGTCATGGATGTCTAACGTAAGGCAAATTAGAAACACTTATAATTAGGGCAACTTGTGTCATTTTAAATTTATATATATAAGGACATTTTAGGAAAATGAGTAAAATTAACTAATTTAACTCATCTCCTTAATTCTCCCAAAATCGGTTAAATAGCTCTTATAATTAGGACCGGAGGGAGTATATAATAAGACCTTAGTCTCATACTTATTGTTATTGATACAAGGTTAACCCTTATCATATATGGATAATGATCTTTTTCTTATGTAAAAAAAAAATCATATACTAATAATGCTTTCTATATATAAAAATAAAATTTTCAGGAATGCACATTCAAGAAAGTATTGTGAAACATTTTTAACTCGTATTTAGTAATTTTTGATTTTGTTCAACAGTATTTTGCTTTTTCATTTGAGTTTAGCAGGATTGGATAGAAACTCAATTGGTTCCGATTTGAGGTGCAAAACGCTTATGATTCTTGATAAGTATTTGTTTTAATTTTTTCCAGTGAATAATTGTTTTCGGATCCCATCTTTAATTTGGACTTCAACTTGATGAGCATCAGTAAAACTCATGAATAAGACTTATTCCTAGTAAGTTCAAATGCCCTCCCCATGGGGAAGAAAAGTTAGTATTTTACAAAAGTATAATACAATTTGCATTATTTTTGACTCATGGCACAGAATCTCCTCCGAGAAAACGTCGAGTCGTCTTGTAATACCCGCATATTTATTTATCTGAAATATTATATTTTGATAAATAAATGGGTTATTTCTCATAAGTGAAGTTATGATCGTAAGACTCGTGGAAATATAGTAGGGTTGATCAAAAAATCCGTGGTCTGGTTGGTCCGGCCCGGTCCGGTCTGACCCAACCCGAATTGTCCTGGACCAAAATTGGTCCAGGACAATTTGACCGGACCGGACCGGACCAAACAGCTCGGGTTGGATTGGGACCTCGGTCCGAGGACTTAAAACCCCGGACTGGTCCGGTCGACCCGAGCTCTCTTTTTAAAAAAATTCACTACTACACTGAGTCACTCATTGGAGTCTGAACATCTTAATATGCTTTTTAATTTATAGAAGAAATATAGTCTATTATTCTAAGTTAAATTCTGTAGGAAATCAGGGAATTTAAGGGCCAAAGTGCCAAACTGACCAAAATGCCCCTGTAAAGGGTAATTAACTTAGAGAAATTATAAAAAATACCAGAAGGCAGTAAAATGACCAAGTGAATTAGGAGAGTATATTATCTCTAATTATGGTAATTTAATAAATTATGAACTTGGAGAAATTGTATAAGAAGGTTCAAAAAGTAATAAAAAGACCATAATACCCTTGCAATTTCTAAAAATGCAAGAGGCTTGAAAATACCAATGTTAATACAAGAGTATGAAGGTAATGAGGCATTGTAAATAAGAAAATTATCAACAAGTGATAATAAAGTAATTAAGTAATATTGGGCTAATTACTTAAGTATAAACAAAGGAAATTAAGAGATAATTGTGTAAAGCTCAAAAATTAGTAGAAAATGGTTGAAAATTAGTAAAAGTATATTTACTAATTAATTGGAAATTTTTGAGAAAAATAGTTGAGTTTAGGTATTTTTAAGCCTAAATCAAAGTATTGACCAATAGGAAAATTTTGTAAAAAATTATATAAAATAATTATTAAATAATTATTTTATATAATATTAATTAATTATTAATTAAAATAAAAACGAAAATATAAATTAAATAGGATCAGATTTTTGACCGAAAATTGCAAGAAGAATGAAGATAAGAGTGAAATCATAATATCATGATATTTGTTTACATTTAGCACATGTTTGAATATTTTAATATATAATTAAAGTTAGTGAATAGTAATCTTATATTTAGGAAACGGATCCTATCTAGAGAACCAGGAATATGAATTCCAAAGTCAAGGTAAAATAATGATCAGTGGAATTTTGTCTTCCGTTATACTCTTACGGAAGTAAATTCTGAAGTCGTTTGTGCATTTCCTAATAAAACAAAATAGGGAAAAATGCATATAGGTATATTTTTGGATATAGAGAAAATAAATTCTAACTCAACATCTAGGCATGAGTTTGAATTTATTTTGACATATTTGGAATCAGTGAATTTTTCTGAAGAAGTTGGTAATTTCAGAATTGCGTTTCAAACCAGGACGCGTTTGGACACGTTTTCGAGGAAGACTCAATTGGAATACTGGAGGCCTATATGGAATCAAAATTTAGGTTAACTTGGACATTTCTACTAAGTGAGAATATGTTTTCAGAGTTATAAATCCAAAATTTTGAGATTTCTCCGAAATCACGCGAATCGGGTACCGATCGGAGAAATCGATCGAAAAGCTTCGGAAGGTGACACGTGGCCACCTCCCATTGGCCAAGACACTTGGATTTTCGGCCAAGTGTGAATGCAAAAGGGAAGGAAAGGGTTTTTTGAAAAGTTGCTTTGGACGGTCCAGATCGTTTCTCATAAAGTTGATCCGACGGCCGAAATCCTTCCCCGTTTCTATAAATACCCCCTTCCTCTTCATTTCTCACAATTCCAAGAGCTCCAAACCGAAAATCTAGAGAGAGGAGAGAGAAGGAGAAGGCCGGGAAAATCATAGCGAAGCTCTGGGTAAGTTTTCCCATCGAGCTTTAAGCTTTCATAGTTCTTTCAATAGTTAGTAATGCTAGAGTAGTCTTTATTTTTATGATTGGATATCATATGGGAGGGCTATTTTAGTCTTTATTTTCGAAAATCAAAATGGCGTCGAAGTTCTGGCGAAATTTTGGGAAGAAAAGTAGTCAAAGTAACGAAGTGCTGGCGAAATTCCGCCAATTAGGGGCATAGGGGCAAAATGGTAATTTTTACCTAAAATGCCAGTTATAATGCCAAATCACTAATGAAAGTGATATTACTCTTATAGGACGTCAGAAATCCTAATTTGCTTTGTTTACTGTCCAACGTGCCACTGTCGGACAAACCGCTGTTTTCCGTCAGAAAGTACAGTTTCCGCCATAAACATTTACGTACATCAACGAAGGTACGTTCGCGTACTGGTAACCTTAACACTTGTGTTTATAGTATGCATATATGTGATGATATGTTGTGTGAATAGTTTGGTGCGAAGGCAAGGCTAGTCTATGTGGGTAAGCCATTGAGTCGCCGCTAACCCGGTGAGGCCCCCATGATAGACACTTACCGGCCATTCATTCGGTTAATGGATGTACGTTCGCGCATCGTAACACTAATCTAGTGCTGCTCATATGCATATATGTGATAGGTACATTCACGGATAGAGGCTGTGTCTAGGGTCACCGACTCGGATGGAGGCTCGTCTGAAGGCCACCGACTCGGATAGGGATTACATTAAGTGCCACCGTTCCGGATAGAGATTTTGTTTGGGGTCACCACTTTGGATAGAGATTCTATTAAGGGTCACCAAACGGATAGAGATTCTGATTAGGGTCACCACTTATATGTACTGCTCTTTGCTTATATGATCTGTCATCATGAATCATACAACTGTTTTATACTCTTGTGTTGTTGTCTTCTTTGCTATGTCATGAATACTCGCCATCCGTATCTTGTTTTATTTGAGCATAAGGTTAATGTTACCCGAGATTCAATTCGATAAATTGAATCTCGGCTATAGCTTCAGGGTCAGGAGGACCACGGATCGGAGATCGAGGCAAGCTACACGAGTAAGCTCATAGTTGGAGGGCATGTAGCACGAGTGAGCTCTGAGACGGAGTTGTCACTTTATCGTTTTACGTAATTACCTATGAGAACAATAGGATGCTGTATCAACACTGTATTACACTCTGGTTATCGTTTTAATGGGAATCAGTTACTCTTACGCTCCAAGGCTCTACACTGATTTAAAAAAAAAAAAAAATTCGCTTAGAAAATGGGATGTTACACGTCTGGAGTGGTCTCCTCCAAAAATGTTTTCTTGATGCTGTTGACGAACTTGGCGGCCCTGATCGTATGCTTCCATCTTCCTTCTTCTCCTTCTTGTGTTTTTTTGCGTTAATATGATCTTTCATCCTTAAAATATTGGTCTCCATCATTAAATAAAAGTTTTTTTTTGAAATCAATAAATTGTTTTTTTTTATTTGTTTGTGTCTCAGGTGCGAAGCCAAAACCTATTTTTGAAAGAATAGTGTTAAAAATGCATGGGTCTAAACTGACGAGAGAAAATGTTGGAAGTCACTTACAGGTATCATGATTACCTCTCTTCTTCTTCATCATTATTATTATATATTTTATATGCCACCCATTATTTAATAATAATGGTTTCTTCATAATTCTACTTTCGAAGTTGAGAGATCGAAAGAAAAAGACGGGAGCTGCATCCCCAAATTTCCCTTTTCGAACCCTACATTTATAATCATTCCCTTGCCTACCTGCCCATGCAAACGCAAATTCAACCATCTGAACAAAACTTCAACAACTTTGGTAAGATTATATGATTACGAACCCTCTCTTAGTTATTGATTGATTTCTTGAACTTTTGACTCCGTACGAATTTATATGTTTCCTTTGTTTCAAAGGTAAGGATTAACTTGTTTTGGGTCAAGAAAATGGAGGGAATAGTTCCTTTAGCAATTGAAGCAAGCAATAATTGAGCAGGAATCGAACCAATAATTGAGGAAGAAGTTTAGTGATCAGAAGTTTTATTTTCCTAATTAATTCTTTATAATTTCAGGTCATGGGGCTCCATTGTCAACCGTACCCTCATCTCTTGTGGGGAATGGAAGCAATAACCTGACTTCTTCTATAGAAGAGCTAAATCTTAGGCCGGATTCTTCTAGAATTCCAGCTTCAGGTACTTATGTTACTACTACTCGAGTTAACCCACAGGTTCGTAACCCATTTGTAAGTAGTATGCTGCAGCGACCACGGATTGGAGTTGAAATTGGAGTTGGAAGTAATATACTGCACCCACACCAAAACCAGAATTCTAGTATGTGTCAGCTTGATCGATATGTTACTACCAGAGGTGCTAATAATGAAGGAATCCAAGCTATGAGTACTTCCTATGCAAGTAATACTGGTGCGCAACAACTAGATCGAAACCTAGCTCCGGGTTCTTCTTCTCATTTAAGTACTTATTATAATGGAATCATAAATCCAGAAGCAACACACGTCATTAGGGATGATGGTGATGATGAATTTTTGGTTTATCTTAATGATCATCAGTTGAATGATAAAAATAGTATTGACAGCTCGGACCCTGTTTAATAAATAGCTATCTTCAATTGGGTCCAAGTTCCAACAATACTCAAATTAGGATACAATCTATAGCTAGATTTCTATTCTATATATTTCAATTTTTATGGGATTTTTCGTTGTTATGGCAAGTTTTAGTTCAATTCGAATATTTCCACGTTCTTTATGTCAATTAATTAAAGCCTTAATGCCTACATTAATAAGGATGTATTTATGTTTGAGAAAAAAAAATTGAGGATGTATTTATGTGCTACATTAATTTAATTTTTATATTTTAAACAAATTTTAATTTTGATATATGTAAGTTTTAAAATAAAGCTCATCTTAAAACTATACTCTCGTAAAAATGAATTTACCATTTAAAAAAACACAAATCAAAAAATTTAAATTTGGACCATTTAGATTAAATATAAACGATTGAAATCTTATCACAGGAGTGATAAATCAGGTACTCTTCACAATCCAATCCGGATTTGGGCTCTTTCATAATCCTCCTTTTTCTAGTTGGAATTTCATCTCCACCATCACATTAAAAAAAAAAAAAAATAGATGGTTCAAATTTTCTATTTTATAAAAATATTATTTTAAGGAAAAATAATTAATAAATTTAAACTGTTAAAATCTTATCTACATAATTCATAAGAACATCATAAACAAAATTTTAAAAAATTAAATTATCAAATAGTATAGTTTTAAGAAATACTAAATCTGAACCATTTTGTTTTATTTGAATGTGGAGATGAGATTTTGAGAAGAAAATTAGAAAAATGCTCTCCATCCAAACCCGTTCAATAAATCTCTGGTCCCAATTTAGTATTTAAAATCTTATAAATACAGGAAATCAGATTGTAGCAGTATAAAGGGGTTTTCCTTCATTCTTTTCATATATGAATAATCCGTTCTGAATGATTCTATGGTGATCGGATATATTAATTACTTTTACATGTGTTGATGCCTATGGTCTACATTAATTTGAATTTTGAAATAAAATTTGGGTGCTATGTTTTTTTATTATAAATTTAATTAATATTTATTTATAGGCTCATAGTTGTGAAAAAAATCGAGCACCTAACAAATATATAATATTTTGGTACATAAATAAAAAGAAAATATTTTATAATCCAGATATAAGGTTAATAAAATTATTTGGTTAACGATTATGATGGTATATAATATTGCTCGTACAACTTAAATTTTTTGAATCCACCGTAATATAATTAATTTTAATAATAACTCAAACTTAAGCTTGGAGATAAAACATCAAACAAAAAGGATAAAATTACGCATAATTTTAAAAGCATAATAAGTTCAGAAAACAAATTTGAACTTTACAACTTAATTGACGTAAACTGTAAACTCTAAACTAGTGTGTAAAGACCCAGCAAAACTACAAGTACTGGGCTACTTGGATTGTGGTTAGAGCTATGGATCAGGGCCCGCCCAATACTTGAAGGGTCAGTGCCTAACAGGGCCAGCCCTATAAGGCCTGTGGTAAGGAAAACATCTGTTTTCAAAGCTCGGCTAAGGCCGTAGGGCCTGAAAGTTACTTTTCCAAATTTTAACTATTTTTCTCCGGTTTTTTCCAAAGAAATATAATTACTAAATTACAACAATTAAAGTTCTAATATATCAAATAAATGTTGTCAACATTTATATCCAAACAACATGAATCATCCAACAAACAAACACATTACACATTCACTAATTCGTAATAAAAAACAAACTATTGTCCACAAATAACTCACATAAAACATAAGAAGCATACCACTAAATAACATTAGTATGATGACTATCATTGTCAATTGTCATCTTCTTCGCCACTATCATCAATTTCATAGATATTTGATTGTGCTTCACTTTGAGTAGGAGGCTCTGCTTCATGAGTAAGAATGTCATGAATTTCTTCTCCCGCATCATGAACACATCCATAATCTTTATCTGCAATAAATAATAAACCAAATTATAAAATCAGAGTATAATTATTTTGTATTTGCACTTAAATGGATAAATAACTTTATAACAAATACAAAATACAGAGATTGTTATATTAAAACTTTTAGGGTTAGGTCTAGGCGGTTGGCAGTCTAAGTAATTTTCTTTTTCTTAAAAAAAAGAGAAGCTACAGTTAAAAGGGCCTAACGGGTCAGCTCAAGGCTTTGCATGGCCGGCTCGATTAAGCCTGAGGCCTTACAGGACTGACCCTACAGGGCCAATTTCAAATATCTCGTCTATTTTTCAAACCCGACTCTTGACGGGGCAAAGATTAAATGAGCCGGCCCAACTGGCTCAACCTGATTTCCCGCCACTAATTGTGGTAGGGAAAGAGGGATTTGAGATTGATGGGGAGGAGAGAGGGCAAGGCAGAAAATTGGATTCATTACATTATGGGATTTGTTAAATTTCTTGACATGATTTTGAATTTGCCAATTTCAAGGCCCAATTTTTTTATTCTTCCACAAACTCTTTTTTTTAATAGAAATCAAGGGTTTTTCCTCTCGAGACTTAGAGCGTAAAGGGTTTTCGCCTCTCTAACAAGTGTGCTTCCCGAAATTAGAACTTATGTTCTCCTCATTAAATGGTGAGGCCGCTTACCACCTCAACGAACAATTTGTCGCTTTTTCCACAAACTTTTCTTTTACATTTAGATTTGTTGACTATTCTTTTACTATAAGATATCTTTTTTTAAAGCCATATTTGATAGGGAAAAAGATAAGATGGTACTCCTTGAACTTCAAAATCTCAAATTAGTTATTTCCTACTAAAATGAGTAGAAAGTGATTTCTAATTAATTCTTTATAATTTCAGGGGTCACATCTCTTATTGAAAGTAAGGAAAGTAATATGCTGCAACAACCACACATAGCTCCAAACCCGACTTCTGGTATGCAACAACTAAATCAAAACCCATGTTCAAGTTCTAGAATCATAAACCAAAACCAAGCTCTTGGTACTTCCTTTCGAAGAAGCAGCAACAACCGATAACTCAGAATTTGACTTCTAGTACGCAGCAATTAGATCAAAACTCATCTTCAAATTCTGGAATTATAAACCAAGACCAAGCTCTGGGTACTCCCTTTGGATGAAGTAATTTGGAGCAACTAGATCAAAACCGTTCTCTGGGTACTTCCTTTGAAAAAAGTAATATGGAGCACCAAACGATGTCATTGCAAGTTTAGAAGAAATCCAGAAGCGTTGGGAAAAGCGAATGGGAATGGGAATGAGGTGGTGGGTTACCTTAATTAGATCCAAAAAGAAAAACGAATCCAGGAAGGGAGATCCAAACCCAAAAATGGCTCCGGTACCATGTCAAACTCATTGAATTTTATATTCCAACAACAACAACAATAATAAAAGCCTCTTCATCAATATCTACACAAGCCTAGCCATGAACCTGAAGGTACTTATATGCTTGAATATGAAGGGTACGGGAAAAATTAAATGGTTTATTTTCTCTGGTGTCATCTTTTTTTCTTAATTTGAAAAATGGATCTTCCTCATTTCCTTGTACTCTTTCCCTTCGGTCATTGATTAGGGAGGTACCAGTACTTTAATTAATCTTGTAAATCTTATTATTGGCTCAAAGCTCTTGTTAATTTTCCCCTGAATGATGGTTCTCTTTAGTTGTCTATTTCAAATATAAGACCATGGTCTCCTACTTTCTCTTTGTTGTTGATACAAGTATCATACATGGATAATGCTTTTTTTTTTCCCGATGTAAGAAAAAAAATCATATACGGATAATTCTTTCTATATATAAAAAAGAAATTTTCAAGAATTCACTTTCAAAAAAGTATGGTGAAACATTTTTAACTTTAACTTGTATTTAGTAACTTTTGATTTTGTTCAACAGTGTTTTTGCTTTTTTCATCTGAGCTTAAGAAGATTGGATAGAATTCTGATTTGAAGTGCAAAACGCTTATAATTCTTGATAATTATGTTTTAATTTCTTAAAGTGAATAATTGTTTTTGGATCCAATCTTAATTTGGATTTCAACTCGATGAGCATCTTTAAAATTCATGAATTTATTTGAATTTCAAACCAAATACTCCCCGGAAGTTTTAATGAATTATTTTATTTCTTAATCATTAAATTAACAACGAGATCTATTATCATTTTTTGCATGCTCGTACATGAAAGTTCTCCCAATTTATGTCCTTCCATATGATCTGTTATACAAATAGGTAAATGTTATTTTCCATTACAGATAGCAATCATATGACCAATCATTTTGAGTATAATGGTAGATGCTATGGACCAAGTTGCTATTATTTCTTGTTCTTCTTTTGTGTTTATTTATTTTTCCTTCCAATTCGTCCCCTCTCTCCCAGTCTTTCCTTATCCTCTTCCATTCCATTTAATTACCTTATCCTATCCTCTTCCATGCCATTAATAAGATTCCATATCTTATCCTCTTCCATGCTTTAAATAAGATTCCACAAAATCTTATCTTCTTTCATTTTGTCTCCTTCATTATCCCATGTGTTTGTTTAAATAATATATTGCTTTAAATCAAATCTTCTTCCTCTTCATTATGCCTAGCCGTCCTCTCTTCCATAGCCATCCAATGTGCTTTTCCATTGGCAAAATATCCAATGGTTAGGTGTTTCCATTGGCTAGTTCAATTTGCTAAGGATTAAGACTTAATTAGATAATTAATTGGGACCATTGGATTGTATTACATATGCAACAAACTTAACCATTGATCTTAGTTGCAATTGTTGACTTTTCAAAGCTTGATTAAAGTTTAATTAACATCTTAATCAAGTGCTTATATGTCCCTTGATAATAAGTGCCATTGTCTAATTGTCTTGCTGCTTAATCAAGGTCATTAATACTTAATTATTCAAGCTTTAATTTGTAATACCCGGATTTTATTATCTGGAATATTATGAATAAATTAGATATTTCTGATAAGTGAAATTAATGTATCCAGACTTGTGTAAATTTAGCCTATTATTCTAAGTTAAATTCTGTAGGAAATCAGGGAATTTAAGGGCCAAAGTGCCAAAATGACGAAAATGCCCCTAAGGGACATGAATAACTTAGGAAAATTATGAAAAATCCTAAGAGGCAGTAAAATGACCAAGTGAATTAGGAGAATATATTATCTCTAATTATGGTAATTTAATAAATTATGAACTTGGAGAAATTGTATAAGAATGTCCAAAGAGTCGTAAAAAGACCAAAATACCCTTGCAAATTATAGAATAATGTAAGAGGCATGGAAATGCCAATGTTAATGCAAGAGTATGAAGGTAATGAGATATTTTAAGTAGGAAAATTATCAACTTGTGATAACTAAGTAATTAGGTAATATTGGGCTAATTACTTAAGCATAAGCAAAGGAAATTCACAAGTAATTATGTAAAACCCTAAAATTAGTGGTTTTTGTCTTAAAAGTAGTAAAAACATGTTTACTAATTAATTGGAAATTTTGGTGAAAAATAGTTGAGTTTAGGTATTTTTAGGCCTAAATACAAGAATGGACCAATGAGATAATTTTGTGGAATTTTTTGGAAAAAGTTAAATAAGTAAATGATTAAATAATTAATTAAATAAAAAATAAAAATTTATTAAAATAAAGAAGGGCCAGCCGAAAAAATGGACCCAATAAGAAATAAAAAAAATGAAAATAAGAACAAAAATTATATGTGCAAGTGGTATTATTTTATTAATATAATTAATTAAAGTAAAAAAATGTGAATAGTAATTTAGAAATTAGGAAACGGATCCTATCTAAAGATCTAGGAATGAGATTTCCAAAGTCAAGGAAAAATATTGATCAGTGAGTTATTATCTTCCGTTAGACTCTTCCGGAAGAAAATTCTGAAGTCGTTTGTGCATTTCCTAATAAAACAAAATAGGGAAAAATGCATATAGGTATATTTTTGGATATAGAGAAAATAAATTCTAACTCAACATCTAGGAATGAGTTTGAATTTATTTTGACATATTTGGAATCAGAGAATTTTTCTGAAGGAGTTGATAATTTCAGAAATGCGTTCTGAAACCGGACGCGATCGGACACGTTTTTCGAGAAAACTTCAACGGGACTGTTGGAGCCCTATATGGGATCAAAATTTAGGTTAACTTGGACATTTCTAGTAAGTGAGAACATGTCTTCACGCGAATCGGGTATCGATCGGGGAAAACGGTTAGACCGGGCATAAAGCAAGCTCATTAATCATTTTTTTGGACCAATTGGAGGCTGCCACATCAGCTCCCTATGTCGACCAAGAGGCATGAATGATCAAGGAATTTACACCATTTTCATGTTGATTTTCCATGGTTGTAAACAAGTTGGAAAATTCCTTATGTATCCCTTTGATTTTCTATAAATAGCCAAGTGCTCTTCATGAAATCTTCACACCATTCTCTCCTTGCCTTGGCCGAAATCTTAGAGGGAGAAAGAAGAGAGAGAAGCTCTAGAAAAATTTTGAAGAAGTCTTCAACGGGTAAGTCTTTCGGTCTTTAGTTTTTAGTTCGGTAGTTAGTAGAATTGTTAGATAGTTTTAGTAAGTAGGGAATGAGATTCCTACTATTTTTTTAGGCCTCATTGCATTGAAAAATGCCTGACGAGGTAAAAACTTGGTAGGGATCGAGTACCTGAAAAGTTGAAGCTTTTATAGCTCTTTCAAAAGTAGGGGTTGTAATGCTAGAATAGCCTTTAATTTTCAAGTATGATTGGATATCATATGGGAGGGCTATTTTAGTCTTTATTTTCGAAAATCAAAATGGCGTCGAAGTTCTGGCAAAATTTCGGGAAGAAAATTTGTCAGAGTAACGAAGTCTTTGGCGAAATTCCGCCAATTAGGGGTATAGGGGCAAAATGGTAATTTTTACCTAAAATGCCTGTTATTGTGTCAAATCACTAATGGAAGTGATATTAATCTTATAGGACGTCATAAATCCTAGTTTGCTGCCGTTCTGTTGTCCAACGTGCCGCTGTCGGACAAACCGCTGTTTTCCGTCAGAAAGTACAAGTTTCAGCCAGAAACATCTACGTATGTCAACGAAGGTACGGACGCGTACTGTAACACTAATCTTGTGCTGCTTAAATGCATATATGTCTAAGATATGTTTGTAGACCGTTATACAGACAGTTTTATACGGGTTTTGTCTTGTAATGCCGTTATGTTTTCCTAGCGCTGAGGACACGAGTGAGTATCGTGGCACTGGTGAATAGTGCAGGCTGTTGTTGTGTTGTTTTTACATTGTGGGGCTTTCATATTGCTTATTGCTTATGTTTGTCGGCATAATGATCATGCATCTGCTGTATGCTTATGTAGTGATATACTGTTGTATTAGCTCTAGAATATCTGTTGGCTGTATACTGTGTTGTTTGGGTATGAGGTTAACCGTTACCTGAGATTCAATGCGTTGAATTGAATCTCAGCTGTAGCTTCAGGGTCCGGAGGACCGCGAATTGAAGTCCGGGGCAAGCAGCAGGAGTAGACTTGCGGATGAAGTTATCTTATCGCCTTCTGTTTATTTCTGTAGTTTACTTTTGAACAGTAGGATTACTGTAATCAATACTTTATTACACTATGGTCCATATTATGTTATGATCAGTTACTCTTACGCTCCATTGCTCGACTCTGACTTAAAAAAAAAAAATTCCGCGTTTCAAATTGGGATGTTGCATAATTCTTCATCTTTGGCCCTTAATTATTTCAAAATAATTAGCCCTTCTTTGATGATCCTAATTTGCCTATACTCATCTTGAAGGATTATGCAATGATAGCGACTTCGGCAAGTGCACCGGTCGTTATAAGTAATAAAGTGATAAGAAAAGTATCGTTCCCACGAGGAATAGTACTCCAGCCACTAATTAGTTATTTCAGCTTTAGTTGGATCAATGAGAAATAGGGAGTGAGTTGTAACCAAACATAATTTAAAGAATTAAATAAAGAAAAAGCATTCAAGATTAAGAATTTCAAGAACAACGTTTTTAGAAAAGATGAGTAATCAAGAAAACGCAGCTAGGGCATAGAATTCCCCCTATGTTCCTTCGAGTATTTGAATTAAATCCTTAATTGACTATTATTCCCATGATTGACGATCAATTCTCTAAAATTAGACTAAGTCCCAATGTCTTGACGCTACCTTAGCCCGTTATCTTTAAAAACAACCTAATGTCTTAGTATTGTTTGGAAAGATCAATGTATTTAAACAAGAATTATGAGATCGCATAAACTCGTAAGCCTATGTCTAGGTCATGCAACTCTATGACGAATTAACGGTTCCAGTTAAATGCACCAACATCTCTATTGTCATACACCAACCTATGAACAGTCTAAAAGGTGATCAGTCTTTAAGAAAGCTTTAAGCAAAGATAATTCATTCAATCATGGTAAATAACGTTCAATCAATAATCCAAACAAATACTCAAATTCACATAGGGTTCATCCTCGCCCTAACTACAGAAGACTAGCCAAGCGTGGCTAGGTTAACAAAATAAAAGAAAAGAGATGAAAATTAGGATTGTTCTTGATCCTTCTTTCTTTCTTCAGCCGTCTTCCTCCTTTTCTTCGTGCTTTCTCTCTAAACCTTTGGTAAATACCGAGATTTAGAGAGCATAAGGATGTTTCTTTCTTTCTTTCTTTTGTGCTTTTCTGCTTCTGCGTCTTGTCTCTCTGGTCCTAATGTGTATCTCCCTCCTTCTTTATATAGAAATTCCCTTAGGTGACTTGGGCCGTGATCGATCCTTCCTTAAATAAAAAATATGCAATATCCTTTTGAAATCTCCAAATCACCTTCAAATATTTTGTAATCCACTCTCTCATATCAATCAATTAATTCAAATTGATTTCCTTTTTCTGCTCCTTTCTCAATCAGCTAATAACTCCTGCAAGATATATACAATAGTAATGAATTTAATCCAATATATCTCAGAATTGATACTCATTTGATTATAAAATATGCACTTATCATGCAACTAATCTCAATTAGTGCAAGCTAAATTGTTCATTTATTGTTGCTAATTTCCATTAATTTGTTTAAGTGTTTATATAACACTTTCTTGCTTTTTATGGTTTATATAGGAACCATGATTTAATATGATAATTATATCATATTTTATAATCCTTAAATGTGGTCTTTAAATTTATCCTTTGGTTTATTTAATTCCAAGGAAAAATTGCCTAAAATTATAATTAACAAACCACAAAATTGTGAGACACATATTCACCCTTATTTTAATATGTGTTATTTATCAAAATATAATATTTATTATAAATATGAATTTTAGGTTATTACATGGTTAATGAGATTAGAAATTCATGGCCACTTGTTTATGGGGGATATATAGAACATAAATACTCTCTCCAGTAATTAATATAAGACCCAATTAATTTCTTTTGAGAAATTAAAAAAGCTAAAAAAGTTGGTTAATAATAAAATATGTCATTTATCATTTAATTATATATTAATTTATAAGTCTGATGAATTAATTTGATATAAAAAAGACGAATATGTATATTGTGAAGTAATTTATTTGACTTCCTCAATTTTCAAAAAAAAGTTAGCTGAGGTATTGTATTTATTTCTAACTTTTATAGCACTATTCCAATTCTTATCAACAAGTGTTTGATGGCCCGGTAAGTTCTAGCCAACAACTTTGTTATGATTTTATAATTAAGGAAAAATAGCTTTGATCTTTTGTTTTGTTTTTTTGTTTTAATCAAGAGGTTTATTTTTCTTTAAAATAATATAAAATCTCAACTATTTTAGATGAATCATCAACTAATTAAAATTATAATGATTCAAGTTATTGTATTTTTATGGAAGAGAGTTCAGATGACATATCACATATCCAAGTATTTTTAAATTGACTAAAACAATTACCGAGATCATCGATGATTTACTTTTCTAATCATATTAATTCGCGTCTGTGTGCAACGGGACACCACAGGATCTGTGAGAACTAATATATACTCGGAAGGAGAAATCTGACCCTATATACTCTTGGTGATATTCCTAGATTCCCCCCGAAATCTTATATTTAAATGAGATGTATCTCCGCTACCCACTTACCCATGGCCTCTACCACATTCCTCTGTTTCTCCTCCTCCTCTAACCAAAGATAACTTACACATACTTATTCTTTGTGATTATAAAATCCCATTAACTCGCTCATACAAATTCTATATATGTTTAGAAAACACCATCGCATTTATATTGAACTGTTTACTTGTTCAACAAATAAAATCAGAAAGCAAAATTTATGGAGACATATTTGTAGGATGAAGGAACAACACAAGAGTCCACATTATATACCCATTTTTACATGCTTCTTACATGCTTCTACTTGTAAGCTTCTCATTATCCAAGATTTCTCTCTTTTTTGGAAACCATGCTTACCCATAAAAGCATGTAAAAATGGGCATGTAATGTGACTCACAACACAAGGCATCTGAGACTCACTTGTCCAATAACAATAATGTGATGCCTGAGACTCACTTATGTGATGTGGAACATATGAGGAGGGAACAACATGGGACGTCTGAGACTTACTTGAATAACAGCGATGGTGTGTACAACGGCGATTACATACAGCAAAATAGATCAGTACCCTTAGTACTATAGAATCAGGATCAAGGTTGTTCTTCTCTTCCAGCTATTGAGGACGAGTTTTTGAATCATGGCACAGAATCTCCTCCGAGAAAACGTCGAGTCGTCTGGAGTGTGGTCCCCTCCAAAAATGTTTTCTTGATGCTGTTGACGAACTTGGCGGTCCTGATGGTATGCTTCCATCTTCCTTCTTCTTCTTCTTGTGTTTTTTTTGCGTTAATATGATCTTTCATCCTTAAAATATTGGTCTCCATCATTAAATAAAAATGTTGGAAGTCACTTACAGGTATCATGATTACCTCTCTTCTTCTTCATCATCATTATTATATATTTTATATGCCACCCATTATTTAATAATAATGGTTTCTTCTGTAATTCTACTTTCAGAAATTGAGAGATCAAAAGAAAAAAGACGGGGAGCTGCATGCCCAAATTTCCCTTTTCGAACCCTACAGTCATAATCATTCCCTTGCCCACCTGCCCATGCAAACGCAAATACAACCATCTGAACAAATTTTCAACAACTTTGGTAAGATTATATGATTACGAACCCTCTCTTAGTTATTGATTGATTTCTTGAACTTTTGACTCGGTACGAATTTATATGTTTCCTTTATTTCAAATGTAAGGATTAACTTGTTTTGGGTCAAGAAAATGGAGGGAATAGTTCCTTTAGCAATTGAAGCAAGCAATAATTGAGCAGGAATTGAACCAATAATTGAGGAGGAAGTTTAGTGACCAGAAGTTTTATTTTCTTAATTAATTCTTTATAATTTCAGGTCATGGGGCTCCATTGTCGACCGTACCCTCATCTCTTGTGGGGAATGGAAGCAATAACCTGACTTCTTCTATAGAAGAGCTAAATCTTAGGCCGGATTCTTCTAGAATTCCAGCTTCAGGTACTTATGTTACTACTACTCGAGTTAACCCACAGGTTCGTAACTCATTTGTAAGTAGTATGCAGCAGCGACCACGGATTGGAGTGCACCCACACCAAAACCAGAATTCTAGTATGTATCAGCTTGATCGATATGTTACTACCAGAGGTGCTAATAATGAAGGAATCCAAGCTAGGGGTACTTCCTTTGCAACTAATACTACTGGTGCGCAACAACTAGATCGAAACCTAGCTTCGGGTTCTTCTTCTCATGTTAGTACTAATTATAATGGAATCATAAATGAAAACCAAGCTCTGGGTACTTCTGTTGGAACTAATATGCAAGAGCTATCAAATATGATGCAGACACCCCTAAACCCGACTTCTAGTATGCAACAACTACATCAAAACTCATCTTCAGGTTCTGGAATCATAAACGAAAACCAAACTTTACCACCAAACCCGACTTTTAGTGTGCAACAACCAGATCAAAACCTATCTTCAGGTTCTGGAATCATAAACCAAAACCAAGCTGAGTACTTCCTTCATCAGAAGTAATATACCGCTACAATCGATAACTCGAAATTGAACTTCTGTTACACAGACATAGCTTTAGCTTCAACTTCTTACAATACTCCTATCAGAGGTGATCTTGATGGAATCATCAATCCAGAAGCAACACACGTCATTAGGGATGATGGTGATGACGGTTTTTTGGTTTATCTTAATGATCATCAGTTGAATGATAAAAATAGTATTGACTGCTTGGACCCTGTTGAATAAATAGCTATCTTCAATTGGGTCCAAGTTCCAACAAACTCAAATTAGGATACAATCTATAGCTAGATTTCTATTCTATATATTTCCAGTTACTTTTTTTAAATTTATTGGCCTTGTTTATAGTTTCAACTTTTTATGGGATTTTTCATTGCTATGGTAAGTTTTAGTTCAATTCGAATATTTCCACGTTCTTTATGTCAATTAATTAAAGCCTTGATGCCTACATTAATGAGGATGCATTTATGTGCTACATTAATTTAATTTTTATATTTTAAACAAATTTTTAATTTTAATATATGTAAGTTTTAAAATAAAGCTCATCTTATAACTATCACTATCCTAAAATTGAATTTATCATTTAAAAAATCACAAATTAAAAATTTTAAATTTAGACCGTTTAGATTAAATTTAAACGGTTGAAATTTTAGCACAGTAATGAGAAATGAGGTACTCTTCAAGATCATAAATTATTTTTTAGTAGCAGTCACTATCCTGATTTTTTTTTTTGTACCAGTCATTTGTATCATTTTAGTACTGATTAATATCTTGAAGTATTTTTTAGTATCAGTCAGTACCTTGTAATATTTTTTCAAGATTCTAAAATAATTTTTCAAGATCATGAAGTATTTTTCCAGTACTAGTCAATATCCAGAAGTATCTTTTTAGTACATGTCAGGATCTTGAAGTATTGTTTTAGTACTAGTCAATACTCTGAAACATTTTTCAAGATCCTAAAATAATTTTTCAAGATCATGAAGTATTTTTTTTCAGTACCAGTTAGCATTTTGAAGTATTTTTTTAGTACCAGTCAACATCTTGAAATATTTTTTTTTGAGATCCTATATTTTAGGGTACTGACCGGTACTAAAAAAAATACTTCAAGATACTGACTGTTACTAAAAAGACACTTCAGGGTATTGTCTGGTACTAAAAAAAATACTTCAGGATACTGATTGGTTCTGAAAAAAATAAGACATGATCTTGAAAAATTATTTCAGACATCTTGGGTACTAAAGAAAATACTTCAAGATAAGATTGATACTAAAATAAATAGGCAAGTTTTGACCAGGGACTAAATGAAAATTTGAAAAGTTCATGGCAGGACTAAATTGAAATTTGTTGAAATTTTTTCGGGGCTGAATTGTAATTAATAACAATTCAGAACCCATTAACATTTTTTTTTTTGAACAATGAACCCATTAACATTCAAATCATCGTTTTCAATATAAAAAAAAGTCAAACTAACAGTTAATGGCTACTTTTACTCCACTTTTATAACTATATAGTCACTTTTGTATATAAAAACACACTTGATGTTGAATGCACTTGGGCATTCATAATATAATGTTATCCAAACTTTTATTCAGACACATCTTCCACCACCTTATTATCAAAATCACTGTGTATCCCACTTCTGCTTCTGCCTTACATCTCTCAACAGAGCGGCATATTATTTGTTTTGACTTGGTTCTCAAGTGATGTCGTGTTAGAAGACCTGGATGGCTACCCCTTCGTCAGAGACCAACACTTGAGGAAAAAATATTCCTCACTTTGGTAAGTTCTATAGTTATATATGTTAATGAGAGAATTTACATTATATATATTTCTATTTTGTGGTAATATCTACTGGTGAAAGATCAAGTGATGAGAACTCAAGAGCATATAGATTGTATACGTGTCATGCTTTGTGGAAGCCAGTGAGTGAGCTGGTTAATGAGATTAGAAATTCATATGGCCACTTGTTTATGGGGGAATATATAGAACATAAAAGTATTTAATATAAGACCCAATTATTATTATTTTTTAGAAATTAAAAAAAGCTAAATAAGTTGGTTTATAAGAAAATATGTCATTTATCATTTAATTATATATTAATTTATAAGTCTGATGAATTAATTTGATATAAAGAAGACGAATATGAATACTGTGAAGTAATTTATTTGACTTTCTCAATTTGTAACTTTTATAGCACTATTCCAATTCTTATTAAGAAGTGTTTGATGACCCAGTAAGTTATAGCCAGGTTAGCAAGAACCAACAACTTTGTTATGATTTTATATATAATTAAGGAAAAATAGCTTTGATCTTTTGTTTTTTTAAAATTAAGAGGTTTATTTTTCTTTAAAATAATATAAAATCTCAACTATTTTAGATGCATCATCAACTAATTAAAATTATAATGATTCAAGTTGTATTTTTTATGGAAGAAAGTTCAGATGACGTCTCACATGTCTAAATATTTTTAAAATCATAAATGTTATGGTTAGACCGTTACACCATCGACATGAAGTCTTAACTATTCCAGCGATCATTGACTAAAACAATTACCGTCGGTGATTTACTTTTCCAATCATATTAATTCCCGTCTGTGTGCATCGGTACACCGCAGTATCTGTGAGAACTAATATATACTCGAAAGGAAAACCTGATTCTATACTCTTCGTGATATTCCTAGATTTTCCTCCCGGAAATCTTATATTTAAACGAGATGTATCTCTGCCGCCCGCCTCTGCCTCTGCCTCATTCCTCAGTTTCTCCTCCTCTTCTACCTGTTTCCTCGTACGAAACACCAGTTTCACCTAACGAAGGCATCTCTGGTAACACAACGGTAGCCATTGGTGACGCATCTTCCGCCTCCGTCACTCTCAAATCAAACCCAAAGATAACTTACACATACTTATTCTTTGTGATTATAAAATCCCATTAACTCGCTCATACAAATAAGATCAGAAAGCAAAAATGTTCATTGATTCATTATAGGGTTCCTTACGAGAACAGTGGCGGCTTCTCACGACACTGAAAACAGTGGCTTGTCATGGTTACAACTTACACCCTCCTTAAGGCACACGAGAGAGACGATAGTAATAATGCCGACTCCTAGCATTCCTTCCCTCTTTTCTTTGCACCATGAGTTAGGGTATTATTGAAAAGTAATCCATATTTAAATATCTCAAATTGAATTATTGACTCAATTTGAGAATTTTCAGTTTACTAGTTTTATATAGGATTTTTTTTTTTTTTTTTTATTTCAACCGTATGAGATTCTCCCTATGATTTTACAATTAAGGAAAAATAGCTTTGATCTTTTGTTTTTGTTTTTTTTTTTAAAAGAAGAGTTTATTTTTCTTTAAAATAATATAAAATCTGAATTATTTTAGATGAATAATCAACTAATTAAGATTATAATGACTCAAGTTATTCTATTTTTATAGAACAGAGTAGTTCAGATGATGTATCACATATCTAAGTATATTTTTAAAATCGTAAATGTTATGATTACGCGGTTACGCCAGCACCATCAAGTCTTAACTATCCCAGGGTTCATTGACTAAAACAATTACCGATATGATCGGCGATTTACTCTTCCAATCATATTAATGTTCGAATTCTATCCAATCATATTTATACATCGTTCGAGAAAATTATGAAATGATCTATACTATGGAAAAATTAAATAATGAAGAAAGATATTATCGGGGAGCTTCTGTGTGCAACGAGACACCGCAGGATCTCTTCATGTTATTCCTCGATTTTCCCTCCCCAAAATCTCAGATTTCAATGAGATATATCTTTTCTCGGACTGAAAATAAGAGATATGAGATATCTACTAAGGATATTTACATGATAGAAATATATGAAGTTTGGATGTACATTATTTATATATACATTTTAAACTAGATCTTAGGACTCAATATATATATTGTTCACAAATGGTAAATAGTGCAACCTATTTTAATTTTAAAATTTATTAGCGTACACAATTTTTTTTATCTAATATAAAATATCCAAAATTAATTGAAAGAGTTCAAATAAAAAAAAATATTTTAAAAAAAAAATAAAATTTCATAATCATCATGTATTTGAAAGTACATTGACCTAAAAATATGCATTTAAATTTGTGGTAGGATATATAAGACACTGCGTTGGGTCCGGAATTAAAAGTTTGTTTTTAATTAATAGTATTATCCTTCAACAGTTTTTTCCCACAAAAAAAAAAATTCTAGTTTTCTTACCCAACTTTACCATGATTCAATAACCACATCTTTGTTTAGGTGAATAAAATCCACAACCTCTTTGAATTCAAAATTTAAACTTATGTTTAAAAAAAAAAACAGTATCCCGTGATTCCCTCTCCCCGAATATTCTTCTTATATTATCCTCGCCATATATATAGCTTACTAATTCTTAGGTGTGTCCGTTCATAGATTATTAGATAGATAGATAGATAGATTGGTTAAGATGGAGGAATCCGAGTTTTTTTGTGAAATTTTCCCTCAAGGCTTGAAGGTCCTCTTAGTGGGCATTGATAATGTTACCCAAGATTCAATTAAGACATATCTCCCCCTACCTTTTTATCAAATCACTGCTCTTCCCCAAGGTACTCATCCCATAAGTTTCTTAAGAGACAGCCCTAATTCTTTTGACTTGGTTATCAGTGATGTCGTCTTCGAACACATAGATGGCTACCAGTTCATCAGAGACCAATGCCTGGAAACAAATATTCCTCATGTTTGTGAGTGACTAATTAAGTTCTTTTTATATGAATGATAATTTTATAATGAGGGAGAGTTGTTTATATATATAATTTTTTTTTTTTGCAGTAATATGTGGGCTTGAAAGATCAAGCTACAGTGAGATGCTGATGATAGCATTTAGATATGACGTTTGTTATGTTTTGTTGAAGCCTGTAAGTGAGGGTGACCTGAAAAACTTATGGAAACATATTTATAGGAGTCGAGAACAAAAGAGGAGGGAGGTTGTTCAAACTGAACAACAACCTAACAGTGATGTGGACGACCCGGATCAGATTCGGTAGAATCTGAACCCAGATAAGGATCCAAAACCTAAAAGTGATGTGGAGGACGCAGATAACGACCCAAAACCTAACAGTGATGCGGAGGACCCGGATCAAATTCGGCAGAATCTGAACCCAGATAAGGATCCAAAAGTAATCGTGAGCGAGTTTATAAATTTTGTCGGGGCATCTTCATTGAAAAAACCACGACGACGACGTATTGTCTGGATTCCAGAACTCCATAAAAAGTTTCTTTATGCTGTGGAAAAACTTGATGGCGCCGAGAGTATGCTTGCATCTTAAAAAAATCTTATTTATTTTATTATTCAATTTTCTTTGATTCTTTTTTTAATAGAATAAAATAGAATTTGTTTATAATCTTTTCATCTGGTCAGCCAATTCCAATTTTCTTTGATTCTTTTTTGAATATAATAAAATAGAATTTGTTTATAATCTTTTCATCTGGTCAGCCAATTCCTCTAAAGGTTCATGCTCTCAAATCATCTAGAAGATAGATAGAGGGAATTAAGGAAAATGATTTTTTTTTTTTAAAGAAAAAAAACATGTCGTACTCGAACGTCGCCTTAGGTAAGAAGAAGCAAAGGGAAGTTCTACTTCCATTCCGAAAACTGTAAAAAAGAAGAAATCCAATCTTTGCACTTAACTAACTTTCTTATTCTAATTAAATTAGTTAAGTAAGTCTTACATTAGGGACTAGATAAGTAATTTCTTATTTCTTATATTTTTATTAATAATACTAACGTTTTAGGAACTAGATAAGTAGTTTCTTATATTTTTATTAATAATACTAACTTATTTTCAATGCATCTAACTGTACTGAAAATTGAGATAAAGTGAGGCATTTATCCCACTAATTGGAGTCGGCTGCCGTTGTACTCTATAAAAAATTGTCATATCTTTAGATAGATTATTAACCATGACATGTGTGTATACACATATACACAAAATTTTTTGTAGGGTGTGTTTTGAGCTTTATTTACTATTATAAATATAATGGTATTTTGTTTTCTTGAATCTCAGAGGCAGTGCCTAAAGCAATACTTGAAGCCATGGATATTCCCTCTTTGACTAGAGCAAATGTTGCAAGTCACTTACAGGTCGGGAGACACTAATATATCTTTAATGTTACTTCACTTCATTATAATATCTTTTGTATGCCACCACTTATTTAATAATAATGGGTTCTTTCCACACACACAACAAAGGGACTTTATAAGTCCGATAATCTTCTTTATTTACTCATCCATAATATATAGATTACAGTAGGTATAATCTGTTCTAACAGATTAGAGAACTCCAAGGGAATTTAAATTTTAAATAGAATCTGATCCTAACTAATCTATGATAACAACTTGATCCTATTATCTAGCTTATAATATTATTCACATATTAATAATATAATTACCACACTCCTCCTCAAGTTGGATCATAGATATTTATCATGTCCAACTTGCATACAAAGCCTTCAAAGATGTCTTCAGGTAGTCCTTTTGTGAGTATGTCTGCAAGCTATAGTTTTGTAGGTATGTAAGAGAGACAACTTAAATAATCCCATCATCAACCTTTTCTCTAATAAAATAGCGATCAACATCAACATGTTTAGTTCTACAAGGCTAGTTCTACAAGGCTGCCTTATTGTCACAGTAGAGTTGTAGTGGAGATTCTATTTTGGTGTAGGTCTCGTCAGCAACCCTTTTTTATCTATATCCCTTCCATAACTCCTTCAGATAGTGATCTTAATTCAGATTATACACTACTTTTGGATACCACTCGTTGCTTGTGACTTTGCCAACTTACTAGATTTGATGATGGATGAGGATGGTGTAATTAAATAGAAAACACAATAGAGTAATATTTATTCGAAGGAAACAAAAGTTCCAAAAGCTGTAGCAAACCTCAGATCATTGATTTTTTTGATTTTATTTTTGGTTCGAGCAAAACATATTAACATCATAACCATACGCCTCCTGTTGTGTTTTTTGGCCATTAAGAGTCCTTTTTTGTCAATACCCACGATAAAAAGCCTTCAGCACAAGTTACTTTTGTTTTCCCTAACAGTGTTTGCGCACCCATGCGCCCTTTCTGATAGGGTGTTTTTTTCCAAGAGGCCTTTACTTTTCAAGGTTAATTCCTATGAAGATACACAATTATAGGTCAATAGTTGCCATTGATTGATCTATCCCAAATTGTTTGGCAACTTTTGGAAGGAACTATTCAATTATATACAAAATTGTCATGTATTACAAATGTTCATGTTTCTTATATAGAAACTGTTATTTACATTACTAAATAAATAATGATTGTCTATGTGAGGCCTTATTATTGTTAAAAGTCATATTTCTTACCTAAAAAATGTTATGTATGTTATTTAGTAAAAAAGGAAAAATCATGTTTGGGTCCTAACCAAGATAAATAATATCAAAAAAGTCTCACAACTTGTTAATGGTAACTGATCAAACTTGTTAATGGTTGTGAGACTTTTTTGATATTATTTCACTTGGTTGGGACCTAAACGTGATTTTCCTAATAAATAACAATTTCCAAAATGAGACCGTGATGTATTATGCAAGCATTAAAATATATTCTAATGATTGTTTATGTGTGCCAGTTAATTATCATAATAGCAATGCCCACATATCATGACCTCACTAAGCCTCAATATACAATGAGTGTTATATTAGAATTTAGAACCTTATAATTGGTCCAGAATAAATAATATTTCGAAACCATAATATGCCTATGCCTAGCATATAAAGCACTGTCGCCCACATATATGACGGTTCAAAACCATGTTTTATGATCAATAATAACCATCATAAAAGTACTTTTTTATATTAGTGCAAGAAGAAAGTAGTGGGTATTGAAAAATGGAACCTTACCTCTTCTCCAGATGATGATATAGATCAAGGGCGAAGGCAAACAAGACCAAGGGGGCGATGGTGATGAGGACTGAGAAGAGCTCAATGGGTGAAGGGAGGAATAGAGATATTGGCGATCGAAACAAATTTTGAATTGTGATAGATGCACAGGAAAAAGAGACTCGACAACTTTTTTTTAAGAAACTAAATGCTGTCGTTTGAGCTCAGTGTAGAATAAATGGAAAAGGACCTCAATGGAGAGGCCCCGCTCTTGTTTGGTACGATATTGTTTCATCATGTAAAGCTCCCCATCATATTGTAACTCATTTTGTCATGTTTTAACAAAAGTTGTATTTCCCCATATAAAAATAAATAATATTGAAAAAAGAAAATAGATATGCTTTAATGAAAGAATAGGGAAGCATGGCTTCATGAGTATAAAGATAAGTTGCATAAAATGTAATTTACTTTGTGAATGATTATCTCTTGATAAAAATAATTAAAAAACCTTCATTTATAAGGAATTCCTATACATGTTTGTTTTGAATAACCATTCTATAAAGAAATTATAGTTGTTTTATCAATTTATATTACTTGGTATTAATTTGATCAAATTTATTTCATCATTTCATGATATTTAGTAGGGTTAGAGTGTATCCAATATACTAAAATATTTTCTCAGGTGTATCTGACATCTTAAGCTAATTTGTGGTGCAACTTAACAACTATGTTTTTAAAGTGGAGCAATTTTAGCCAATCATAACGTCGGTTAGACACATAAGCTGTTCTTTTTTTTTTTTTGACTTTCCACGAATGTCTAAATGAACATGCTGCTCCTTCAACGCCGCTTTCCTCTTTCTCTTCTGGTTTAATCTTTGTCATCCCTTCGTTTATTTCCTCCTCCTCTTGTCCGTACCCATTCATACCTTCCACCGGTCTTCTTCCTCGTTGAAAAATGTCACGCTGCTTCCTCAATCCATTTTTGGTCATCAGACGTATTCAACTGAAGAAGAAGAAGAAGAAGAAGAATGGAACCATTTTGGTCCATCAACAACCGGCCAATCAATAAGAATCAATTTAATTATGAGGTAAACAAGAATCAATAGATAGTACGAGCATAAGTGGTGGCATTGTTTCTAAGAGAATCCAATGATGAACTGGTGATGCTACTAGAAAAGAGTTTCATTGGCTTGTTATGAAGAAGGAAAAATTGTAACAAAATGAGTTGGATCAAGTTAATTTGTGCTTTGGTGGGCGAACTATTGCTTCTCGTCTTTAATATAAGTGCTAGTTGGCTAATTTGAGTATATTAACTAACATATTTCATCATAATTACCCTTGGATAGACTCTTTAATGTGTGCAAATTAATAAGGATACTTTGGGAAAACATTACTCCATCTTTTACTTAATGTAAGACCAATTTAACCAATTTAGTTAAATAAGTTAATGTGACATGTTTTCTCATCTAAAATGGCTTGATCATATTCCTTAATTCCCTCCATCTTTTACTTGATTATAACTGAGGGAACATCAATAGGAGTAACTTTGGAAAATATTTACAAATATATGAGAAATATATAAGTCTTACATATAGGACTAAGTTCAACTCTCAAATCAAATCCTACATTAAGTATCAGAAGAGTAGCTCTACATGTTCGTTTAGGCCTACATGGAGGTCAAAAGAGAGAAATAGTCTGTAGAAATGTTACGAGCAATTAAAGATGGGTGAAATTGCTCCATTCTTAAAATAACATGGCTTAAATTGCACTACAAATTAGTTTATGATACCAGATGCACCTACTTCAAAATGTTGCACCTTAACATTTAGTATCTCAATTATTTGGATTTAAAATATATTTATTTCAAATTTCTGTCATTTTTATATTTAATTTAAAAATAAACTCTTATGAGTTTATAATACGAGTTTATGTCACCGTCACAAGTTGCAAACTCAGCATTATTTTACACCATTATAATTAGATCACAATGATCATCGCGATGAGCATGGAAATGGAAACTAGTTCCGTACGTATACATATCTCCATTTAATCTCAACTCCCAATGTAAAACTCTGAAATCTCTCATAAACTATGATACAGTATACCTTTTGTGTTAGTGTATCATCATTTACAAGGTCTTCAAGGTAAAATAATTATCAAACTCAAGGACTTTTATTGAATTGAAGTCAAGTCTGTACACTACAAATATACTCCTCTGGTCCTTATTATAAGGCACCAACTATCATTTCTCGCGGACCAAGGAATGGAGGTTAAGTCATTAATGAGGTCTAAAAGTAATAAATGTTTCCAACTTTACCCCTACTTTAATGATGTAGGTTTAAATGAGTTAGTTAAAAATGAGGGCATAATGAAAAATAGTAATAAATGAGTTAGTTAAAGTAAGTTGGTGCCTTATAATAAGGACCAAAAAATGTTGGTGGTTGATGCCTTATAATAGGGACCAGAGGGAGTATATATATATATAGATATATATATATAGATATAGAAAGAGGTCCTGAGCCAAAATAAAGATAAAGATTATCAGAGCCAGTGAGGACGGCAGAGTCGAGGGTGGTGGCATGTGCATCAAAAGGATGGAGATATAAAGGGTCATTAAAGGGAAGGTTACCTTTGGACTTAGGTATTGTGTCCGCCATGGGAACAACTCAGAATTGCAGGCGTGAACTGGGGATAAACAAAGAATCAGAGATGAGGAACAAAGAACCTCCAGTACAGAATTGCCGCCGGAGATGCAGAATCCACGTCTCTCTGAGTAACATCTCGCGTGCGTATTTGGCGTAATAAGGTGCGTACCACTGATTAGAGTTACGCAGATATGGAAATCAATAAACAGAATATTGACAAGCCGGAGCACATGCAATCGTCCCCGGAGAAGAAGATGGCACGACGGAGTAAAATCCCAGCGAAGAAACTGAGAAGATCTTGAATCTCGGTAATTGATCGCTCGAGTCTTGTTGTCGAATCCAAGAATCAGAGTCGTGGGTAAGAAGAGAAATCCGATGCTGAACAGGATCTAGGTTTCCAAGCTGAGAATCTTCAAGAACGTACCAGATCAACAAAGCTAAGGAAAATCTCAGACGGAAATCGGTCTTCGTGGGTCAAGAATAGCCATTCTTTATTGGAAGCTCGATAATCGGCACAATACTTCCTTTGTTGCAGATTTTTATTTTTTCTTTCTTTTTTATTTAACAACGACAATCGAATGGTGGAGACAGATCTTGCAGAGTAAGAACACTTCTTTTCGTGATGGACACGATCAAAGATCAAACGGCGGATGTGCGATACCAAGCAACGATGTCGTTGCTAGTTTAGAAGAAATCCAGAAGCGCTGTGATGAGGGCCTTTTCGTCTTTAGCCTTGGGGTCCACAATAAAAAATAAACCAAGGATTGCGTATAGGCAAACCTAGGATCGTTCTCTCTCTCGAGGAGCCTTTTATTGATTCCTAGGTAATCTAAATGACATGCTAATGCAGTAAAAAACAAGGGGAGAATGGATTTTGCTTTTCAAACTAATAAACTAAAATAAGAATGCAATTTAATTAAATCCTAACTATTTTTTTTGGTATTTTCTTTATAAATTTGAATGGAGTATGAAAATGAGTATGAATGCTCTTGGGAATGGAATATGACTATCATAGTTCAATTAAATATAGGAGTAAATTTTCACTAAGTCTAGATGAAAAACCCCAAGATACCACTTAAGTCCAATATTCCCAATTAATAGCAGCTCCTACTACCGTAGCTAACTACTATCTCTTGAGATATTGTTTAAAACCACTTAGTGTGTGATTAGGATTAAATTAATGCAACTTGGTTCGTCTTCATATGAATGCGATACCACGCCACTCAATTAATCCAATTCAATCATACTATCTAACAATACCACGTAGACAACAAAATATCATTGAATCAATAAGGAAATATATATATATATATATATATATATATATATATATATATATATATATATATAAATCCAACAAGCTACAAAATTCAATCCAATCACAATTGTAAAACTAAGAAAGACAATAAACATTAATCTCAGTTCCAGAATTTATACACAATAATTCCTAAAACTAGGCAATCTAAATATATAAATCTGGACTAATAGAATGGACAAATTAACTCCCCTTTGAAGCTCTGAACTCAAGTTAATTTCCATCTCCAAGTAGCAAAAATCAGCCACTCATTGCAATCTGAGAACTCGCCGGAAACTGGGAATAAGTCGCCTGAATCTGGAAAAGTCATCGGAATCTGGATATATCAATTCATTCCTCCGCTGCCCAGGTCTCACGCGTCTCTGTTCCCTCCGGTGCTAAGTGACGAAGATGAAGGTGGGTATGACGGTGAGCTCGCCGGCGACGGAAGGAGGAGATGGTGCTGAATCGATGAAGGTCGAAGGTCCCAAATCGTCTCCCTCTCGGTCTCACAGCTAAAGGGTGGTGGTTGGCCTTGTGGAGTCGCCGCGACGATGGAGTGATGGTGAAGGTCCGGATCGAAGCTCTGCGTGTTCTCCCCCCTTCTCTTTGCGGCCGCCCCCCTTCTGTTTTTCTATCTCCATTCCCTTTCGTTCTGTTTCGCGTCCTGCTAGGTTTCAAAAAATGTCCCTGGTCAAAACGCAGAGTTTTAAACAGGGACCTAAGTGCAAAGTGTGAAACGTTTTGTGGAGGGACAAAAGTGAGAATTTTTAAAATCTTTTTGGGGCAGAAATGAGATTTCCCAAAACAACTGGGTCTTTTTCTGTAATTTGTCTCTTGCCCTTTTCTTCATTGATTTCCAATTTTCAGAAATTGTTGGGCCCTTTCTTGTAATTTTCCCCAGTCTTCAAAACATTGATTCTGACCCTAAAAATCTCCATTCTCTTCTTAAAGACCTACAATGCAAGATTAAACACAATGTAGCATCAAGAGTCCAAGAAATCATTTGCATGAATAATTAATAAATAATGACCATTTTTCCCCTAATTTCACTTTATTCAATACAAATGTCATTAACTCAACTTAGTTGTAACAACCCGACTTTTCAAAAGCAGTATAATTTTTTTTTAAAACATCTTTTCACATTATCAGAGTAGAGCATTTGAGCGGAAGAATAACTGATATATATATATATTCAAAATGCCCACTGGCTAGTTACAGAAACGGTATAGTAACCGAGAGTTTTCAAAAAGTAAAAGAACAACATCGGAAAGTCTTCAGTCGGAACCATGATTCTGCTGCTTTCCTCTCTTCTCGGTCCTCGGTCCTTCCGACCCTGACGCTATAGCTGAGATCCAATTTAACACATTGGATCTCAGGTAACGGTTAACCTCATATTCACATATACAGTATATCATCCACAATCATTCATATTAACAGTATAACAGATGTGTCACACGAAGTGCATAAAGATGGGTCACACGTAGTGCATGTAGATGGGTCACACGTAGTGCATGTAGATGTGTCACACGTAGTGCATGTATTCAAAAGCTCATAACAATACTCACCACATATCATCCGACTCACAACCACAAGTACGCATACGATCAATATCAGCGTTAAGGTTACCAGTACGCGCACGTACATACTTTCGTAAACCGAACAGAATGGCCAGGTAAGTGTCTATCATGGGGGCCTCACCGAGTTCACGGCGACTTAATGGCTTACCCACATAGACTAGCCTTTCCTTCGGCACCAAACTGTTCTAACATATTTGCATTCAATAATCATACCATAACAATACACATAGCACATACATGCATACCATGAACATCAGATTAGTGTTACAGTACGCGGACGTACCTTCGTTGGCAACGTTAGGTACTACCGGCGGAAAACGTACTTTCTACGGAGAAACGTGCAAAAGTCCTACAGCGGCACGTCGGGCAGCGTAACGGCAGCAGAATCAGCTTTTCAGATATCCTATGAGAATAATGTCACTTCTATTAGTAATTTGACATTATAAGCGGCATTTTAGGTAAAAATTACCATTTTTCCCTTCTACCCCTACTTGGCGGAATTTCGCGCCGCTTCTGCTACATAGGCTATTTTCTTCCCAAAATTTTGCCAGAACTTCGACGCCATCATGATTTTCGAAAATAAAGACTAAAATAGCCCTCCCATATGATATCCAATCATACTAGAAAAATTAAAGGCTATTCTAACATTACTACCCTTACTACTGAAAGAACTACGAAAGCTTAAAGCTTGGTACCGAAAAACTTACCCAGAGCTTCGCTGCGAATTTTCCCAGAGCACCTCTCTCTAAAATCCTCTCTCTAGAATCAGCTCTTGCTTCTCAAATGTGAGAAAAACCAAAGGGGAGGGGTGGGTATTTATAGAAAAAGGTGTAGGATTTCGACCGTCGGATCAACTTTGTGAGAATCGATCTGAACCGTCCAGGGAAACTTTTGAAACAAGTTTTCCACCTTCTCCAACCTTCCAAGGCCGACCTGCCCCCATGCTTAGGTGGTATCCATTGGCCAATGGGAGGTGGCCACGTGTCACCTTCCAGAAGCTTCTGGAGCTGATTTCCTCGATCGGTACCCGATTCGCGTGATTTCGGAAAAATCTCAAAATTCTGGATTTACAACTTTGAAACCATTTCCTCACTCAGTAGAAATGTCCAAGTTAACCTAAATTTTGGTTCCATATAGGGCTCCAACTGTCCAGTTGAAGTTTCCTCGAAAAACGTGTCCGATCGCGTCCGGTTTCGAAACGAAAATCCGGAAGTTCCAGCTTATAGACATAGATGCACTGATTTCAAATATGTCCATAAAAATTCCCAATTCTTTCTCAGTTGTCACAACTCTAATTTTGAAGTCTTTACTTCCAACCTGGTTATCTGCCCCTTTTTCAGAATTTCCCTATTTCGTCTTATTAGGAAAAAGTCCTATTGACTTCAGAATTAACTTCCGGGAGAGTCTACCGGAAGATAAAAACCCACTGATTAATATTTTACCTTGACTTTGGGAATCCCATTCCTAGATCTCCAGATAGGATCCGTTTCCTATTTCCCATTTTACTATTCACATAATTTTACTTTAATTAATTATATTAATAAAATAATAAACTTAACTTATCAACTAAGTTTTCTATTTTTATTTCTTATTTATTTATTTATTTATTTCGTTTTTTTCTTTTATTTTCTGCACTTTATTTTTTAATTAATTATTTAATTAATTAAATAATTATTTTTACATAATCTCTCACAACATTTTCCTATTGGTCAATTCTTGCATTTAGGCTTAAAAATACCTAAACTCATCCTTTTTCCTTCAAATTTTCCAATTAATTAACCAATATATTTATGCTAATTTCTAGCCATTTATCACTAATTTTGGAGCTTTACATAATTATCTCCGAATTTTCTATACTTGTGCTTAAGTAATTTGCTAATAAATACTTAATCACTCGTTATCACTGCTTAGTAATTTTCTTAATTAGAATACCACATTACCCCTTAACCTTTGCTTTAACATGAGATTTTTCATGCATTACGCATTATTCGCATTTTTCCATAATTGCAAGGGTATTATGGTCATTTCGACACTTTGACCCTTAAATTCCCCGATTTCCTACAGACTTTAACTTAGAAAAATAGACTATAATTACACAAGTCTTGAGTCCTTTATTTCACTTATCGAAATATCCATTATTTATAATTTTCCGGATAATAAATATCCAAGGTATTACATTTCTCCCAGTTAAATAAAATTTCGTCCTCGAAATTTACGCGTATCACCTCAGAGAAATAACTTAGACCTTTTGTCTAACCCTTGTCCATGCATACTTACTTAGTATGCATCCCAACATTCCAACCGGTACTTCGGTTACATACGGGACTCATATGTCCATTCTTCGTGCTCTCTAGCCGTTGCACTAACCAAACTTCGAACCATACGCTACGGATACTTATTCTATCAGAACATTCTTAGATCATTTATTTCAGTGATCCGAGAAATCGTTTCGGCTTGATTATCAAGTTTTTATCATGTTTTGAGTTGATATATAGTGTTTCCGTGGTGTCACAATACCACGTACTTTATATATATTGCTTCCGTGGCGCCCATAACACCGCGTACTTTAGTGTTTTAGCGTTTCCGTGGCGCCCATAACACCGCGTACATAAGTGTTTCCGTGGCACCCTTAATACCGCGTACTACACATTCATCATGTCGTATTTCGATATACTGTATCACCGTGGTTCCCATACACCGCGGCAATACCATATATCTCGTACTCATGGATATCACGTCGTACTTCGATATATTTTGTTCCCATGGTTCCCATACACCATGGCAACATAAGATACCTAATACTTAATAATAAAATCGTGGTTTGTTTTATAATCACTAAGAAACATGACAATTACTATCTCTAGGTGATGTGTAGTTTGGTTCTGACTTGAGAAGCTTGAGAGTGGTAAGTCATCACATTGTCATGCTGCAGCTAGACATATCCCAATCCTTATCTATTGGTACCATTAGAAAATCTACTTGGATTTGGGATCATCAATTTCTTGATGCTGTGACCAACTTCTTCCTTGCTCCGTGAAAGCTTGTCTCACATTTGCAGAACCCACGCTTCTAGAAATATCCGCATTGCTCCCATTTGCAGAACCCACGCTTCTTCAAGCTTTGTTGATTTAGGAGGGAGTGAGGTGCTGGCTTGAGGAGGTGAGAAGAAACATAGAGAGTTTTCTCCTCACTTTTCTCCCCATCTAAACATAGCATAAGGGTACGATGGAGAGAAAAGAGAGAGGGGGAAGGTTGAGAGGGAGAGAGAGTGGATGAGAGAGCATGTGACACTTGGACTGATTTGGGAGGCAACCTCCCCCCTTCACTTATCACTGTTGGATAAACTTTGAACGGATAAGATATGATATCTTCTACAAAATATATAAACTATTTTAATATAAGTATAAAAATATGAATTATCTAGATCAAATTTTAATGATTTAAATTTATGTATACACATTTTTTGCTATTTGATATTAAAATAATATTTTTATAGGATGTTAATTAATCTCAACAATTCAGAATTAATCTAATAGTGAAAATAAAGGAGTGGAGGGAAGTGGGGAACAAGGGAAGAGAAGAGGTTTCCTCTTGGGCCACACAAATATAAAATAACGAGATGTTTCCTACTTTGCTTAAATTAATGGTTTTGTCATTTTTTCCCTATTTTATAAAGTTTATATATTTTTTTGCATTCGAGTAAACTTTATGGTAAACATAAAGGGTAATTTTGTATCCTAACCCAATAATGAAGAAAGAGAATATTGTAGAGGAATTTATTAATATTCATGATTAATATTATGGAGACGATTAGATGAAAGCTAAAATTGTATGAATATCATATATAAGACTAGCTGATTATAAAATTAAGAGATATACTAATATAATTAAGGATATCCTCCCTAGATTTTCCTATATCCAAAATCTTAGATTTCAGTAAGAGATATATTATTTAAGGATATTAGGTGATAAATCTATCTTTTTCTACCTATATAATGGCTTCTCAGTTCCATCCTAGTACGTATTTTCACCTGTGTTTCTCTGCTGATCCACTCCGAGATTATATTACATTACGCATATATTACAGACTTAATTTGATAGGACAAGATGCAGCAACCTGCAGCCGGTCATTGTCGTCATTGTCTTCATATTCCTCCTCCTTTCTTTACTGAATATTTCCCTGACGGCTTGAAGCTACTCTTAGTGGGCGTTGATAAAACTACCCTAACTAAAGTTCAGAAATATCTCCCAGGACCTTATTATGACATTTCTACGGTTCACGAACCTATTGATGCCCTAAAACACCTACAAGACCTACAAAAGGAAGGAAAAAATTCTTATGACTTGGTTTTCAGTAAAGTCGGGTCGAGATACAAAGATGGCTACCCGTTCATCAGAGAAGTACAACGCTCGTACTCAAATATTGCCCTCGTTGGTAAGTGGCTAATTAAGTTCTTTGTATATGAATCGTAATATAAGTTTCAATTTAAGAACAGGTCTTTTTCAAAATATAAGTTTAGTTTCAGTTTTGTCTCAACATTTACTACAATTTTTTTTTTTCAATTTTACCCTTGTTGACTGTATATATACATTGCATATTTATTGACCGGTGGATGAGGTTTAATTTATATATGAGGGAGGGCATAGTTGGAAAAAATATATTTTACTTACATATTTATTGATTTGAACTAGCTGCGCTTTTAGGGTTTGGACCCTCTCGGAATCCCTTAAATCCCATCTCACCCTCTATTAAAAGAAATAGATGAAAAGAAATAGATGGTTTAGATTTCATATTTTATAAAACTATTATTTTAAACATAAATGAATAAATTTAAACTATTAAAATATGATATACACAGTTCATAACTTAACACAACCAAGATTTTAAGTTGAACTATAAAATACTATAATAATAGTTTTTAGAAAATATTAAATCTGAACCATTCATTTTTTTAACTACCTTTTGAAAAACAAAAACAGTTATGAGATAGGATTATGAGAAGAAATGGAGAAAAAGGATTCCGAGAGTAACATCTTCCCTACTTTTAACTACCTTTTTGAAAAACAAAAAAACAGTATTTAAAACTTAAATTTAGAGACGAATGGAGTATATGTTACGAGGGAATTTACATTATACTGTTCTATTTTATGCAGCAATAAGTGAGAGTGGAACATCAAGTGATGAGATCCTGAAAGCATATAGAAGCGGTGCATGTAGTGTTTTGTGGAAGCCAGTGAGTGAGGTTAAGGATGAGATTGTAAATTTATGGAGACATGTTTGTAGGATGAAGGAACAACACAAGGCATATGAGACTCACTTGTCCAATGACAATAATGTGACGCCTGAGACTCACTTATGTGATGTGGAACATATGAGGAGGGAACAACATGGGACGTCTGAGACTTACTTGAATAACAGCCATGGTGTGTACCACGGCGATTGCATACAGCAAAATAGATCAGTACCCTTAGTAGTACAGAATCAGGATCAAGGTTGTTCTTCTTCTCTTCCTGCTAATGAAGACGAGTTTTTGAATCATGGCACAAAATCTCCTCCGAGAAAACGTCGAGTCGTCTGGAGTGGTTTCCTCCAAAAATGTTTTCTTGATGCTGTTGACGAACTTGGCGGCCCTGATCGTATGCTTCCATCTTCCTTCTTCTCCTTCTTGTGTTTTTTTGCGTTAATATGATCTTTCATCCTTAAAATATTGGTCTCCATCATTAAATAAAAGTTTTTTTTTGAAATCAATAAATTGTTTTTTTTTATTTGTTTGTGTCTCAGGTGCGAAGCCAAAACCTATTTTTGAAAAAATAGTGTTAAATATGCATGGGTCTAAACTGACGAGAGAAAATGTTGGAAGTCACTTACAGGTATCATGATTACCTCTCTTCTTCTTCATCATTATTATTATATATTTTATATGCCACCCATTATTTAATAATAATGGTTTCTTCTGTAATTCTACTTTCAGAAATTGAGAGATCGAAAGAAAAAAGACGGGGAGCTGCATCCCCAAATTTCCCTTTTCGAACCCTACATTTATAATCATTCCCTTGCCGACCTGCCCATGCAAACGCAAATTCAACCATCTGAACAAAACTTCAACAACTTTGGTAAGATTATATGATTACGAACCCTCTCTTAGTTATTGATTGATTTCTTGAACTTTTGACTCGGTACGAAATTATATGTTTCCTTTGTTTCAGAGGTAAGGATTAACTTGTTTTAGGTCAAGAAAATGGAGGGAATAATTCCTTTAGCAATTGAAGCAAGCAATAATTGAGCAGGAATTGAACCAATAATTGAGGAAGAAGTTTAGTGATCAGAAGTTTTATTTTCCTAATTAATTCTTTATAATTTCAGGTCATGGGGCTCCATTGTCAACCGTACCCTCATCTCTTGTGGGGAATGGAAGCAATAACCTGACTTCTTCTATAGAAGAGCTAAATCTTAGGCCGGATTCTTCTAGAATTCCAGCTTCAGGTACTTATGTTACTACTACTCGAGTTAACCCACAGGTTCGTAACCCATTTGTAAGTAGTATGCTGCAGCGACGACCACCGATTGGAGTTGAAATTGGAGTTGGAAGTAATATACTGCACCCACACCAAAACCAGAATTCTAGTATGTGTCAGCTTGATCGATATGTTACTACCAGAGGTGCTAATAATGAAGGAATCCAAGCTATGAGTACTTCCTATGCAAGTAATACTGGTGCGCAACAACTAGATCGAAACCTAGCTCCGGGTTCTTCTTCTTATTTAAGTACTTATTATAATGGAATCATAAATCCAGAAGCAACACACGTCATTAGGGATGATGGTGATGATGAATTTTTTGTTTATCTTAATGATCATCAGTTGAATGATAAAAATAGTATTGACAGCTCGGACCCTGTTTCATAAATAGCTATCTTCAATTGGGTCCAAGTTCCAACAATACTCAAATTAGGATCCAATCTATAGCTAGATTTCTATTCTATGTGTTTCCAGTTACTTTTTAGATTTATTGGCCTTGTTTATGGTTTCAATTTTTTATGGGATTTTTCGTTGTTATGGCAAGTTTTAGTTCAATTCGAATATTTCCACGTTCTTTATGTCAATTAATTAAAGCCTTAATGCCTACATTAATGAGGATGTATTTATGTTTGAGAAAAAAAAATTTGAGGATGTATTTATGTGCTACATTAATTTAATTTTTATATTTTAAACAAATTTTAATTTTAATATATGTAAGTTTTAAAATAAAGCTCATCTTAAAATTATACTCTCGTAAAAATGAATTTACCATTTAAAAAAACACAAATCAAAAAATTTAAATTTGGACCATTTAGATTAAATATAAACGATTGAAATCTTATCACAGGAGTGATAAATCAGGTACTCTTCACAATCCAATCCGGATTTGGGCTCTTTCATAATCCTCCTTTTTCTAGTTGGAATTTCATCTCCACCATCACATTAAAAAAAAAAAAATAGATGGTTCAAATTTTCTATTTTATAAAAATATTATTTTAAGGAAAAATAATTAATAAATTTAAACTGTTAAAATCTTATCTACATAATTCATAAGAACATCATAAACGAAATTTAAAAAAATTAAATTATCAAATAGTATAGTTTTAAGAAATACTAAATCTGAACCATTTTGTTTTATTTGAATGTGGAGATGAGATTTTGAGAAGAAAATTAGAAAAATGCTCTCCATCCAAACCCGTTCAATAAATCTCTGGTCCCAATTTAGTATTTAAAATCTTATAAATACAGGAAATCAGATTGTAGCAGTATAAAGGGGTTTTCCTTCATTCTTTTCATATATGAATAATCCGTTCTGAATGATTCTATGGCGATCGGATATATTAATTACTTTTACATGTGTTGATGCCTATGGTCTACATTAATTTGAATTTTGAAATAAAATTTGGCTGCTATGTTTTTTATTATAAAATTAATTAATATTTATTTATAGGCTCATAGTTGTGAAAAAAATCGAGCACCTAACAAATATATAATATTTTGGTACATAAATAAAAAGAAAAGATTTTATAATCCAGATATAAGGTTAATAAAATTATTTGGTTAACGATTATGATGGTATATAATATTGCTCGTACAACTTAAATTTTTTGAATCCACCGTAATATAATTAATTTTAATAATAACTCAAACTTAAGCTTGGAGATAAAACATCAAATAAAAAGGATAAAATTACGCATAATTTTAAAAGCATAATAAGTTCAGAAAACAAATTTGAACTTTACAACTTAATTGACGTAAACTGTAAATTCTAAACTAGTGTGTAAAGACCCAGCAAAACTACAAGTACTGGGCTACTTGGATTGTGGTTAGAGCTATGGATCAGGGCCGGCCCAATCCTTGAAGGGTCAGTGCCTAACAGGGCTGGCCCTATAAGGCCTGTGGTAAGGAAAACATCTGTTTTCAAAGCCCGGCTAAGGCCAGCCCTATAGGGCCTGAAAGTTTTTTTTTTTTTTTGATAACAAGAATTCCAAACAAATAAAAACAATGAGACAAAGGAAACCACAAACGGGACTAATGTCCCAAACCCCTCCTAATATGAGATACGCTCATTACGTCAGCTAAAAGTAACTGATAAAGGCCAGTAGGAGGGTCAGAAAAATGAGCTTCATCAGGGATCTCCATGTGAGATAGAACCATGCTTGCCAGCCAATCCGCACATTGATTTCCTTCCCTGAGGACATGACGGAACCTGATATCCCATGATCGTCGAGTAAACGCTCGTATCTTAGCCACCAGATGGGACTCACGAGCTGCATTACCTGATTTAGAAAGTAATGTGATGACTGTTTGACAGTCAGCAGGACACAATAAATACAGAATGCCACCTATACCCGCCAACCTCATCATCATCACATGCCCAGTTTTCCCTAACCCAGTCCGTCCAATCATAGTGACAAAACGCGTGGAACCGATCAGTGGGCACCACTTCATACCAGAAATCACAAACCACAGGGCAATCTCGAAACGCATGTAAGCTAGTCTCTTCTGTCTGCTGACACACTGGGCATAGGCCATCATTGCTAGTCCACAAACGGATCCAGGACCTCAGTGGGAGTCTTTGGTGGAAAAATTTCCACCCAAAAATTTGAACTCTGTGCGGTCCCTCCCATTTCCATAACTTGCTCCAGATGTCACAACCTATATCAGAGGGGCGAAAGCCAGATTCGGCTAAGTACATGTAACATCCTTTGACACTAACACCAGATGAATCCCCTACCAACCAGAAAGACCGATCCGGGCCATCATCAGCGGAGGGAGGGAGCATCCCTCTAATTAGCCCAACCACATCTAGGGGGAGCAGGCTGTGTAATAGTGGCAGTCCCAACGGCCATCATGGCCAACAAAACTAGTCACCATACATTCCCGCATATCATCCGGGATGGGCCTCAGAGCATAATCTCTCAGGCAAATAGTAGAAGATACCCATTTGTTTTTCCAAAATGAGATAGAGGTCCCATCCCCAATCTCCCAAAGTACCCCATCCTTCATGTTATGAAATATATTACAAAGCGCGCTCCAGAAGGGAGAGCCTCCAGCCTTAACCAACGGTAATTGCTCGTTATGCACCCTATACTTACCTCGTAAGAACCAGACCCAAAGTGCATCTGACTCATTCTGAAATCTCCAGCCATACTTCATGAGAAAAGCATCATTCATAAGGGCTGCTGATTTCAACCCAAGCCCGCCCATATATTTAGGAGTAGTCAAAACATTCCAGCTTAGGGCATGGTGAGCTTTCTTTAGCGGGAGTCCCCCGCATGAAATTCCTTTGAATTCTATCAATCTCATTGCATATGTTTAATGGGAGGCTCGCATATTGCATATGAAAGTACGGGATAGCAGATAATACTGACTTGACCAGAGTTATTCTACCTGCTTGAGACAAACACTGTTGTTGCCACCCACCTAGTTTCTTCCTCAGCTTGTCCACAATATGCTGGTATGATTGCTTCGTTGCTCCTCCATGCACCATCCAAGCCCCTAAGTATCTTCCGATACTTTTAACTCTTTTGAATCCACTCTTAGTTGCCAGAGAGCGGCCAGTTCCTCCGGAGTATGCTTAGGGAGGTAAATCACCGTTTTTCCATGCTTACTTTTAAACTCGAAATCTGCTCAAACAATGATAGGCACTTCATAACAATATCCAGTTGCTCAGCCTTGCCTCGCAAACAAACAACAGATCGTCGGCAAACAACAAATGAGAAATTGGGGGCCTCCCTTTCCCACTTTAATAGGGTTCCAAAGACCACCACTCACGGTCGTGGAGATGATATGTGACAGTTTTTCCATAGCTAGAGTAAATAAATATGGTGATAGCGGGTCACCCTGTCGAACACCCCTGGAAGGTTGAAAAGATGAGGTTTTCCCACCATTCCACAAGATGTTAAGTGAGGAAGTAGAAACAGCCTGCATTATTAATTCAACAGTAGGACCCGGTAGTCCGACCTCCCAAAGAACGTTCTAGAGGAATTTCCAATTAACACAATCATACGCCTTTTCCAGATCAACTTTAATTGCCATAAATTGCCTGCCACGCATTTTATGCATGGAGTGAATCAACTCTTGAGCAATGACAATATTATCATGAATCGCTCTGTGGGGACAAAACTAGCCTGGAAAGGCGAGATGACAATCTCCATGATCGGCTGCAATCGTCCCACAATTAGCTTGGTGATCAGCTTATACAAAACTGAGCAAAGGGATATGGGGCGAAATTGGGACATAGACGTTGGAACCTGCACTTTAGGAATTAACGCAATCAAGGTTGCATTTAACCATCGGATATGGGAGGGGTTCTTCCATACATCCACAATAAGCCTCATAATCTGGTGGCGAATAACAGTCCATTGTTTCTGGAAAAACACAGCAGGGAAGCCATCAAGCCCCGGGGCTTTATAACTTCCCATACTAAACAAACATTTACGGACCTCCTCACAGGAAGGAATCCGATGCGCAGGCCCTCCAAAAGGTTTTGAGGGATACTCGGCCAAGAGGAAGTAAGCCACCTACGAGTGGGTTCCGCATCAAAAAACAATTTCTGGAAATACGAAACAGCCATACCTTTGAGTTGATCATCTTGTTCCACCCAAATATGATGCTCATTTTTCAACCTGGAAATTTTATTGAAACTCCTCCTAGTGACTGTCTTAAGATGATAGAATTTCGTATTCCGGTCCCCTTCAGTGAGCCACTGGTGACGAGACTTCTGGAACCAGAACAACTCTTCCCTCTTTAGGATCTCGTTTAAACGATTCCTACACTCCAACTCCTTTGTAGCCAAGAGAGGAGAATCATTATTCGCCCGCTCTTGCTGCAGTACATCCAGCTCCGAACTAAGACTATTTTTCATCCGGAAAATATTACCATAAACCTCCCGATTCCACCGACTCAACGGCGAAACAAACCGAGCTAGCATAACCGGAAGGTCCGTTCTCGTCCTCCATTGAGATAACATAAATTGGGAATTTGCATGATTCATCCAATCTGCTATGAATCGAAACGGCCTATCCTGCTTACCTTCTGGGGGACCAGACAACCGCAACAGCATAGGCGAATGGTCCGAACTATATCTCGGTAGGTTGATCACGTCCGCCTTATCAAACGTCATTCGCCAAGAAGTGTTAGCACTAACACGGTCAAGCTTCTTGTAGATGCGCTCCAAATGAGCCCACTTAGGGCCCATCCAGGTAAAGAAGCTATCTGACACCTGAATGTCATCAAGTTGCCAACTTTGTCAAACGATTCCGGAAGATCCGACACGGACCAATAGCCGCAGCGTTGCCCCCTTTCTTCTCCTTTACATCCGCAATCTCATTAAAATCACCTGCAACCAACCATTTGTCCAATCCAGTACCTGCAATACCATCCAGACAATCCCAAAGCGCTTTCCGTTCCCCCTCCCTAGGACTTCCATAAACAGCCGTAAACTGAAAAGCACGTCCCATAGTATCCACACTCATATGGACGTGTTGGAAAGAGGTATTTACCACATCCACCTGAACATCTTGAGATTTCCAAAGGATCCAGATCCTCCGAAAACCCTTGTGCTTCCTCCACAAAGGAGCTATCAAACCCAATTTTCCTTCTTAACTTCAAACACTTCTCCCCACTAGTTTTTGTCTCTACCAAGACCAGCAGTTTAATTTGGTATTTTGAGATCAAAAACCTCAACTGGCGACCAATATCAGCATTGGCCGCCCCCCTACAGTTCCAAATGAGGAACGAAATCATGATAAACATGTTGACGGTCCAGGTGAAACGCGCACCTGAGACGCTTTGCCACTACTTCCCACCTTGTCTTTAACCTTACCACTTCCCATCGGTCGACCTCTCCTTTTTTGTCTGCCATTCTTCATAGGGCTCACATATCCTCCTGTAGAGAAATACCTGAGACAATTTTAAGAGATTGATCCTCTATTCCCACTGAATTTCCTCCCACTTCACCTTTGCCTACACCAGTGCTGGCTACCTTGCTACCAGACGAAAGCCCCCCACCTACCACACTCGGATGCAAAGGGGGACGTGACACGGCCCCACCGGGGTCCTCCCTTTCTGTCATGTTTAAATCAGTCAGTGGGATAGTTTCCACCAACGGATTCAGACTTGACACATTCTCACCAATAGACATGCTCTCGGTCAACCTCTCAGAAATGCATGCACCAGCAGCATTGATTTTCTCCACGGCCCCTACTGTAATGTCTACCTCCCCTCCTTGGCCTACAACGTTGCCGACTAAGTTCTTATCAGCAGCCAAAATCTCCCCACACTCCACACTCGGGTTTATTGTTTTACCCGAAACTTTACCAGCAATGTTCGCTTCAATCAGAGAAACCCCATTCGGACTCACTATCACACGAGGTCCCACCTCCTCCCCTTGGGCCACCACAATGCTACATGAATTATTCTCATTTAGCTCCTCCACACAGCCCATTCGGCCTCACCATGCCACGCGCCACGTCATCCACTCCTTTCATACAGCCGACTACCACCGCTGGACTATTAAAATCTGTCAACACCCCCCAAGCACCTTCGGACTCTCCATAACGCATGTCCCCACCATTTCTCCTTGGCCCACTACACTAGGACCTGAATTAGTAGCTGTCAACACCCCACAAGGGCCATTCAGACTCACCCCGCCACTCGCCACATCACAACCAGACCCCTCGCCATTATCGCACTTGTCGCCAAACACCAATTCCACCTCTCTCATACTCCCTTTTCCATCCGCATACCCCCAACACCCAACAGATGATTAATTCCCGCTATCGGGTGCTCTTGGATTAATAGTGCAGACCTGAGAAGATTCCCCGGCCACCACATGTTGAGAGACTCCATGCACCAGACGCCGATTCTGGGTATCAACATTACAGCCCCCCACATCCATTGCACCTTGAAGGTTCGGAGCCCCTCTCTTTCCAACTACCCTCCAGGCATCAGCCGCACGTGTGTTTATCCTCCCACCTTGCTCAGTCATACCAGATCGGGCTTTCTGGCACGACGCTGCCCTATGACCAAAAACCTGGCATTCCTTGCATATAGCATCCAGTCCCTCATATATGATCTCCTTTTGCTTATTTTCTAGTATGTAGATCTGTTCTAGTTGCTTCGATAAATCTATTTCCACGCATATTCGTGTGAATCTACCCCTAGCGACTTTCGTGGCGACAGAATCCATCCGAATGAACCTCCCAATGACATTACCCACATCTATCAGAAGCTGCGTCTTAACAAACTCCGGCGGGAATGCCGGAAGATTCACCCATACTTTGATCTTGTCAATTCCGTCCACCGTTGGGTCAAAGGTTGGCCTCCACTCTTGAACTGCAAGATACTGGTCCTGCACCATCCACGGACCCTCATTTTTGGCTAAATTCAGATCGCACAGGGATTCAAACCTGACCAAATAGAAACTGTTTGCCACATCTGTAATAGCTATCCTTCCTTGTTTCGCCCAGATAACCTCTAACCGATTACGCATGTACTCACAGGAGAATTTCCGCCTAATGCTTTCACAATGAGAGTTTGACGCCAGCGACGCCACGCTCTCTGTTTGAAGCCTTCCGAGAGTGCAAAAACCATTACACCCTTCTCATTCCGCTCCTGTGATATATCAGCGACCAGGTCTGTTTCTTCCTCCACGCTCTCCGGTTCCAACTCCCCATCCCATAGCGCCTGAACGGTCCGAACTACACCTGCATAGGACCGAGCCTTCCCCTCCCCGTCGAGAGCCATCCACCGATGGCTAAGAACCCTAAAATCACCAAACCCTAACCCTAAAAGCACCAAACCCTAGCAGAGCTCTCTTTTTTTCTCATACTCCCACTTGAGTTAATATAAAGGGGCTGATAGGGCCTGAAAGTTACTTTTCCAAATTTTAACTATTTTTCTCCGGTTTTTTCCAAAGAAATATAATTACTAAATTACAACAATTAAAGTTCTAATATATCAAATAAATGTTGGCAACATTTATATCCAAACAACATGAATCATCCAACAAACAAACACATTACACATTCACTAATTCCTAATCAAAAACAAACTATTGTCCACAAATAACTCACATAAAACATAAGAAGCATACCACTAAGTAACATTAGTATGATGACTATCATTGTCAATTGTCATCTTCTTCGCCACTATCATCAATTTCATAGATATTTGATTGTGCTTCACTTTGAGCAGGAGGCTCTGCTTCATGAGTAAGAATGTCATGAATTTCTTCTCCCGCATCATGAACACATCCATAATCTTTATCTGCAATAAATAATAAACCAAATTATAAAATCAGAGTATAATTATTTTATATTTGTACTTAAATGGATAAATAACTTTATAACAAATACAAAATACAGAGATTGTTATATTAAAACTTTTAGGGTTAGGTCTAGGCGGTTGGCAGTCTAAGTAATTTTTTTTTTCTTAAAAAAAAGAGAAGCTACAGTTAAAAGGGCCTAACGGGTCATCTCAAGGCTTTGCATGGCCGGCTCGATTAAGCCTGAGGCCTTACAGGACTGACCCTACAGGGCCAATTTCAAATATCTCGTCTATTTTTCAAACCCGACTCTTGACGGGGCAAAGATTAAATGAGCCGGCCCAACTGGCTCAACCTGATTTCCCGCCACTAATTGTGGTAGGGAAAGAGGGATTTGAGATTGATGGGGAGGAGAGAGGGAAAGGCAGAAAATTGGATTCATTACATTATGGGATTTGTTAAATTTCTTGACATGATTTTGAATTTTCCAATTTCAAGGCCCAATTTTTTTATTCTTCCACAAACTCTTTTTTTTTTAATAGAAATCAAGGGTTTTTCCTCTCGAGACTTAGAGCGTAAAGGGTTTTCGCCTCTCCTAACAAGTGTACTTCCCGAAATTTGAACTTATGTTCTCCTCATTAAATGGTGAGGCCGCTTACCACCTCAACGAACAATTTGTCGCTTTTTCCACAAACTTTTCTTTTACATTTAGATTTGTTGACTATTCTTTTACTATAAGATATCTTTTTTTAAAGCCATATTTGATAGGGAAAAAGATAAGATGGTACTCCTTGAACTTCAAAATCTCAAATTAGTTATTTCCTACTAAAATGAGTAGAAAGTGATTTCTAATTAATTCTTTATAATTTCAGGGGTCACATCTCTTATTGAAAGTAAGGAAAGTATGCACTACAAAAAAAAGGACTTTTAGTGGCGACTTTCGGCGGCGACATTTAATGTCGCCGCGGAAAGTTAGACTTTCGGCGGCGACTTTTAATGTCGCCGCGGAAAGTCAGACTTTCGGCGGCGACTTTTAATGTAAAAAGGATGTTTTGGTGGCGACTTTGTGTCGCCGCCAAAAGTCTAATTTAAAATTTTAGTTCTTTTTTTTAAAAATTGTAATACTTTCAGTGGTGACAGTTCTTGGTCGCCGCCAAAAGTGTGTTTTGGGGGCGACTTTTTGTCGCCGCCAAAAGTCTAATTTAAAAGTTTAGTTTTTCTAAAAAAAATTGTAATACTTTCAGTGGCGACAGTCATTTGTCGCTGCCAAAAGGGTGTTTTGGTGGCGACTTTTTGTCGCCGCCAAAAGTCTAATTTAAAATTTTAGTTTTTTTTTTTTAAATTGTAATACTTTCAGTGGCGACAGTCATTTGTCGCCGCCAAAAGGGTGTTTTGGTGGCGACTTTTTATCGCCGCCAAAAGTCTAATTTAAAATTTTAGTTTTTTTTTTTAAATTTTAATACTTTCAGTGGCGACAGTCATTTGTCGCCGCCAAAAGGGTGTTTTGGTGGCGACTTCGTGTCGTCGCCAAAAGTCTAATTTAAAATTTTAGTTTTTTTAAAAAAAAAAATTGCAATATTTTCAGTGGCGACAGTCATTTGTCGCTGCCAAAAGGGTGTTTTGCAATTTAAATTATGGGCAAATTTTCCTTTCCAAAATATCTACTTTTAGTTTCAAGTTTTTGTAATTTAAATGGGCCTAGATGTTTAATTATGGGCAGGTATATTTCTATTTTAAATTTGTTTATAATATACTTGTGATGATTATTTGGGGACTATAACATTTACTTAATTTAGTGTTTTATATCCTCATTACAATTTTCTCTTGAATCGCCTCTTCCCCTTCTTTCTCATTTTTCTCCATGGCCGAACCCTAGCTCATCGCCACCATCGTCAAATCCATCAATTTTCCAGTCACAAATGTCACCCCCATCAGAGCTTGTGAGATAAACAGAGTTTGCGAGATAATGTGTTGTGCATGAGGGGGTAAGAGGAATAAAGTGGTTTAGTGTTGTTAACTATTAGAAATTGATAATATTCCATCACATTTTCCTTTCCTTTTAACTATTTTTCAAATCAAAGTGTACATAAAAAAAAGTTTATAAAAGAAAATATGCATGTTAAAGTATTACGCAAAAATTCAAAGAATTTCTTGTTTTATCCTACAGGTTTGTAATATACCTATCTAGTTATGCGATATATGATTAAATACTCTAATTCAAATAATCAAATAATTGATCATATTCAAAATCACATGAGCTAATTATTGCTCCGGATTTGATTATTGTAATTATGCATAATCATATGAGCTAAATCATAATCACATTTAATGCTCTCCTTAATACTTCTCTTGTATGTTTTATGTATAGACCCTTATCTAATATACAAGTTATTGAGATTAAGAGGCCCTTCTGATTTCATTTTTAAGAACTACTCACATATTTTCATTTAAATTGAATTCACTCCACCACAAAGACGCAGACCTTTCATATTCCTCCATGCATAAAATGTGGTTTTATGAGGGACAATCTATTTGAATCAATGCTTCTTGAATCTAAAAAAATTGTCTTGAATCAATGCTTCTTGAATTCTGTTGTTTTGCTTATTAAAAAAACACAAAGAAATAATCTTAGGCTCCATTTAATCATTGAAGTTAAAGAATCATTTGCATTTACCACTATTTCCATATCGAAATTTGTCATGACTCAACTTAATTGAATTCACTAAGCCTTTTGCTTGATCAATTGTTAATCTCTCTACTTATCACTTTAATTGAATTGTTAATCTCTCTACTTATCACTTTATTAAAGAAAAAGCATATCCCATACCAACTTCACACTTTACAAAATTTAATTGAAATAAAAGTCATTTTTACCAATATTAACCTAAACCAGAATAATTTTCCTTAACACTAAAATGTGAGATTTTAGATAGTAATTTAGTTAATATTTCAATTTCAATTTTTTAATTCTTTAATATAAATCAGTAATATTATTTATCTTATTTAACAAGCAGCATTTAAATTTCATATACTTTTATGGATATTTCAGAAAAAAGATGTAAAACGCACTTAAAATTTGATAAAACAGTTTACATCAATATAAAAATAAAAAAGATTATTCTTAACAATCAACTGAAAATAATGTAATTGAACTTGGGGTTATGCTTTATTTTTTTTTTCTTCTTTTTTTTTGCCTCGAATTATTCTTGATGATCTTTCCACAACACAAAAATTATTTGATTTAAGCTAATCATATTTAATTTTATTAAATAATGATGTTGTATACATATATAATGAAAAAAATAAGTTACAGCCACTAATTATAAGACCCTTTAAGAAGGGAGGGAAGACTATGAGAGGGCAATAAAGTCATTAAATTCATATTTTGAAATCTTAAATTAGGTTGATAACTTAATTAGAGATTTATTAAATTTACTAACTTGATTTAGAACTTCCATATTTCAGACAGTTTTATATAGAATTAAAAGATCATATGTTTTATGTATAGATCTTTTATCTAATATATAAGTTATTGATATTATATTTCTCATTATTTTTACATCCTGAAGCTAGTTTTTAAATTTAAAATTTATAAAATGTAAATTTAAATATATTATTTTTATAATAATTTAAATATATTATTTAGTATGTAAGAAACATGTTTCTTTTTTTCCTCACTAGAAACCTTTTTTTTTTCTTGGGGTTAAGGAGCAATTTTACACATGAGCTTTTCCCCAGGAGCGCCCAGCACCACGTGCTTTTTTCTGGAGCAAAAGTACACACGTGGTTACGTTTTGGGAGCGCCCAGCACCACGGCAGTTAGTTGACCGTTAGTCAACTATTAAGTTGGATGGAAATGAACAGACTCGGGTAAAATTACACTTTTGCCCTTAGTTTTAAATAAAAATTACCCTTTTGCCCTAAGTTTTTTTAAAAAAACTAAAAATACCCTCCTTGGTGGCCCCATCACCGGCGGCCGACCACCGCCGCCGCCGGTGGTGGTGGTCGGCATTGGCGGGGTCGGCCGCCGGTGGTGCGCGGCCGGCGTGGTTGGCCGGCGGTGGTGGTCGGCCGGCCGTCGCCAGCCGGCGGTGGTGGGGCCGGTGGTGGAGTGGTATTTTTAGTTTTTATTATTATTTAAAACTAAGGGCAAAAGGGTAATTTTCATTTAAAACCAAGGACAAAAAGGTAATTTTCATTTAAAACTAAGGGGCAAAATGGTAATTTTCTTTTTTCCCTACCATCAGCGTCCACGTCAGCATCCACGTCTGCGTCCATGTCAGCGTGTCAGTCCAAATAAGCGCCACGTCAGCGTTCCATCCAAGTTAACGGTTGACTAACGGTCAACTAACTGCCGTGGTGCTGGGCGCTCCTAAAACGTAACCACGTGTGTACTTTTGCTCCAGAAAAAAGCACGTGGTGCTGGGCGCTCCTGGGGGAAAAGCTCATGTGTAAAATTACTCCTTAACCCTTTTTTCTTGCGCGGCAACTTTTACCTTTTAGGTATTCTTCGCGCTCTCTTCTTTTTATTTCTCGCGCTCTCTCGGTCTGCTCACCCCTCAGCAATTTTCCCACCTTTCCTCCGTCCACGATTCTCTGTTCCCTGGCTCAATCTGTCTCTTCGTCTAATCTGATCTGCTATGCGATTCTCTCTTCCCTCCTTTCCTCCGTCCGCAATCTCGATCTGATCGGTCTCCACAATTTCGAACCAGTTTGAGCGACGAGTGATTGCGGTTTGTCTCTCCTTTTCTACTTCGATTTTACCGATTTTCGCAGATCTGTGTCTCTCCTATTCTGTTTCTTTATGGACCTTCGAGCTGGTTTTAGGTGATTTAAATTCATGTCTGTTTCATGTTTGAGATGTTTTCGTTTCCTTGTAATCTCTCCACAACTGAAATGCTCTTTCAGGTTCGTTCTAACCTGAAAAACATAGTCAAAGAAATCAACTGCTAGTAAAAAAGGTATGGCATTTAACTGGGCAAATAAATGGGATGGAAGCAATTTCTGACGTGGGGGCAGAAGCACAAGTCAGTATGCCAAATAAATAAACATCTATACCTCATCTTCCCACTGATATGTTCTGTTACAGAGGTAGGCATGATACCTCTAATTTTATCAATTACCCACTGATCAATAAAAAAGAGGCTGAGAATAATTAAGTCTCAGTGAGCTAAAGTTTTCAGGTTTGTTGGAGTCATTTGCAGGTCTGATTTGGCTGTTTTCAACTGCTGCAGGGTCGGATATGGGTGTTCACTGTTGTTTGGGCTAACTTCATGTCTGGTTTCATCATTTTTGGCTTGCACAGAAGTATTTGTAGAATTGTAGTGGTTTTAGGTGCTTGAATGACATGTACTGCAATACTGGACTGTTTGGATTTGTTTCAGGTATTTGGGTTCTAAAAAATGGCCATTCTCTCATGGTCTCTCCTAAATAGTATTTTAGGGTTTAAAGATTGGTCTTCGTAGATGTAATATTCATGTTGACAAAACATTTCTCTAGGAGGTTGAGTATCCCTTTTGGGTTGGTGAGTATCGTAGGAAAATGGATTTGTGGCTCCGTGTCTTAAGTATGTCCAGATTGTCATGACAAACAAATGCTAGTCTTCCAAAAGACTTTTTGAGTCATGGTAGTGGCCATGGGAGTGCTGGGTAGGGACGTAGGAAGTTTGTTTAAGGACGTTTTAAAACTTGAGAATTTTGATAAAAGAAATATGCTGAGTTAAGAACAACATCTCCTTCGAATTGATGAGTTACATTGTGCAATAGCATGATTATTTTGGCTACTTCCAGATGTCTATTCTTTCAATCTTTTGTTTAGCAACTGCATTATGTTGATGTGCGTTGACATTTAAAGTTTGGTGAATGATGCCATGATGATCTAGCCACTAGTTAAAGGGAGAGCTCATATTCTTCCTTGCATTATTACTCCTTAGGATTTGAAATATATATGCTTATCCCGCATTGAATCCTAGTATGACTCCTGTGGTAACAATAATATTTTGTGAAAATGGCACCAAGGTCCCTACCAAGAAAAATAATATCTGAACAGTCTCATAGCTTGTCAATGACAAGTGAAAGAGCTACTATTGACAAGTTATGAAATTTTTATAATATTATTTTCCTTAATTGGAACCTTGGTGTAATTTTCCTTAATATTTTTATTATGATATGGCCTGTAGTTCTTTAGAAGAGATAAATTAATTGTTGTGTGATTAGTCGCTCATGAGTCCACAATCCAAGGGGTTTTATGACACACTTGGTATTGGGGACATTGACAGAATTATGTGATTGGCTAAACTCCCGCTAAGAGTACCCTTAGATTCTGAGATGTATCGATCACGCTTCTTGATCAATTTCCTTACTAAATCCATTTCTTCTCTATTCAATGGTTGACCATCAGGTAGTTGAGAAGCCTTTTGCTTCTTGTTTTTAGCTTTCCCTCTGTTTCAGAAGGTTTTCCAAGAAACTACCTAGACGTTTCTTGTATTACCAGATTTGTTGCAATGGTCACACAACTTGGAAGACATTTACCTTTTTGGTCAGATGTTTGTCCTTTAGCTATGAGAGCTGACACTTTAAAGGTGGATGTCCCTTGGACTAGTTGCTTTCGCCCACTTGATCAGGTTTAAGGCCTCGTTGAGATAGGGAAGAGGTAATGTTTCAATTATTCACCCTCTATCATCTTCATAGGTTGTGTCGTTGTTTGGGAAACACGTTAGGAACTTGAAAACCAAACAACACAAATTTTTTTCCCCAAATCATATTAGAGCCCAAAACCATGGTTAGGAAATAAGCAACATGTAATCTGCTTCTGAACAACCTCAGTTTAGCCAAATTCAATTTTGGCCAACCTTAATTTTATCTAAAAGCAACTTTGCAGAGTCAATTCTACTCAAAATCTATTTTTGACCGTGAAACTAAACAGACCCTGAGTTCAAGTCAAGTAAGAACTCATAAGTTCTCAACCTTTTGAGTTCTGACTATCTTCTTGCCATGGAGAAAATCTGTATGACAGGACCACGGATGAGTGCCAAAGATATTGAGAACAAAGAATTGTTAAGGGTGTCCACATTTCAGGTTTCTCCTTCTCTTTTGTCATCTCTTTTTTTAGTTCTTTGATGTCTATATCTTCCTCATCTTGCATCAATAGCATAAAACACTTATCTTCTATATTGTTGTTGCCATGTCTTATTATATTTATCTAAATTGTTGCATTACTTTCTTGAGGTAGTACAATGTTGTTTACTTATTCATAACAGCTCAAATTTGTTCCAGTTTTTAATTTTGAATTGGCATTCAACAGAGTGGAGAAAATGAAGCATGGATTTGGCTTGAAACCACCTAGAGCAGTTTCTTAATCCAACAAGAATGGATTTTTATAGGTTCAAGAAGGAGGACTGGCTCTTTTCTTTTTGTAGAATTGCAAATATAATTTGGGATCGGATCACAAATCCAATTTGGAAATTTGGCTAGATTATTGGAAATTTTGTCTTGTTATAGTATGTTTGTGTGCATGACTTGCATATAGAAAAAGTTGGTTCAAGATTTTCATTTTTATTGATTTTATTTAGTTTTGGGCAATATTATTATTTGCATCTATTAAAAATTGTAATTTTTATAGTATGAACTTGTTGCAGGGATCATAGGAAAATTTCCCTGTTAATATGATATAGTCCAAATATAATTGGAAATTTTCAATTTGTTATGGTTGTGAAATTATGCCTTTTATTTTCCTTTTGCATTTTAATTTTATGGGCAAAATAGTGTTAGTATCAATAAAATTAATTTGCGACCTTTAAAAAAAAGTTGAGTTAAATATAGCGGTTCATTTGAATTTGAAGTGATTTCTGCCACTGAATTGAAAGTAGAATCAAAAGCATACTCGTAATATGCTTATACAAGAATGAAATTCGTCTTTAGCAAAAAAAAAAAAAAAAAAAAAAAAAAGAATGAAATTGTTAGGGATGATTAAAAAAAAAAGCAATAAACTAAAAAATAATAATTGTGACTTTTGGTGGCGACAAATGTCGCCGCAAAAACATGTATTAGCGGCGAAAATTTAGTCGCCACCAAAAAAAGAATCAGTGGCGACAAATTGTCGCCACTGATATACTTTTTAGCGGCGACAATAGTCGCCGCCTATACCCCACTTTCAGTGGCGACACTTGTGATGACGACTTTGCATGTACTTTTAGCGGCGACAAAATGTCGCCGCTAATTGTATACTTTTAGCGGCGACAGAAAAATGTCGCCGCCAAAAGTATTCGCGACAAAGGTATAGGCGGCGACAATATGTCGCCACTTAAAACCCTTTAGCAGCGACTTTTACACTTTTAGTGGCGACTTTTGTCGCCGCCGAAAGTCATTTTTTTTGTAGTGGTAATATGCTGCAACAACCACACATAGCTCCAAACCTGACTTCTGGTATGCAACAACTAAATCAAAACCCATGTTCAAGTTCTAGAATCATAAACCAAAACCAAGCTCTTGGTACTTCCTTTCGAAGAAGCAGCAACAACCGATAACTCAGAATTTGACTTCTAGTACGCAGCAATTAGATCAAAACTCATCTTCAAATTCTGGAATTATAAACCAAGACCAAGCTCTGGGTACTCCCTTTGGATGAAGTAATTTGGAGCAACTAGATCAAAACCGTTCTCTGGGTACTTCCTTTGAAAAAAGTAATATGGCGCACAAAACGATGTCATTGCAAGTTTAGAAGAAATCCAGAAGCGTTGGGAAAAGCGAATGGGAATGGGAATGAGGTGGTGGGTTACCTTAGATCCAAAAAGAAAAACGAATCCAGGAAGGGAGATCCAAACCCAAAAATGGCTCCGGTACCATGTCAAACTCATTGAATTTTATATTCCAACAACAATAACAATAATAAAAGCCTCTTCATCAATATCTACACAAGCCTAGCCATGAACCTGAAGGTACTTATATGCTTGAATATGAAGGGTACGGGAAAAATTAAATGGTTTATTTTCTCTGGTGTCATCTTTTTTTCTTAATTTGAAAAATGGATCTTCCTCATTTCCTTGTACTCTTTCCCTTCGGTCATTGATTAGGAGGTACCAGTACTTTAATTAATCTTGTAAATCTTATTATTGGCTCAAAGCTCTTGTTAATTTTCCCCTGAATGATGGTTCTCTTTAGTTGTCTATTTCAAATATAAGACCATGGTCTCCTACTTTCTCTTTGTTGTTGATACAAGTATCATACATGGATAATGCTTTTTTTTTTTCCGATGTAAGAAAAAAAATCATATACGGATAATTCTTTCTATATATAAAAAAGAAATTTTCAAGAATGCACTTTCAAAAAAGTATGGTGAAACATTTTTAACTTTAACTTGTATTTAGTAACTTTTGATTTTGTTCAACAGTGTTTTGCTTTTTTCATCTGAGCTTAAGAAGATTGGATAGAATTCTGATTTGAAGTGCAAAACGCTTATAATTCTTGATAATTATGTTTTAATTTCTTCAAGTGAATAATTGTTTTTGGATCCAATCTTAATTTGGATTTCAACTCGATGAGCATCTTTAAAATTCATGAATTTATTTGAATTTCAAACCAAATACTCCCCGGAAGTTTTAATGAATTATTTTATTTTTTAATCATTAAATTAACAACGAGATCTATTATCATTTTTTGCATGCTCGTACATGAAAGTTCTCCCCTTATGTCCTTCCATATGATCTGTTATACAAATAGGTAAATGTTATTTTCCATTACAGATAGCAATCATATGACCAATCATTGTGAGTATAATGGTAGATGCTATGGACCAAGTTGCTATTATTTCTTGTTCTTCTTTTGTGTTTATTTATTTTTCCTTCCAATTCGTCCCCTCTCTCCCCGTCTTTCCTTATCCTCTTCCATTCCATTTAATTACCTTATCCTATCCTCTTCCATGCCATTAATAAGATTCCATATCTTATCCTCTTCCATGCTTTAAATAAGATTCCACAAAATCTTATCTTCTTCCATTTTGTCTCCTTCATTATCCCATGTGTTTGTTTAAATAATATATTGCTTTAAATCAAATCTTCTTCCTCTTCATTATGCCTAGCCGTCCTCTCTTCCATAGCCATCCAATGTGCTTTTCCATTGGCAAAATATCCAATGGTTAGGTGTTTCCATTGGCTAGTTCAATTTGCTAAGGATTAAGACTTAATTAGATAATTAATTGGGACCATTGGATTGTATTACATATGCAACAAACTTAACCATTGATCTTAGTTGCAATTGTTGACTTTTCAAAGCTTGATTAAAGTTTAATTAACATCTTAATCAAGTGCTTATATGTCCCTTGATTATAAGTGCCATTGTCTAATTGTCTTGCTACTTAATCAAGGTCATTAATACTTAATTATTCAAGCTTTAATTCTTCATCTTTGGCCCTTAATTATTTCAAAATAATTAGCCCTTCTTTGATGATCCAAATTTGCCTCTACTCATCTTGAAGGATTATGCAACAAATCTCAATTAGTGCAAGCTAAATTGTTCATTTATTGTTGCTAATTTCCATGAATTTGTTTAAGTGTTTATATAACACTTTCTTGCTTTTTATGGTTTATATAAGAACCATGATTTAATATGATAATTATATCATATTTTATAATCCTTAAATGTGGTCTTTAAATTTATCCTTTGGTTTATTTAATTCCAAGGAAAAATTGCCTAAAATTATAATTAACAAACCACAAAATTGTGAGACACATATTCACCCTTATTTTAATATGTGTTATTTATCAAAATATAATATTTATGATAAATATGAATTTTAGGGTATTACATGGTTAATGAGATTAGAAATTTATGGCCACTTGTTTATGGGGGAATATATAGAACATAAATACTCTCTCCAGTATTTAATATAAGACCCAATTAATTTCTTTTGAGAAATTAAAAAAGCTAAAAAAGTTGGTTAATAATAAAATATGTCATTTATCATTTAATTATATATTAATTTATAAGTCTGATGAATTAATTTGATATAAAAAAGACGAATATGAATACTGTGAAGTAATTTATTTGACTTCCTCAATTTTCAAAAAAAAGTTAGCTGAGGTATTGTATTTATTTCTAACTTTTATAGCACTATTCCAATTCTTATTAACAAGTGTTTGATGGCCCGGTAAGTTCTAGCCAACAACTTTGTTATGATTTTATAATTAAGGAAAAATAGCTTTGATCTTTTGTTTTGGTTTTTTTTTTTTTTAATCAAGAGGTTTATTTTTCTTTAAAATAATATAAAATCTCAACTATTTTAGATGAATCATCAACTAATTAAAATTATAATGATTCAAGTTATTGTATTTTTATGGAAGAGAGTTCAGATGACATATCACATATCCAAGTATTTTTAAATTGACTAAAACAATTACCGACATCATCGATGATTTACTTTTCTAATCATATTAATTCGCGTCTGTGTGCAACGGGACACCACAGGATCTGTGAGAACTAATATATACTCGGAAGGAGAAATCTGACCCTATATACTCTTGGTGATATTCCTAGATTCCCCCGAAATCTTATATTTAAATGAGATGTATCTCCGCTACCCACTTACCCATGGCCTCTACCACATTCCTCTGTTTCTCCTCCTCCTCTAACCAAAGATAACTTACACATACTTATTCTTTGTGATTATAAAATCCCATTAACTCGCTCATACAAATTCTATATATGTTTAGAAAACACCATCGCATTTATATTGAACTGTTTACTTGTTCAACAAATAAAATCAGAAAGCAAAAATTTATGGAGACATATTTGTAGGATGAAGGAACAACACAAGAGTCCACATTATATACCCATTTTTACATGCTTCTACTTGTAAGCTTCTCATTATCCAAGATTTCTCTCTTTTTTGGGAACCATGCTTACCCATAAAAGCATGTAAAAATGGGCATGTGATGTGGACTCACAACACAAGGCATCTTAGACTCACTTGTCCAATAACAATAATGTGACGCCTGAGACTCACTTATGTGATGTGGAACATATGAGGAGGGAACAACATGGGACGTCTGAGACTTACTTGAATAACAGCGATGGTGTGTACAACGGCGATTACATACAGCAAAATAGATCAGTACCCTTAGTACTACAGAATCAGGATCAAGGTTGTTCTTCTCTTCTAGCTATTGAAGACGAGTTTTTGAATCATGGCACAGAATCTCCTCCAAGAAAACGTAGAGTCGTCTGGAGTGTTGTCCCCTCCAAAAATGTTTTCTTGATGCTGTTGACGAACTTGGCGGTCCTGATGGTATGCTTCCATCTTCCTTCTTCTTCTTCTTGTGTTTTTTTGCGTTAATATGATCTTTCATCCTTAAAATATTGGTCTCCATCATTAAATAAAAATGTTGGAAGTCACTTACAGGTATCATGATTACCTCTCTTCTTCTTCATCATCATTATTATATATTTTATATGCCACCCATTATTTAATAATAATGGTTTCTTCTGTAATTCTACTTTCAGAAATTGAGAGATCAAAAGAAAAAGACGGGAGCTGCATGCCCAAATTTCCCTTTTCGAACCCTACAGTCATAATCATTCCCTTGCCCACCTGCCCATGCAAACGCAAATACAACCATCTGAACAAATTTTCAACAACTTTGGTAAGATTATATGATTACGAACCCTCTCGTAGTTATTGATTGATTTCTTGAACTTTTGACTCGGTACGAATTTATATGTTTCCTTTATTTCAAAGGTAAGGATTAACTTGTTTTGGGTCAAGAAAATGGAGGGAATAGTTCCTTTAGCAATTGAAGCAAGCAATAATTGAGCAGGAATTGAACCAATAATTGAGGAAGAAGTTTAGTGATCAAAAGTTTTATTTTCTTAATTAATTCTTTATAATTTCAGGTCATGGGGCTCCATTGTCGACCGTACCCTCATCTCTTGTGGGGAATGGAAGCAATAACCTGACTTCTTCTATAGAAGAGCTAAATCTTAGGCCGGATTCTTCTAGAATTCCAGCTTCAGGTACTTATGTTACTACTACTCGAGTTTACCCACAGGTTCGTAACTCATTTGTAAGTTTCAGCAGCGACCACGGATTGGAGTGCACCCACACCAAAACCAGAATTCTAGTATGTATCAGCTTGATCGATATGTTACTACCAGAGGTGCTAATAATGAAGGAATCCAAGCTAGGGGTACTTCCTTTGCAACTAATACTACTGGTGCGCAACAACTAGATCGAAACCTAGCTTCGGGTTCTTCTTCTCATGTTAGTACTAATTATAATGGAATCATAAATGAAAACCAAGCTCTGGGTACTTCTGTTGGAACTAATATGCAAGAGCTATCAAATATGATGCAGACACCCCTAAACCCGACTTCTAGTATGCAACAACTACATCAAAACTCATCTTCAGGTTCTGGAATCATAAACGAAAACCAAACTTTACCACCAAACCCGACTTTTAGTGTGCAACAACCAGATCAAAACCTATCTTCAGGTTCTGGAATCATAAACCAAAACCAAGCTGAGTACTTCCTTCATCAGAAGTAATATACCGCTACAATCGATAACTCGAAATTGAACTTCTGTTACACAGACATACCTTTAGCTTCAACTTCTTACAATACTCCTATCAGAGGTGATCTTGATGGAATCATCAATCCAGAAGCAACACACGTCATTAGGGATGATGGTGATGACGGTTTTTGGTTTATCTTAATGATCATCAGTTGAATGATAAAAATAGTATTGACTGCTTGGACCCTGTTGAATAAATAGCTATCTTCAATTGGGTCCAAGTTCCAACAAACTCAAATTAGGATACAATCTATAGCTAGATTTCTATTCTATATATTTCCAGTTACTTTTTTTAAATTTATTGGCCTTGTTTATAGTTTCAACTTTTTATGGGATTTTTCATTGTTATGGTAAGTTTTAGTTCAATTCGAATATTTCCACGTTCTTTATGTCAATTAATTAAAGCCTTGATGCCTACATTAATGAGGATGCATTTATGTGCTACATTAATTTAATTTTTATATTTTAAACAAATTTTTAATTTTAATATATGTAAGTTTTAAAATAAAGCTCATATTATAACTATCACTCTCCTAAAAATGAATTTATCATTGAAAAAATCACAAATTAAAAATTTTAAATTTAGACCGTTTAGATTAAATTTAAACGGTTGAAATTTTATCACAGTAATGAGAAATCAAGTACTCTTCAAGATCATAAAGTAGTTTTTAGTAGCAGTCACTATCCTGAAGTTTTTTTTTTTGTACCAGTCATTTGTATCATTTTAGTACTGATTAATATCTTGAAGTATTTTTTTAGTATCAGTCAGTACCTTATAATATTTTTTCAAGATTCTAAAATAATTTTTCAAGATCATGAAGTATTTTTCCAGTATTAGTCAGTATCCAGAAGTATCTTTTTAGTACATGTCAGTATCTTGAAGTATTAGTACTAGTCAATACTCTGAAATATTTTTCAAGATCATGAAGTATTTTTTTCAGTACCGGTTAGCATTTTGAAGTATTTTTTTTAGTACAAGTCAACATCTTGAAATATTTTTTTTGAGATCCTATATTTTAGGGTACTGACCGGTACTAAAAAAAATACTTCAAGATATTAACTGTTACTAAAAAGACACTTCAGGGTATTGTCTGGTACTAAAAAAAATACTTCAGGATACTGATTGGTTCTGAAAAAAATAAGACATGATCTTGAAAAATTATTTCAGATTACTGACGGGTACTAAAGAAAATACTTCAAGATAAGATTGATATAAAATAAATAGGCAAGTTTTGACCAGGGACTAAATGAAAATTTGAAAAGTTCATGGCAGGACTAAATTGAAATTTGTTGAAATTTTTTCGGGGCTGAATTGTAATTAATAACAATTCAGAACCCATTAACATTCAAATCATCGTTTTCAATATAAAAAAAAGTCAAACTAACAGTCAATGGGTACTTTTACTCCACTTTTGTAACTATATAGTCACTTTTGTATATAAAAAAACACACTTGATGTTGAATGCACTTGGGCATTCATAATATAATGTTATCCAAACTTTTATTCAGACACATCTTCCACCACCTTATTATCAAAATCACTGTGTATCCCACTTCTGCTTCTGCCTTACATCTCTCAACAGAGCGGCATATTATTTGTTTTGACTTGGTTCTCAAGTGATGTCGTGTTAGAAGACCTGGATGGCTACCCCTTCGTCAGAGACCAACACTTGAGGAAAAAATATTCCTCACTTTGGTAAGTTCTATAGTTATATATGTTAATGAGAGAATTTACATTATATATATTTCTATTTTGTGGTAATATCTACTGGTGAAAGATCAAGTGATGAGAACTCAAGAGCATATAGATGGTATACGTGTCATGCTTTGTGGAAGCCAGTGAGTGAGCTGGTAATGAGATTAGAAATTCATATGGCCACTTGTTTATGGGGGAATATATAGAACATAAAAGTATTTAATATAAGACCCAATTATTATTATTTTTTAGAAATTAAAAAAAGCTAAATAAGTTGGTTTATAAGAAAATATGTCATTTATCATTTAATTATAACAAGTGTTTGATGACCCAGTAAGTTATAGCCAGGTTAGCAAGAACCAACAACTTTGTTATGATTTTATATATAATTAAGGAAAAATAGCTTTGATCTTTTGTTTTTTTAAAATTAAGAGATTTATTTTTCTTTAAAATAATATAAAATCTCAACTATTTTAGATGCATCATCAACTAATTAAAATTATAATGATTCAAGTTGTATTTTTTATGGAAGAGAGTTCAGATGACGTCTCACATGTCTAAATATTTTTAAAAACATAAATGTTATGGTTACACAGTTACACCATCGACATGAAGTCTTAACTATCCCAGTGATCATTGACTAAAACAATTACCGGCATGATCGGTGATTTACTTTTCCAATCATATTAATTCGCGTCTGTACTGCAGGATCTGTGAGAACTAATATATACTCGGAAGGAGAAACCTGATCCTATATACTCTTCGTGATATTCCTAGATTTTCCTCCCCGAAATCTTATATTTAAATGAGATGTATCACCGCTGCCCACTTACCTCATGGCCTCTGCCTCATTCCTCTGTTTCTCCTCCTCCTCTCCCCTATTTCCTCATACGAACAATCAAACCCAAAGATAACTTACACATACTTATTCTTTGTGATTATAAAATCCCATTAACTCGCTCATACAAATTCTTTATATGTTTAGAAAACGCCATCGCATTTATATTGAACTGTTTACTTATTCAACAAATAAGATCAGAAAGCAAAAATGTTCATTCATTCATTAGAGGGTTCTCACGAGAACAGTGGCGGCTTCTCACGACAGTGAAAGCAGTGGCTTCTCATGGTTACACACCCTCCTTAGGGCACATGAGAGAGACGATAGTAATAATGCCGACTCCTAGCATTCCTTTCCTCTTTTCTTTGCACCATGAGTTAGGGTATTTTTGAAAAGTAATCCATATTTAAATATCTCAAATCGAATTATTGACTCAATTTGAGAATTTTCAATTTTACTAGTTTTATATAGAATTTTTTTATTTCAACCGTATGAGATTCTCCCTATGATTTTATAATTAAGGAAAAATAGCTTTGATCTTTTGTTTTTTTTTTCCTTAAATAAGAGTTTATTTTTCTTTAAAATAGTATAAAATCTGAATTCTTTTAGATGAATAATCAACTAATTAAGATTATAATGACTCAAGTTATTCTATTTTTATAGAACAGAGTAGTTCAGACTTCAGATGACGTATCAGATATCTAAGTATATTTTAAAAATCGTAAATGTTATGATTAGGCGGTTACGCCAGCTAACATGAAGTCTTAACTATCCCAGGGTTCATTGACTAAAACAATTACCGATATGATCGGCGATTTACTCTTCCAATCATATTAATGTTCGAATTCTATCCAATCATATTTATACATCGTTCGAGAAAATTATGAAATGATCTATACTATGGAAAAAATTAAATAATGAAGAAAGATATTATCGGGGAGCTTCTGTGTGCAACGAGACACCGCAGGATCTCTTCATGTTATTCCTCGATTTTCCCTCCCCAAAATCTCAGATTTCAATGAGATATATCTTTTCTCGGACTGAAAATAAGAGATATGAGATATCTACTAAGGATATTTACATGATAGAAATATATGAAGTTTGGATGTACATTATTTATATATACATTTTAAACTAGATCTTAGGACTCAATATATATATTGTTCACAAATGGTAAATAGTGCAACCTATTTTAATTTTAAAATTTATTAGCGTACACAATTTTTTTTATCTAATATAAAATATCCAAAATTAATTGAAAGAGTTCAAATAAAAATAAAAAATATTTAAAAAGAAAATAAAATTTCATAATCATCATGTATTTGAAAGTACATTGACCTAAAAATATGCATTTAAATTTGTGGTAGGATATAAGACACTGCGTTGGGTCCGGAATTAAAAGTTTGTTTTTAATTAATAGTATTATCCTTTTCAACAGTTTTTTCCCACAAAAAAAAAAAATCTATTTTTCTTACCCAACTTTACCATGATTCAATAACCACATCTTTGTTTAGGTGAATAAAATCCACAACCTCTTTGAATTCAAAATTTAAACTTATGTTTTAAAAAAAAACAGTATCCCGTGATTCCCTCTCCCCGAATATTCTTCTTATATTATCCTCGCCATATATATAGCTTACTAATTCTTAGGTGTGTCCGTTCATAGATTATTAGATAGATAGATAGATTCGTTAAGATGGAGGAATCCGAGTTTCTTTGTGAAATTTCCCCTCAAGGCTTGAAGGTCCTCTTAGTGGGCATTGATAATGTTACCCAAGATTCAATTAAGACATATCTTCCCCTACCTTTTTATCAAATCACTGCTCTTCCCCAAGGTACTCATCCCATAAGTTTTTTAAGAGACAGCCCTAATTCTTTTGACTTGGTTATCAGTGATGTCGTCTTAGAACACATAGATGGCTACCAGTTCATCAGAGACCAACGCCTGGAAACAAATATTCCTCATGTTTGTGAGTGACTAATTGAGTTCTTTTTATATGAATGATAATTTTATAATGAGGGAGAGTTGTTTATAATTTTTTTTTTTTTGCAGTAATATGTGGGCTTGAAAGATCAAGCTACGATGAGATGCTGATGATAGCATTTAGATATGGCGCTTGTTATGTTTTGTTGAAGCCTGTAAGTGAGGGTGACCTGAAAAACTTATGGCAACATATTTATAGGAGATGGCAACATATTTATAGGAGTCGAGAACAAAAGAGGAGGGAGGTTGTTCAGACTGAACAACAACCTAACAGTGATGTGGACGACCCGGACCCAGATCAGATTCGGCAGAATCTGAACCCAGATAAGGATCCAAAACCTAAAAGTGATGTGGAGAAACCGGATCAAATTCGGCAGAATCTGAACCCAGATAACGACCCAAAACCTAACAGTGATGTGGAGGACCTGGATCAGATTCAGCAGAATCTTAACCCAGATAAGGATCCAAAAGTAGTAAACGTGAGAGAGCCGAATCTGATCCCAGATAAGGATCCAAAAGTAGTAAACGTGAGGGAGTATATAAATTTTGTCGGGGCATCTTCATTGAAAAAACCACGACGACAACGTATTGTCTGGATTCCAGAACTCCATAAAAAGTTTCTTTATGCTGTGGAAAAACTTGATGGCGCTGAGAGTATGCTTGCATCTTAAAAAATTCTTATTTATTTTATTATTCAATTTTCTTTGATTCTTTTTTGAATAGAATTTGTTTATAATCTTTTGATCTGGTCAGCCAATTCCTCTAAGAGTTCATGCTCTCAAATCATCTAGAGGATAGATGAAGGGAATTAAGGAAAATGATTTTTTTGTAGAAAAAAAACATGTCGTACTAACTTAACTAACTTTCTTATTCTAATTAATTTGGTTAAGTAAGTCTTACGTTAGGGACTAGATAAGTAATTTATTATTTCTTATATTTTTATTAATAATACTAACGTTTTGGGGACTAGATAAGTAATTTCTTATATTTTTATTAATAATACTAACTTATTTTCAATGCATCTAACTGAAAATTGAGATAAAGTGAGACATTTATCCCACTAATTGGAGTCGGCTGCTTTTGTACTCTATAAAAAAATTGTCATTGTCAGATCTTTAGATAGATTATTAACCATGACATGTGTGTATACACACATATACACAAAAATTTTTGTAGGGTGTGTTTTGAGCTTTATTTACTATTATAAATATAATGGTATTTTGTTTTCTTGAATCTCAGAGGCAGTGCCTAAAGCAATACTTGAAGCCATGGATATTCCCTCTTTGACTAGAGCAAATGTTGCAAGTCACTTACAGGTCGAGAGACACTAATATATCTTTAATGTTACTTCACTTCATTATAATATCTTTTGTATGCCACCACTTATTTAATAATAATGGGTTCTTTCCACACACACTCATACACGTGTGTTTATGAAGCACAAAGGGACTTTATAAGTCCGATGATCTTCTTTATTTACTCATCCATAATATATAGATTATAGTAGGTATAATCTGTTCTAACATTTTTTTTTTATATAATATCTGTTATAACATATTAGCTAGAGAACTTCAAGAGAATTTAAATTTTAAATAGAATCTGATCCTAACTAATCTATGATAACAACTTGATCCTATTATCTAGCTTATAATATTATTCACATATTAATAATATAATTACCACACTCCTCCTCAAGTTGGATCATAGATATTTATCATGTCCAACTTACATACAAAGCCTTCAAATCTTCAACCTTTTCTCTAATAAAATGGCGATCAACATCAACATGTGTAGTTCTACAAGGCTGTCTTATTGTCACAGTAGAGTTGTAGTGGAGATTCTATTTTGGTGTAGGTCTCTTAATTCAGATTCTGCACTACTTTTGGATACCACTCGTTGCTTGTGACTTTGCCAACTTACTAGATTTCCCCATACACAAATGTATAATAGCCTGAAGTAGACCTGTTGTTTTCTTGGTCTCCTGCCCAGTTTGCGTCGGTGTATATCTCTATAGTTCTTAGATCAATTTTTTCAAGAACAGACCTTGGCCAGGGGTTCCTTTGGGGTACTTCAGAATTTTATATACTGCATTCATGTGTTTTTGATTTGGTCAGTGCATAAGTTGACTTGCAACACTTAGTGCAAAGGCAATGTCTGGCCAAGTGTGGGACAGGTAGATGAGCTTTCCAACCAGTCACTAGTAACTCCCTATGTCTGCTGGTTTTTCATCTTGTTCTTCTTTCTTTCTTTTTTTTCCTGCAATTTCCTGTTCAGTTGTTCGAGATCTCATGTTGTTCCTTTTCTTCTTCTTGATTTTGATGGGTGTCTTGCTTGGCTTACACCAAGCATACTAGTTTCCCTTAGTAAATCAAGAACATATTTTCTTCGTGAAATGTGAATTCCTTCTTTTGACCTAGCCACTTCCATCCCTAGGAAGTATTTCGATTACCAAGGTCCTTAACTTCAAATTCTTGGTTTAAAGCCACCTTGATTCTACTCATCTCTTAAGGGTTGTTTCCAGTAAGTATTATGTCGTCTACATATACTATTAGGATAGTAGTTATACCTTCCTTGCTCATAGTGAACATAGTATGATCAAAAAGAAATTGATTATATCCTTCAACCTTTAGAACATGTGAGAACCTGCCAAACCAAGCTCTATGGGGACTTTAGTCTACATATGGATTTGTTCAGTTTGCACACTTGTTTGCCGTGACCAGTCTCAAAACCAGGTGGTAGTGTCATATATACCTCTTCTTTGAGCTCCCCATTTAGAAAAGTGTTTTTGATATCAAGCTGTTGTAAGGGCCAGTTAAGATTCGTATCAATAGAAATGAGAATTCTGATTGTATCTAGCTTTGCTACAGGGGCAAAAGTTTCATTGTAGTCCAAACCATAAGTTTGGGTAAAGCCCTAGGCAACTAGTCTGGCTTTGTACTTATTTAGGGTACCATCAGCATTGTACTTGGGGGTGAATACCCATTTGCACCCTAGTGCCTTCTTCCCTTTAGGCAAGTCAGTAATATCCCAAGTATGATTCTTTTCAAGGGCATTTATTTCATTCAAGACAGCATCTTTCCATTCAGGGATTTCTAGTGCCTCATGTACATTAGTGGGAATCTGAACCTGATCAAGATTATATTAGTGACAAAATGACAGTATTTTTGTGAGAGATTACCATATGACATATGGTTTTGAATAGGGTTTTGTGTACAGAAGCGTGCCTTTTTCCTTAGTGCAATAGGCATGTCTAATTTCTCGTTGTCTTTAGGATTTTCCCTCGGTTTGGAGAGTGGCTAAAATGCAGGCATAGTGGTCCCTTCTGGCTGTTTGTTCCTCCTAGAGTACACTTTGTCATAAGGTTTTACATATCTGTCTTGTTTGTCTCCCCCTGTTTGTGATGGTAATGAGGGTGATGTTGGGGTAGGAGGGATGATCATAGGATACGGAAGTGGTATAGGTTCAGGTCTAAAAGGCTAAAGGTCACTCCATTGCTCCCCCTGACTTGAAGGCTGAGAGTAAAAGGGTCTGGTTTCAGCAAAGGTACCATCTCGGCTGACAAAGAGGTGTTTAGATTTGGGGTCATAGCACCTATAACCTTGTTGACAATTGGAATAGCCATGAAAAATACAAGGGATGGACCGAGGATCAAATTTGGAAGGAGAATGATGGATGTGAACATAAACAGTGTAGCCAAAGACATGGAGATGAAGAGAGTGATCAAGGTAGGAGGTCACATGGGTTTCACGGAGATTATCTAAAGGAGAAATGTAAGACATAACATGTGTAAGTAGTCTATTAATGAGATGAGTGGCAGTGAGAAGTGAGAAGTACATCACCCCAGAAATATTTTGGGACATTACAAGTGTACATAAGGGCACAGGCAATTTCTATTAGGTGACAATTTTTATGCTTGTCAATGCCATTTTTCTTAGGAGTGTGTGGACAACTACTTTTGTGGATAATACCATGAGATTTTAGGAAATGGCTGAAAGAATGATTGAAATATTAAGTGTCATTGTCAGAAGGATTTTTTTTAAGAGGTATATCCAACACATACGAGAGTGATCATCGATGAAGGTAACAAAATATGTGGAACACGTGCGATTGGCAATGCGAGAGGATCCTCAAACATCATTGTGGATGATGGAGAAGGGACAGGTGGATTTGTATGTGATGGGGGGAAGGTAGCAAGATAATGTTTAGCTAATGCACAAGTATCACAATGAAAAATGACATCTTTATTGAATAAATATTGAGGAAACAATTTCTGTAAATGCTGAAAAACTAGGATGTCCCAATCCTTTGATGCCACAACATCAATTTATTATCTAAAGTAGAGGGGACAGGGTCTGGATTTGTGATGACAAAGAACTCGTGGAGAAATCATCAAGATGGTAGAGAACACCATGCTCCTTAGTTGTGCCAATCGTCTTTCACGAGGAGAATTCTAAAAAACACAATAAGTGGGAAAAAAGTGAGTAGAACAGTTTGATTGTTTGGTAATCTTATTGATTGAATGGAGATTATAGGCTAGATGGGGAACATGGAGAACATAGTCAAGTTTTATGATTGTTGAAATAGGCATGGTGCCAATGCCGACAATGGATGCACAAGTATTAGTGGCGATGTGAATTCTTTCATTGCTAGTTGACGATGAATAAGAGGTGAATATACTGGGTTTTGAGGTCATATGGTAAGAGGCTCTTGTATCTACTATCCATTTGGGCTGACATGAAGATGTTATAAGGGTAATAGGAGAAGTACCTTGTTTGGCAATGGAAACATTTGGACCTTGAGAGGTCTGTAAATTTTTCATCAAATCTAAGAGTTGACATATCTGTTTAGTATTGAAGGAAGAAGGCACGGGATCAAGGGTAGGTTCAGTCTTGACAAATGCTAGATGAGTAGAAGGTGGTTTTGGCCGGCGAGGTTTTCAGTCTGCTGGTCTGCCATGAATTGCCCAGCACTTGTCTTTGGTGTGGCCAACCCTTTTGTAGTGATCACACAAGGGATATGGTTTGTTAGAAGGAGGACCTAAGTACTCATGTTTACTGACCATGCATGACGCTTCTTGAATTGGAAAAATGGCTTTAAGGAGGATGGTATGATGGCGGGATTCCTCACGGCGTATTTCGGAATAGACTTCCTAGAGGGGTGGAAGTTCAAGGTGACTTAATATCCAGGCATGGGCATCATCAAATTTTGGATTTAGGCCAACAAGGGAGATCATTACTAGGTCAGTATTGAGGTTTCATTGATGGAGAGCAGCGTCTGGGGATGAAGTCCATTTGGTCTCTGCTATCTGATCCTCTTCTTGCCATAGTGCAACTAGCTCAAACCAAAACTCAACAATACACCTAAAGCCTTGAGAAGATTTCCAGATTTTGCGGCGAAGATTAAATAATTACGATAGGTCTTTGGCATCAATATACGAGTCTCGGACTGCCTCCCAAATGTCTTTGCAGTAGGGAGGTACATAAAATTGCATTTACTTTGAGGAGACGTGGCGTTAATCAGCCACGAGCAGACAAGGGAATTGTCACTTTCCCACTAAACCATGGCTGGGGAGTTCGTGTCTGACGACGAAAAGATTTCTCTAGTGAGAAACTTTCATTTTCCGCGGCCTCCGACAAGAAGAAGAACAACCTGGGCCCAATCATGGTAGTTATACAGCGTCAGCTTTTCTGAAACCAGATGGTTGTCGGTCAGATTTGAGTGAACAGTGGTGTCTTTGGGTTTGAGGGATTGACCGATTGAAGAGAGGTCATTAGCTGACCCATTCGACGTGAAGTTTTTCGGCGGATTCATCTCACCGGAGTTATTGGTGCTGCCTAGCTCTGATAACATGAAGCACAAAGAGACTTTATATTTTAGTATGATGATCTTCTTTATTTACTCACCCGTAATATATAGATTATAGTAGGTAACAGATTAGAGAACTTCTAGGGAATTTAAATTTTAAATAGAATCCGATCCTAACTAATCTATGATAAAAACTTGATCCTTTATATATATATATATATGCTATACTTTCAGAAATATAGAATCTACTTGAAGAAAATGCAGATGAAAGAGCAGCAAGGATGCGCCAATTTGATCATGCCTGTGGACCGAATCCCTCCATCTAGTCCAGGAGAAACCAGCTATCGAAGATTTGACAATACTAATGATAATGAAGTTTCAGTTCTAGAACCTTGCACGACTCCTCACTTCCCCCATGACCAACACCATCAATTTCAACATGAGTTTGCCAGCCGGCAAATGCTAACGCAAAAGCAAAAGCAACCTGAACAAAACTTCAACTATGGTATGATTCCTGATTGAATTGTAAGGAATTATAGCATGATGTTCCAAGTCAAAGCTCAAGGAACACAAGTTTATTTCCCTTTTAATTATAAATTAAATACTTTTCATGATTCTAATTTCTAATTAATTCGTTGGAATCATGATATGTTCAGGTCATGTGTTTCCACAATCAAGGCCACCTTCATCATTGGTTTATACTATGTCGCAGCTAAATCAAAACCCAGCTTCAGCTTCTTGTTATGTTCCTCCTATTAAAGGTGATAATGGTGGAATCATAACGCCAGAAGCTAGTAATCTTGATGGTGATCTATATTTGCGTCACATTTTGGCGTGCCTGGATTCAGGATATTTGAAGAAATGAATCAAGGTGAATGTATACTTTACGTTCATAACTTATTTGGTGAACTGTGACACTACTTCACATTCATAACTTATTTGGTGAACTGTGACAATCACACAGTTCTGTTTTGTTTTATGATGGAAACACAAACTTTATTTTTCTCCTATGTATTCCCATCATAGTATCCCGTTTTTTTATGGGATTTTTCATTGTTAATTATGGAAAATGTTAATTCATTGTTTCGGATATTGCAACATTCTGGATGTTGATTAATTAAAGCTTATGTAATATGTGCTACGCGATATTTGCCTTTATATATATCATAGATATATATATATCATAGAAGAAATAAAAAATGATTTGATGATGGATGAGGATGGTGTAATTAAATAGAAAACACAATAGAGTAATATTTATTCGAAGGAAACAAAAGTTCCAAAAGTTGTAGCAAACCTCAGATCATCTGTTAGAGGGTGATTTTTTTGATTTTATTTTCGGTTCGAGCGAAACCTATTAACATCGTGACCATGCGCCTCCTGTTGTCTTTTTTGGCCATTAAGAGTCCTTTTTAGTCAATACCCACCATAAAAAGCCTTCATCCGCCTTCTCAGCAACAACTACGAAAGTTACTTTTGTTTTCCCTAACAGTGTTTGCGCACCCCTGCGCCCTTTCAGATAGGTGTTCTTTTCCAAGAGGCCTCTACTTTCCAAGGTTAATTCCTATGAAGATACACAATTATAGGTCAATAGTTGCCATTGATTGATCCATCCCAAATTGTTTGGCAACTTGTTGTGGAAGGTACTATTCAATTATATACAAAACTGTCATGTATTACAAATGTTCACGTTTCTTATATAGAAACTGTTATTTACATTACTAAATAAATAATGATTGTCTATGTAAGGCCTTATTATTGTTAAAAGTCATATTTCTTACACAAAAAATGTTATGTATGTTATTGAATAAAAAAGGGAAAATCACGTTTATGTCCTAACCAAGATAAATAATATCAAAAAAAGTCTCGCAACTTGTTAATGGTAACTGATCAACTTGTTAATGGTTGTGAGACTTTTCTGATATTATTTTACTTGGTTGGGACCTACACGTGATTTTCCTAATAAATAACAATTTCCAAAATGAGATCATGATGTATTATGCAAACATTAAAATATATTCTAACAGTTGTTTATGTGTGCCAGTTAATTATCATAATAGCAATGCCCACATATCATGACCTCACCAAGCCTCAATATACAATGAGTGTTGTAACATCCCATTTTTAACGCAGAATTTTTTTTTTTTCAATCAGAGTTGAGCAATGGAGCGAAAGAGTAACTGATACATATTCAAATATAAACCATAGTGTAAAATAGTATTGATAATACAGTCATCCTACTGTTTCAAAAGTAAATGCAAAAGCGGAATATAAATTCTCCGGCTAGCGGTCTAATCGTCTTGCTTCCCGGTCTCCAACTCTCGGTCCTCCGGACCCTGAAGCTACAGCTGAGATCCAATTTACCACATTGGATCTCAGGTAACGGTTAACCTTATGCTCAAACAATACAGTATACAGACAACAGATATTGACTATAACAACAGCCTGCACATAACAAGTGCCACGATAACCACTCGTGTCCTCAGCGCTAGGAAAACATAACGGCATTATTATGACTATAACCCGTGTAAAACTGTCTGTATATTCTGTCTACGAATGTATCTATCACATATATGTATTTAAGCAGCACAGGATTAGTGTTACAGTACGTGTTCGTACCTCCGTTGACAATATACGGTACTTCTGGTACGTTTTGACGAAAACTGAACTTTTGACGGAAACAGCGGGTTGACAGCGGCACGTCAGACAGCGGTATGACGGCGGTTCGTGATCAAAGATTTCCTATAGGAATAATATCACATTTTTCAATATTTGACATCATAACAGGCATTTTAGGTACAAATTACCATTTTGCCCCTATTCCCCTAATCGCCGTAATTTCGCTAGAGCTTCTCTACTTTGACTTTATTTCTCCCAAAATTTTGACATATCTCTTTCTCCAAAATATTTTTGAAATAAATATCATATCTACCCCTAAAACATGATATCTAAATCATACTTGAAAAACTAAAGATCTAACACTCCTACTATAACTACCGAAAGAACTTAAGACTAAAGACCGGAAAACTTACTCAGAGCTTCGCTGCAAACTTCCCCAGACTTCTTCCTCCTTCTTGCTTCTCCAATATTTCGAATAGACTAGAGAAGAATGGTGTGAAGAATTTGAATGAAGGGTCAGGCTATTTATAGAGGTTTCTGGGTTACTATTCATGCTTTGTCTGCTTGATTCCTGACCGTAGGATCTTAGGGTTTTGAGATGGCAAAATCTTGGCCACAAAGGCCCCTTGCCGACCTCCCCCCTAGGTGGCAGCTTGTGACATCATCAAAGATGATGTCACAGGTTGCTTTTTGCCTCCAGCCCGATAAATTTCCCCGATCAGTGTCCGAATCGCGTAATCTTGCAAAATCTCAAAATTCCGGAATAATAACTTTGAAGATCTTTTCTTACTCATTAGAAATGTCTGGGTCAAATAAATTTTTGATCCCTTTCAGGTCTTCCCTGGGCCTGTCGAAGATTTTTAGAAAACGCCGTCGGTTACGGAAATAACTTCCGGAATCATCAACTTCGGGGAAAAAATCCACTGATTCATAAAATGCCCAGATGTTTACCAACTCATTCCCAGATATTGAGTTATGACTTCGTTTCTATAGATTTTCATTTATCTGATTTGCTTTTTGAACATCAGATAGACTTAAAGTCAGTCCAGTATAACCCTTTTCGGTTACGGAAATGACTTCGAAGACAGCCTACTCCGAGATAAAAATTCACTTGTTTCTAATATATTCTGACTTTAGAAACCTTGTTCATGGTTTTCTAGTTAGAATTTAATTTCTATCGGTGGTCATTTATCCTATTTGCTTTTACAACTTGATCACACTTTAACCAAAGTTGCATGTTTTTTAACCATTAATATCATGATATTTTTATCCAATCTTATCCATTTAAGCTCCAAAATTTCGGTCAACCTGGTCCTCTTTTTTTTCGTTTTTTTTTTAATTATTTAATTAATTAATATTATATTAAATAATTTTTTTATATAATTTTTTTACAAAATTTTTCTATTGGTCCATATATGTTTTTAGGCTTAAAATTACTAAATCTTTCATATTTTTCTTCATATTTTCCAATTAATTAGCAAATATATTTTATGCTAATTTTAGCCATAAACCACTAATTATAGGGTTTTACATAATTATCTTTGGATTTTCCTTTGTTTAAGCTCAACTAATTAGCCAATAATTATTTAATTAATTACCCACTAATTGTTGATACTTTTCTTAATTAGAATAACTCATTACCTCACAACTTTTGCACTGACATTAGTGTTTTAAGTCTCATGCATTATATTAAAATTCATGGGGGCACTTTGGTCATTATAATACTTTTTGATTTTCCCCCTTTATTTTTCCAAGATTATATTTTATTAAATTACCAAAATTATAGACAATATACTCTCTTAATTTTAATAATTATTTTACTGCCTCCTAGGATTTTTCATAATTTCCTTAGGTTATTATATGCTCCACAAGGGCATTTTAGTCATTTTGACTCCTTATTTTTTCCCTAATTTCCAAGATATTTTTCCTTCATAAATATGATATTTATAACACAAAAATTGAGACCACATATTCACCTATCATAAATGGCCATTTTATTTATCCGGGTATTACAAGTGTTATATTAGAATTTAGAACCTTATAATTGGTCCAGAATAAATAATAGTTTGAAACCATAATATGCCTATGCCTAGCATATAAAGCACTGCCGCCCGCATATATGACCGTTCAAAACCATGTTTTATGGTCAATAATAACCATCATAAAAGTACTTTTTTTATAATAGTGCAAGAAGAAAGTAGTGGGTATTGAAAAATGGAACCTTACCTCTTCTCTAGATGATGATATAGATCAAGGGTGATGGCAAACAAGACCAAGGGGGCGATGGTGATTAGGACTGAGAAGAGCTCAATGAGTGAAGGGAGGAATAGAGATATTGGCGATCCAAACAAATTTTGCATTGTGATAGATGCACAGGAAAAAGCGACTGGGCAACTTTTTTTAAGAAACTAAATGTTGTCGTTTGAGCTTAGTGTAGGATAAATGGAAAGGGACCTTAATGGAGAGGCCCCGCTCTCGTTTGGTACGATATTGTTTCATTATGTAAAGCTCCCTATCATATTGTAACTCATTTTGTCATGTTTTAACGAAAGTTGTATTTCCCCATATAAAAATAAATAATATTGAAAAAAGAAAAAGAAAATAGATATGCTTTAATGAAAGAAGGGTTAAGGAGCAATTTTACACACGAGCTTTACCCCCGGGAGCGCCCAGCACCACGAGCTTTTTTCTGGAGCAAAAGTACACACGTGGTTACGTTTTGGGAGCGCCCAGCACCACGGCCGTTAGTTGACCGTTAGTCAACCGTTAAGTTGGATGGAAATGAACAGTAACTCGGGTGAAATTACACTTTTACCCTTAGTTTTAAATAAAAATTTCCCTAAAAACTAAAAAAAACCCTACCCCGGTGGGCCCCACCACCGGCCACCCCACCGCCCACGGCCGACCAACGCCGACCGGCGGCGGTGGCCGGCCGCGTGGTCGGCCGCCGGCGGTGGTGGCGGGGGTCGGCCGCCGACGGTGGTGGCTGGCCGCCGACGGTGGGGTGGTCGGTGGTGGGGCCCACGGGGGAGGGGTATTTTTAGTTTTTATTATTATTTAAAACTAAGGGCAAAAATGTAATTTTCATTTAAAACTAAGGGCAAAAGGTAATTTTCGTTTAAAACTAAGGGGCAAAATGGTAATTTTATTTATTTTTTCTTAGTATCAGCGTCCACGTTAGCATCCACGTCAGCGTCCACGTCAGCGTGTCAGTCCAAATAAGCGCCACGTCAGCGTTCCATCCAAGTTAACGGTCAACTAACTGCCGTGGTGCTGGGCGCTCCTTAAACGTAACCACGTGTGTACTTTTGCTCCAGAAAAAAGCACGTGGTGCTGGGCGCTCCTGGGGGTAAACCACATGTGTATTTTTGCTCCTTAACCCATGAAAGAATAGGGAAGCATGGCTTCATGAGTATAAAGATCAGTTGCATAAAATGTAATTTAATTTGTGAATGGTTATCTCTTGATAAAAATAATTAAAAACACCTTCATTTATAAGGAATTCCTCTACATGTTTGTTTTGAATAACCATTCTATAAAGAAATTATAGTTGTTTTATCAATTTATATTAATTGGTATTAATTTGATCAAATTTATTTCATCATTTCATGATATTTAGTAGGGTTAGAGTGTATCCAATATACTAAAGTATTTTCTTAGGTGTATCTGACATCTTAAGCTAATTTGTGGTGCAACTTAACAACTTTGTTTTTAAAGTGGAGCAATTTCAGCCGATCATAACGTCAGTTAGACTCATAAGCTGTTCTTTTTTTTGACTTTCCACGAATGTCTAAATGAACATGCTGCTCCTTCAACGCCTCTTTCCTCTTTCTCTTCTGGTTTAATCTTTGTCATCCCTTGGTTTATTTCCTCCTCCTCTTGTTCGTACCAATTCTTACCTTCCACTGATCTTCTTCCTCGTCGAAAAATGTCACGCTGCTTCCTCAGCCCATTTTTGGTCATCAGACGTATTCAACTGAAGAAGAAGAATGGAACCATTTTGGTCCATAAGTTAATGTGACATGTTTTCTCATCTAAAATGGCTTAATCATATTCCTTAATTCCCTCCATCTTTTACTTGATTATAACTGAGGGAGCATCAATAGGAGTAACTTAGGAAAAAATTTACAAATATATGAGAAATATATAAGTCTTACATATAGGACTAAGTTCAACTCTCAAATCAAATCCTACATTAAGGATCAGAAGAGTAGCTCTACATGTTCATTTAGGCCTACATGGGAGGTCAAAAGAGAGAAATAGTCCGTTTATGATACCAAATGCACCTACTTCAAAATAACATGGGTGAAATGTTACGAGTAGTTAAAGATGGGTGAAATTGCTCCATTTTTAAAATAACATGGCTTAAATTGCACTAAAAATTAGTTTATGATACCTAGAGCCGGGAAATCGGGCCAAGCCCATCAGGCCGGCCCGTTTAAGCCCTGGCCCTGTAGGGCTCGGGCTTGAAAAATAGGTCAGAATTTTGAAATTGGCCCTGCCCTGTAGGACCTCGGGCTTAATCGGCGGCCTGCTGGGGTCTCGGGCCGGTCCGTTAGGCCCGTTTTACTGTAGCATTTTCTTTAAAAAAAATTTAATTACCTAGACTTCCACTTAATGAATGTATTTATTTGTAATTACTTAGATTTTTTTAGTTTAAACTATAACCCTTCTTTTATATTTATTATTATTCTGTATTAAAACACATAATTAGTTATTATAAATTTTAAAGAAGGGATGCTTTCATATTAAATAAACACATATTTGGTATTACAATATTATATAAGTAATAAATTATAAATATATTTTGTGTGAAATAAGTATAATTATTTTTACCTGTCAGTAAAATCATGCCTGAATCGAAGGAATCTGCAGACACACACAAAATTACGAGAGGGAAAGACATTTTTTTCGTGGGCATACACAAAGGAATTCCTTTGTTTAATATTTTTTTTTTTAAAAAAGGAAAAAACATATTTTTTGTGTTTATTTGTTTTTTATTACGAATTAATAAATGCGTTTATTTGTTGAATGATTTATATTGTTTAGATATTAATGTTGATAACATTTATTTGATAGATTAGAACTTTAATGGTTGCAATTTACTAATTATATTTCTATGAAAAAAATCGAAGGAAAAATAGTTAAAATTTGGAATAGTAATTTTCAGGCCCTGTAGGGCCGGCCCTGGCCCTGGTACTATCGGGTCGGGCTTTGAAAAACAGATGTTTTTCTTACTCCAGGCCCTGTCGGGCCGGGCCGGCCCTGATTCCCAGCTCTAATGATACCAGATGCACCTACTTCAAAATATTGCACCTTAACATTTACTATCTCAATTATTTGGATTTAAAATATATTTATTTCAAATTTCTGTCATTTTTATATTTAATTTATTTAATTTTATACTAGTAATACCTATTTAATAATAAAAACAAACACTTATAAGTTTATAACATGAGTTTATGTCACCGTCACAGGTTTGCTTAAACTCAGCCTTATTTTACACCATTATAATTAGATCACAATGATCATCACCATGAGCATGGAAATGGAAACTAGTTTCGTATGTATACATATCTCCATTTAATCTCAACTCCCAAAGTAAAACTCTGAAATCTCTCATAAACTATGATACAGTATACCTTTTGTGTTAATGTATCATTGTTAACTCTTAGAAATTGACAACATTCCAGCACATTTTCCCTCTCTTTTACCTATTGTTGGTTCAAAATATGCATAGAAAATGAAGTATATAGGAGAAAATGTGCATATCAAAGTATCAGGAAAAAATCAAAATATTCTTGTTAAATTTTATAGAGTTTATGATTCAATTGAGAATTGATAAATCCTCCCTCTTTTGTAGGAGGATGGAGACAAGTTTTGAAGCTTTATAAGAACCTGGAAACAAGGATAGAAATAAAGGAAGTGAAGCAGTGCAAAGCTAGAGGGAACCTGTACAACTACAGACTGGCCGCAACAAGTCAAGAAAAAATTGCTCTTTGTGTCAACTTTCCGCGGCAAGTTTTACAACTGACCGTAGCTAGTCGTGAAAAAGAGCAAAAAGTACAGCTGCACGTTTTTCATTTCAGAAGCAGAAAAACCCTACTTAACCTAAAGGGAAGGGCCGAAAATCACATTCTTGACACAAGAAAACAAGTGGGCACACAGAGCTTGGGAGAGAGATTTGGCAACTTTGGAGGCTTGGGTATTCATACTAAGAAAGATTTTTGGAGTTTTCACCTTGGTTCTTCCTCTTTTCTCCTCTTTTCTTCTTAGTTTCTTCATGTATTCAGAAGTTTTGCTTAGAATCTCTTTGTATTTGAACATGAGTAGCTAAAAACAAATCATTAATCAGGCCTCTAATTAGATATTTCTGAATCTTGTTAATTAAATGATCATATTGCCCTTCAATTACGCGTCTTGATCCCTGCCCATTTCTTATCGTTATATTTTCCACAATCTAATCAACACCGCCTTCTTTAATCAATTCAGGAATCAGCCATTGAAGCTTTTCGAGTGCTCCTTCTTTCTTTTTTAAACGTTTGTGCTTCTCTGATCCTTGTACCTTTTGTCTTTCTCAATATTCACGTCCTGTTTATTTCTTATTAGCATCATCTAATGAATACAAGAATCAAAACCGCTCACCTTGTCAAGCTGTGCTTATTCTTTTTCCCTACTTATGCTATTATATATCTTAGTTCCCTACAATATATAATTCGCTTAGTCTGAATTGGGAGCCTTTCTGTCTTCTTTAGTTTTGTTGTTTTGAAATTTTCTTTCGCAAGTTGTTGAGCTGAATAATCTTGTATTATTAATCAACTAACTACCAATACAATGAGGGTTCTGTATTTATAAGCAAACAACCATATCTAAGTTGGCCCAGTATACAAGGCCCAAATACAAATTACACTTATCTCAACACTCCCCTTCAAGTTGGGGGCTAAACAAATCTATAGCTCCTAACTTGCTAAGTATCTTATCCTGTATTTCTTTACCTACTGCCTTAGTCAAGATATCTGCCTCTTGACTATAAGAACGAACATGCTGCAAGGCAATAACTTTTTCTAAAAGCTTTTCTCAAATAAAATGAAGATCGATCTCAATGTGCTTTGTTCTTTCATGAAAGACTGGATTAGAAGCTATGTGCAAGGTAGCTTTGTTATCACAATACACATTAACATGGGTTAGGTGTTCATAACCAATTTCTTTGAGTAGTCCAACAGCCCACACAACTTCTGATACTGCCGAACCTAGTGCCCAGTACTCCACTTCCATGAAGACTCGAAACAGTATGTTGCTTCTTCGTCTTCCATACCACGAGCGAACCACCAAGCTTCAGCAGATATCCCATGGCGATCTTCTAGTCGTTTCACACGCTCCCCAATCAGCATCACAGAAACAATCTAACATAGTAGTGCCTTCTTGACTGATAAGCACTCCTACCCCAGGGCTCTGCTTTAGGTACTGCAACACGTGCAATGCTGCTGTCATGTGACACTTCATGGGATGGTGCATAAACTGACTTAAGACCTGCACAAAAAAGCAAATATCAGGTCTAGTGTGTGTCAAATAGATCAACTTACCTACTAGTCTTCGATATCTTTCTGGATCATTAAACAAATCCTCCTTCTTGTGCTTTCCTTCTTCATATGCTGATAGTTTGAGTATGGTAGACATGGGAATTGACAGTGGCTTACAACCACTCATGCCAGTCTCGGCAAGAAAATCCAAAATATATTTTCGTTGTGAAAGAACTATACCCTTTGTTGACCTAGCTACTTCAATACCAAGGAAATATTTCATTATTCCCAAATCCTTGATTTTGAAGTTGCTATGCAGAAAGTCCTTTACTTCTTGGACTCGATTTTCTGAACTACTAGTAATGACCTTATCATCTGCATACACTAGGACTAGCACAATGTCAATGCCAAATCTCTTAAAGAACAGAGTAATCATGCTTGCTACGTTTAAAATCACCACAAATTAGTGCAGCACACAATTTATCATTCCATTGTCTGGAGGCCTGTTTAAGACCATAAAGCGACTTATTAAGTCTACACATCATTCTCCCCCCTTGGCTTTCAAAACCTTAAGGAATGGACATGTACACTTCCTCGTTTAGATCTCCCTGCAAAAATGCATTATCCACATCCATTTGAAATAAATTCCAACCAGACATGACAACTAATTTTAGAATAATTCGAACGGTAACCATTTTTACCACCGGTGAGAAGGTCTCATGATAATCAATCCCTTCTCTTTGAGTGAAACCTTTAGCAACTAGATGAGCTTTATACTTATCAATAGTGCCATTAGATTTATACTTAACCTTATAGACCCATTTGCAACCAATAGGCCTTCTTCCCTTTGGAAGGGGGATAATATCCCATGTCTTGTTGCGCTCCAAGGCTGCAATTTCCTGATTCATCGCTTGAACCCATTTTTCATCTTTCATTGCTTCATCTGAGACAACCAGTCCACAAACATAGTATGTTGCCCATATGGGAGGTCTACGCTCCCTTGTTGTTCTTTCACGGCCAACAGGCAATGTTTGTGAACCTGGTTGGGTAATTGTATTTTCCAAGTCAGGAATACCATTTCCATGCCCACTTTCATGGTCTACATTCACTGTCGTCACAGGAGGAACAATAGGATGCATACTCACTTGTCCTAAAGGTAAATCATCATCAAATAAAAACATTTGCCAAAATTCTGCAATGTCATTTTTCGGATCAGCATGCAAATTATCAAGAAAAGGGAATGCTTCCTCAATAAAGACAACATGTCTACAAACCAAAATGCTTTTAGTGTGCAAGTTAAGAAGAACATACCCCTTCTGATGATTTGGATAACCAAGAAACACACAAGGAATGGCACGAGACTAAAATTTATCACAATTAGTCAAATTAGTAGCATATGCCAAACAACCAAATGATTTTAAACAACTATAATCAGGTTGTTTCTTGTACACCCTTTCATAGGGAGTTTGAAAACCTAAGATCCTAGAGGGTACCCGATTGATTAGGTATGCTGCCATTTTGACACACTCCCCCCAGAACCGAATGGGTATGTGAGATTGAAGCATAAGGCTCCTAGAAACTTGCATAAGGGTCCTATGCTTCCTCTCCACAATTCCATTCTGTTCCGGAGTATATGGACAAGATGTTTCATGTATAATACCCTTTTCAAGAAAAAATGTTTGCAAATTATTGTTCACAAACTCAGTTCCATTATCACTACGTACTCATTTAACATGGAAAGTAAAATGATTAAGAACATAGGCAACAAAGTTCTTTATGTATCCAGCAGTTTCAGATTTATGTCTCATGAGAAACACCCAAGTTGACCTTGAGTAGTCATCAACAATTGTGAGAAAGAATTGGTGACCTTGATGTGTAGGTGTCCTATATGGACCCCAGACATCCATGTGAAGCAATTCGAAGCAATGAACAGATTTAATGCAGCTAGAGGGGAAAGGAAGTTTCGTTTGCTTAGATTGAATGCAAACTTCACAACGTTTATTCATATCAAAATCTTTGTCTTTTACAAAATCGAGATGTTTCAAAATTGACAATGGGGCATGACCCAACCTATTATGTAAGGTCCAAATATCTATCGGTTCATTCTGACCGAAAATTCCTCTATCAACTAAGTTTACAAGATACATATTAGTATTTGTGTCATTTTGCAGTATGTATAGACCCTCAACTAATCTACCATTCGCCCTCATTTTCCCATCTTGAAGGCCATGCAAAAGACAATGGTTAGGGAAAAAAATAACCATCAATGTGCATCTCTTGTAATCCTTGAGACAGATATAAAATTAAATTGCAACTATGGTGCATACAAAACATTATGTAACTCAATTTCATTGGATACTATGACTTTTCCTATATGAGTAACTATCACCTTATCACCATTAGGAATTTTAATTGTTGTAGTAGGCCCTGTATATTTTTCATATGAATTTAGCAAAGTTAAATCTCCAACTAAGTGAGTAGTGGCACCAGAATCTATTACCCAATTAACATGTGAATAAGGATAAGGAGAGCAATGCAAACCTATACCGATCAATGCATGTATATTTGACTTTGGCTCAGTGTCCTTCTTAAGGAATTCCATTAGTTTGTCATATTGTTCAGGGTAAAGGTTGGGGCAATTATGTCGTCACTAGCTGCAATTCCCTCTTTGTCAAATTGAGTGAGATTGGCGGCCTGGGATGTCTTTGGCTTGTTCCCCTTAAAATCAGTAGGGAATCCAACAGGGAATCCAACTAAATGCCAACAATTGTCTTTGGCATGTCCCTTCTTATTACAATAGAAACATTCTGGAAGTGGAGTATTTCTTCCTCTTCCTCTGCCACCGCCATTGCCACGCCCCCTTCCACGAGCAAACATCGCAACTCCTTCAAGTGGTTGTGTTTGTACACTGTTACTGAGATTACGTTGAGCCTCATCCTCCATAATCATACTAAATGCTTGATTCACAGTTGGTAAAGGGCTCATCAAGAGAATTTGACTCTTGGGAGTACTATAAGTGTCATTGAGTCCCAATAGGAATTGTAGTAATTTCTGTTGCTGAAGGCGTTGGGAGTAAACCTGAGAGGTAGAGCATTTACACGAGGGAATCAATAATATGACAGATTCTTCATCCCAAAATTATTTCATCTTAGAGTAGTACTGTGAAACAGTGAGAGTCCCTTGCCTCATAGAGTTAATTTCTCTATGAAGACTAAAAATTCGAGAGCCTGTTACCTTGTCAAAACGCTCCTGCAAGTCAAGCCAAACGAGGTGAGCTTCCTGATGGAAAATCACAATGTTGGCCAAGTCTTTAGAAAGGGAATGCAGTAGCCAAGAAAGAACAACAACATTACACCGTTCCCACTGATCATAGAGGCTACGGTCCTGTATTTCCTTAGTGCAGGACCCATCGATAAAACCCAATTTCTGTTTTCCTTTGAGGGCAATTCGCATTGACCTACTCTATATAGTGTAATTCTCACATCCAGTAAGCACTTGGGGTATAATGGCTGATCCTTGTATATCAGATGGGTGAAGATAGAGAGGATGAGCAAAAGGAATAGCAGCTTCGGTGAGCTTATCCTTCTCTGCCATAAGTAGTTCTTAATACAGGGAAGGCTAAAAAAAACAGGGATGATTCGTTTTGCTCTATGAGGAACCATACTAAAAAAAACCTGACATTACAGACGCAGAATAAGAATTAATCGACGCTGCAAGAATCCAATAAGGAATACCCAAAATCTTGACGAATCGGATTAAGCAAATATTGGATATTATACGACGATTAACTAGAACGAAGAACCAGAACCAGTCAAAAAATTTGAAAAAAAAAAACAGAACTTGTCTCATCGTGAACGAACGCCCAGAAGAGAAGAATACTCAGGTTCAATTTCTTGAGACTCAGTGGTACGGACGTGCGATTTTGAGCGTCTTCGTCTGCGGAAGCACGGATTCTTAAGCAGCCGTGGTTCTTGACCTTCGGCGCTGGAAGTCGATTGCAGATGATAAGCAGCGGTGATGAGTGACCGTCGGCCCTGAAGAGCGAGATGCATTACCGGATCTGTTTCGCAAAGTGTCAAGCGTTCTTGAGAAGCCGACAGGGTGATGATCAGAGTAGGTGATTCCGGCAGCCACGAGCTGGAATCTTCCGAGAACAAATCGGAAATCTCCCAGAGGACGCCGTGGTTCGTGACCTTCGGCGCTGGTGGTGCTGGCGTGGAGATCCGACGAGATGCGGGTGTTGAGAATTCATGAGAAGCAACCGGGTATGGGAAATGGATCTTGACAGTCAACCGGGTGGGGGCTGTTTCTTGGGTTATTCTTGGGTTGGGCCTCCAAAAATATTAAGGTTTGGGGCATTTTCTTGGATTCATAACCTCGCTTTGATACCATGTTGAGCTGAATAATCTTGTATTATTAATCAACTAACTACCAATACAATGAGGGTTCTGTATTTATAAGCAAACAACCATATCTAAGCTGACCCAATATACAAGGCCCAAATACATATTACACTTATCTCAACACAAGTCATTATTCTATATGAGCTTTCAGCACTTCAAAATTAAATTATGGCAACAATTTCTGCGGGTTCTGGTGGTGCTATGTTCCCAGCCAAGAGTAAAACCTAACGGTTTGAAGTAATCTCTATGTTTACTTAAGGCAAATAGGCAATGGACCCATAGAGTAGGTTGAATTGTGGAGAATAAAATATTTTGTCCACGAAAAATGGAAGATTGCAATTAGGAACTAGGAAGCATTTTCAATTTTTTTTTCCAGGCATAAACAGAACTTGGAAACCGCACTGGCCAAATAAATTGTTATCTAGTTGTGCTGTTCAAATGTAATTGTTGACTTGTCTATCCTGAAGGAAGGTTATGACTATTTGGATGATAAAAAAATGTTGTAGACCCGTGTGACGCTGCTTTGTTCAACAATTAAGAGGTTTGCTTTGAAAAAAAATGAAAAGAATGAGGTGCAACGTGGTCATAACAAGATTCAAAAATTCCTAATTAGACATATTGGTCTTATTAGGGATTTGTTAAAATTAAAGGCCTGAATCCGAATTTGAGTATGCAGGATTTAATTGGGATTTTCCCATAAAAAGATCACAGCTATTAAAAATATCTTTTATAAAAACATATATTAAAAATATAATTAAAAAAAAAGAATTCCTCCACGTTTTTTTGTTTTGAATTTGAAATAAATATTCTATAGAGAAATTTTAGCTATTTGATAATTTAATTAATTAATTTATATTGGTTCATTAATTTACATCTATTCCTCCTCAGACCCCATTTGATGGGAGGTTGAGAGCCCTATACAATGGGACATTGACACTCACTTATAACTCAGTACCTCAACTTTAACTCAGTGCAATTCAGCCCTGAACTTTTGACTCACTTGTGACTCAATCCTTGAACTTTTTTACTTTTTATATTATTATCCTAGGTCATCTTATGTGGCAAAATAAATTAATAATATCTTAAGATCCCTTTAAACTCAGCTCCATCTGGCTTTTTTTTTTTACATATAAAATTTAAACAAAAGAAACAAGACAAAACCATCCGGACAACACAATCACTATCCTTCCCACCATTACCCACAATCTTGCTGGTGTCTTTATGGCGGTCAATTCCAGCATCAAATCTGATACTCACTTACCTTATTTTTCTTCTCTTCTGCAGCTTGGAATTCAAACCTTGGGGATGCTTGTCTGGGTCTCCGTCCGGCTTGCAGGCTGCAGCAAATGAATTCTTATGCCGTAGCCAAACAGCCCTCACACACAGTTAATCATCAAACAAAAAATGTAAGAAAAAAATAAAAACAATTAATAATCCTTTTATGTTTCTTAATTGGGTTATTTAAAAGGGTGCAGAGTGATTTCATTCAGGTAGAATTTTATGCATTCTTCCACCGATTTTATGCATTTTTTCGAATTTCTTCAGGTGAATAATAATTGTTTTTGGATCCAATCTTTTGGACTTCAACTTGATGGGCAAAAATCTATTTTCCATTTCCCCACAAAATTACCCCTTTTGATTGAACATGTTAAGGGGGTTTTGCATCCAGTATAGTTTTAATGTAAAGGATTTTAGAAGGCATTTTAATTTAGAGAAAATAATGGGAAATGGGCCTCTTCATTTCTCTTGTAACATCCCATTTTTTAAAAGCAGTAAATTTTTTTTAACATATCAGAGTAGAGCATTGGAACAAAAAGAGTATTGAGTAACTGATACAACATGATACAGTGGCGTACTGTCAGTTCATAAAGAACATTACATTATCTGTTTAAATCTTGGATGTTCTCGATCGGGTCTTTATGCGGTCTTCACATGTGCTACTTACTCGGCTTACTTTTATCTTCCGTCCTCGGGTCTCTGTACCCTGTAGCTAAGAGCTGAGGTCTAATACCCATCGGACCCCAGGTAATGGTTAACCTCATGCTTATATAAACAATACATGAACAACATATATTTTTAACATTACAGCATTGATCCATACAGTACATCGTATGATCATTTGATAACAACTACACTAACATGCAAAGTTATCCCTAGTTTGCAACATCTGTGCCACGATGTACAGTCGTGTCCTCAACGCTAGGAAAACATAACGGTATTATTATGACTATAACCCGTAAAGCTGTAAATAGTGATCTAAGTCTACCTTAGTCACAGTGCATGTCCAGGACAAGGTCCCGTTCATGGCTTTATGAAACTATCCATAACATATATAAGCATACACAAGCATTAGCATTAACATTAGTGTTACAGTACACGTCCGTACCTTCGTTGATGGTATTCTGGTACGTTTGACGGAAAACTGTACTTTTGACGGAAAACGGAAAACAACACGTCAGACAGCGGTTCGACAGCGGTTTGACAACAGTAGGTGATCACAGATATCCTATAAGGATAATAATCACGTTTATCAATATCCAACATCATAACAGGCATTTTAGGTACAAATTACCATTTTGCCCCTAGTTGCCTAATCGGCGAAATTTCGCCACAGCTTTGCTACTTTAACTCTAATCTTCCAAAATTTTGCCATATCTCCGACTCCAACATGATTTTTGAAATTAGTGCCTTAAATTCTCCTAACACATGATATCTAATCATACTTGGAAGATTAAATACTAAACTAGCATTTCTACTCTAACTACTAAAAGAACTACGAAAGCTTAAGACTAAGGACCGAAGAACTTACTCAGAGCTTCGCTACAAATTTCCCCGGACTCCTTCCTCCTCCTTGCTGCTCCAAATTTTGGCCTTGGAAACCTTCTTTGGTGTGAAAAATTTGAAGAGAAGTGAAGGCTATTTATAGGGAAAAAGTGTGGCCAGCTTGGTAATTTTCCCCAAAATTTCCCTTCAACCACAACCAAGCAAATTAGGGTTTTTGTGCAAGCTCATTCTCCTCCACAAAATCCTCAAAACCGGCCTCCCCCTCCCCCAAGGTCATTAAAGCAATGTCACCAACTTTTGCTTTTTGCCTTCGACCTGATAAAATTCCTCGATCGGTGTTCGAATCGCGTAATCTTAGAAAATCTCAAAAATCCGAGAATGTAGTCCTGAAGATATCTTATTCCTCTTTCAAAATACTTGGGCTAACTAAATTTTTGATCCCATTCAGGTCATTCCGTTAACTGCCAAAGATTTTGAGCCGAACACCGTCGGTTACGGAAATTACTTCGGGTAACGTCATCTTCGGGACAAAAATCCACTGATTCATAAAATGTTCAGTTGTTTATCAACTCATCCCCAGATTCCATGTTATGGCTTGGTTTCTATAGTTTTTCATTTATCTAATTTGTTTTTTGAACATCAGATAGATTCTTAGCCAGTCTAGCATAACCCTTTTCGGTTACGGAAATAGCTTCGGAGGTAACCTACTCCGAGCTAAAACAGATATTTCTAAAAATACAGCAATGATTCTTGATCATTTAATAACAACTACCCTACAAGCAAAGTTATCTGTCTGCACTTTAATTGTGTGCCACGATGTACTGTCGTGTCCGTAGCGCTAGGAAAACATGACGGTATTATACTTAATATAACCCGTAAAGCTGTAAGTGATTATCTAAGTTTATTACCTTAGTCACTGTGCATGGCCCAGAACAGAGTTCCACCCATGGCTTATGAAACTATCCATATCATATATAAGCAGACTATAAGCATCAGAGTCAGTGTTACAGTACGTCGCGAACGTACCTTCGTTTGATGGTACTTCGGTACTTTTGACGGAAATGGCACGTTTTACGGAAAACGGCGAAACGTCCAACAGCGATACCCCTAATTGGCGGAATTTCGCCAGCACTTCGTTACTCTAGCAAATTTTCTTCCCGAAATTTCGCCAGAACTTCGACGCAATTATGATTCTCGAAAAAAAATGACTAAAATAGCCCTCCCATATGATACCCAATCATACTTGAAAATTTAAAGGCTATTCTAGCATTATAACACCTACTTGTGAAAGAACTACGAAGACTTCAGCTTTCGGGGACTCGATCCCTACCATGTTTCTACCTCGTCAGGCATATATTTCAATGCAATGAGGCCTAAAAAAATAGTAGGAATCTCACTCCCTACTTGCTAAATCTATCTAACCATTCTACTAACTACCGAACTAAAGACTAAAGACCGAAAGACTTACCCGTTGAAGATTTCTGCAGAACTTCTCCAGAGCTTCTCTCTCTTGTTTCTCCCTCTAGATTTCGGCTAGAAGAAGGAAAATGGTGTGAGAATTGTGATGGAGGGGGGTATTTATAGGGTTTTGGAAGGACATGGAGGGAATTTCCAAAATTGTTACTTTATGCCCGGTCTACTAGTTTTTCCCCGATCGGTACCGATTCGCGTGATTTCAGAGAAATCTCAAAATTCTGGATTTACAACTTTGAAGACATATTCTCACTTACTAGAAATGTCCAAGTTAATCTAAATTTCGATTCCATATAGGGTTCCAACCGTCGATCCAAGTTCCTCGAAAAGCGTGTCCGACGGTTTGCCGAACACATTTACGAAACATCATCTTCTCCAGAAAAATTCACTGATTCCAAATATGTCAAAATAAATTTAAACTCATTCCTAGATATTGAGTTAGAATTTATTTTCTTTATATCCAAAAATATGCCTATATGCATTTTTCCCTATTTCGTCTTATTAGGAAAAATCACAAACGGCTTCAGAACTAACTTCCGCAAGAGTTTAACGGAAGATAAAATTCCACTGATCAATATTCTACCTTGACCTTGGAATTCCCATTCCTAGATCTCTAGATAGGATCCGTTTCCTAATTTTTAAATTACTATTCACTATTTTTCACTTTAATTAATTATAATATATAATATTATGCAAGTTGCAACATTATTTTTCACTTCATTTTTATTTATTTTTCTTCTTTTCTTGGGCAATATTTCGGCAGCCATCATATATATATTATATATATATTTTTATTTTATTTTTTAATTACTTATTTAATTATTATTTTAATTATTTTTACCAAATTTTCATAACTTTTTCCTATTGGTCCAAACTTGTATTTAGGCTCAAAAATACCTAAAATCAACTATTTTTCTCCAAAATTTCCAATTAATTAGTAAATATATTTTTACTAATTTTAAACCTTTCTCCACTCATTTTTGAGCTTTACATAATTATTTCATAATTTCTTTTGCTCGAGACTTAAGTAATTAGCTAGAAATTACTTAATCACTTTATTATCATTAGTTGATAATTTTCTTAATTAGAATGTCCCATTACCTCATAATTATAACACCGACAATTCTGTTTCCATGTGTTCTCAAAGTATTTTAGAATTTGTGAGGGCATTATAGTCATTACAATACTTTTTGAATATCTTTATTCAATTTCTCCAAGTTTGTAACTTATTAAATTACCCCAATTAGAGATAACATACTCTCATTATTCAAATAATTATTTCACTGACTTTTAGGATTTTTCACAATTTTCCTAAATCATTTATGTCCCTTAGGGGCATTTTGGTCATTTGGCACTTTGGCCCTTAAATTCTATATTTTCCAAGAGATTTTTCCTTAGAAAATAAGATAATTATATCTTAACATTTGATACCCCATATTTGCTTTTCACAATTATAATATTATTATATTACAAAATGTCTTAATCATAAATTTACAAAATCCTATCCTCTTATCCTCTTGAGATTTTCGGCCAACACCTATATATATATATTTTTTATTTTATTTTTCTATTTTAATTATTTATATTATTCTTATTATTTTATATTCATTTTTCCCATAATTCTCCTATTGGTCCATTGCTAATTACATAGTTTTAGGCCTTAAAAATTACTAGAATAATTCTAAACCTTTGATTTTACCTTTCAATATTACATCATAACCCTTAGTAATTATTTAATTTATCTAATTGAATTAACAAGTTTAATTAGTGCTCTTAATCATAAGATTATCAACTTTTTAGGATTAATGATTTTCGTATACTTAGTCTCATTTATTTTTCCTTAATCTTTTCCCAATAATTAGCAAATATATTTTATGCTAATTTTATCAATTAATATTTAATTAAAGTGTTTCACATAATTTATTTGAATATTCTCTTGATTCATGCTTAGATAATTAGCCAATAATTATTTAATTAATCCCTCACTAATTGTTCATAATTTTCTTATTTAGGATTAATTATTTTCTCACAGCTATTTGACTTACATTGGTATTTTATGTCCCACATAAAATATTAAAAATCATGGGGTCAATTATAGCTCCCCGAATACTTTTTGATTTTTCCCCTTTAATTTTTCCAAGTTTATAATTTATTAAATTACCAAAATTAGAGACAATATACTCTCTAAATTTTAATAATTAGTTTACTGCCTTTTAAGATTTATCATAATTTCCTTAGGCCATTTCATGCTCCACAAGGGCATTTTAGTAATTTTTGCACATTAATATTTTTCCCTAATTTTCAAGAGATTTTCCTTTAGGAAATAAGATAAATTTAACATAGGAATTGAGACCAAATATTCACTTTTTTAAAAAATAGTCATTTTATTTAACCGGGTATTACATCTTTTACCCTCCACTTCCCTCAACTTCTTTATTTACACCGTTATATTAACTCCAATGGTCGAAATTTAACATCATATAAAAATATTATTATAATATTAAATAACAAAAAATTGTAAATAAAAAAATTTAAATTATTATAATATAATCTAAATAGTTCATATTTTTATACTTTTATTAAAGTATTCTATTTTTTTTAAAACTTTTTATAGGATATTAAATCTTAATTGTCAGAGTTGATCTAACAATGTAAATAAGAAAGTAGACGCTAAGGGAAATAGAGCAGCCCCTTTTCCTAAAAAAAAAATACACATTTTTTACAAATAACTATTTTAATCTTTTCTCAATCTACCCAATTAATTAAGTAGATCTTATATCAAAAGTAAGAGATTCCACTATAAGATCAACAACTATAATATACTACTCCCTCCGTTCCTAATTATAAGAGTAATTTACCAGATTTTAGAAAGATTAATGATAGTAGTTAAATTAGTTAATTGTATTTATTTTCCTAAAATACCCTGATTTAAAGTTTAAAATGACACCAGCAAAATATCTACTCATGCTTCTTCTCATTCCTTCATCTATCTCACCTATCCACAATAAATCCCAACCCCACTTTTTAAACACACAAGACTAACACAATTTTCGTCATCTCCTGTCTTTCGTTTTGGGATTTTTTTTTAAATGTTTTGAAAATAAAAAACCAACACATCCTATGTATTTCTATTTTGTGGTAATATCTACTGGTGAAAGATCAAGTGATGAGAACTCGAGAGCATATAGATGGGATACGTGTCATGCTTTGTGGAAGCCAGTGAGTGAGCTGGTTAATGAGATTAGAAATTCATGGCCACTTGTTTATGGGGGAATATATAGAATATAAATACTCTCTATAGTATTTAATATAAGACCCAATTATTATTATTTTTTAGAAATTAAGAAAGCTAAATAAGTTGGTTAATAATAAAATATGTCATTTATCATTTAATTATATATTAATTTATAAGTCTGATGAATTAATTTGATATAAAAAAGACGAATATGAATACTGTGAAGTAATTTATTTGACTTCCTCAATTTTCAAAAAAAAAGTTAGTTGAGGTATTGTATTTATTTATAACTTTTATAGCACTATTCCAATTCTTATTAACAAGTGTTTGATGACCCGGTAAGTACTAGACAGGCAACAACTTTGTTATGATTTTATATATAATTAAGGAAAAATAGCTTTGATCTTTTGTTTTTTTTAAATTAAGAGGTTTATTTTTCTTTAAAATAATATAAAATCTCAACTATTTTAGATGAATCATCAACTAATTAAAATTATAAGTATTCAAGTTGTATTTTTGTGGAAGAGAGTTGAGATGACGTCTCATATGTCTAAGCGATCTTTGACTAAAAGAATTACCGGTATGATTGGTGATTTACTTTTCCAATCATATTAATTCACGTTTGTGTGCAACGGGACACCGCAGTATATATTCGGAAGGAGAAACCTGATCCTATATACTCTTCGTTATATTCCTAGATTTTCCTCCCCCAAATCTTATATTTAAATGAGATGTATCTCCGCCGCCCACTTACCCCATGGCCTTTACCTCATTCCTCTGTTTCTCCTCCTCCTCTACCCTGTTTCCTTATACGAACCACCAGTTTCACCCGACGAAGGCATCTTTGCTAACACAGCGGTAGCCACTGGCGACGCATCTTCCACCTCCGTCACTATCAAATCAAACCCAAAGATAATTTACACATACTTCTTCTTTGTAATTATAAAATCCCATTAACTCGCTCATACAAATTCTTTATATGTTTAGAAAACGCCATCGCATTTATATTGAACTGTTTACTTATTCAACAAATAAGATCAGAAAGCAAAAATGTTCATTCATTCATTAGAGGGTTCTCACGAGAACAGTGGCGGCTTCTCACGACAGTGAAAGCAGTGGCTTCTCATGGTTACACATCCTCCTGAGGGCACACGAGAGACGATAGTAATAATGCCGACTCCTAGCATTCCTTTCCTCTTTTCTTTGCACCATGAGTTAGGGTATTATTGAAAAGTAATCCATATTTAAATATCTCAAATCGAATTATTGACTCAATTTGAGAATTTTCAATTTTACTAATTTTATATAGAATTTTTTTATTTCAACCGTATGAGATATGAGATTCTCCCTATGATTTTATAATTAAGGAAAAATAGCTTTGATCTTTTGTTTTTGTTTTTGTAAAAATAAGAGTTTATTTTTCTTTAAAATAATATAAAATCTGAATTATTTTAGATAAATAATCAACTAATTAAGCTTATAATGACTCAAGTGATTGTATTTTTATGGAAGAGAGTAGTTCAGATGACGTATCACGGTTACGCCAACAACATGAAATCTTAACTATCCCAGGGATCATTGACTAAAAAATTACCGACAAGATCGGCGATTTACTCTTCCAATCATATTAATGTTCGAATTCTATCCAACATAAAATTATACATGGTTCGAGAAAATTATGAAATGATCTATACTATGGAAAAATTTAAATATGGTTTGCTTGAGATATCCTTAAATAATGAAGAAAGATATTATCGGGGAGCTTCTGTGTGCAACGAGACACCGCAGGATCTCTTCATGATATTCCTCGATTTTCCCTCCCCGAAATCTCAGATTTCAATGAGATATATCTTTTCTCGGACTGAAAACAAGAGATATGAGATATCTACTAAGGATATTACATGATAGAAATATATGAAGTTTGGATGTACATTATTTATATATACATTTTAAACTAGATCTTAGGACTCAATATATATATTGTTCACAAATGGTAAATAGTATAACCTATTTTAATTTTAAAATATATTAGCGTACACATTTTTATTTAAATTTTATCTAATATAAAATATCCAAAATTAATTGAAAGAGTTCAAATAAAAATAAAAAAAAATATTTAACAAGAAAATAAAATTTCATAATCATCATGTATTTGAAAGTACATTGACCTAAAAATATGCATTTAAATTTGTGGTAGTATATAAGACACTGTATTGAGTCCGGAATTAAAAGTTTGTTTTTAATTAATAGTAGGGTTAATGAGCGATTTTACCAATAAACTATTGGGACAGGAGCACCCAACACAACAAATTATTATATGGACCAAAAATACAAATAAAGCTTTTAAAATGTTAAAGTGGCACAAAGACGTTAGACCCTGGGAAACGTCCGTCTCTGCAATGAGACTTTTCTCTGGAGATTGGGTAATATCATCGGCACGACTCTGAAAGTTGACCTCAACACTCTCCAAGAGAAAAAGGGGAAAGTCGAGAGGGGAAGATATGCAAGGATCAGTGTCTAGATCGATCTCCGTCGGTACTAAAAAAATACTTCAAGATACTGACTGTTACTAAAAAGATACTTCAGGGTATTGTCTGGTACTAAAAAAATACTTCAGGATACTGATTGGTTTTGAAAAAAATACATGATCTTGAAAAATTATTTTAGGTTACTGACTGGTACTAAAGAAAATACTTCAAGATACAGATTGATACTAAAATAAATAGGCAACATTTGACCGGGGACTAAATGAAAAATTGAAAAGTTCATGGAGGGGCTAAATTGAAATTTGTTGAAATTTTTTTGGGGCTGATTTGTAATTAATAACAATTCAGAACCCATCAACATTCAAATCATCGTTTTCAATATAAAAAAAAGTCAAACTAACAGGATACTTTTACTCCACTTTTGTAACTATATAGTCACTTTTGCATATAAAAAAACACACTTGATGTTGAATGCACTTGGGCATTCATAATATTATCCAAACTTTTATTCAGACACATCTTCCACCACCTTATTATCAAAATCACTGTGTATCCCACTTCTGCTTTACATCTCTCAACAGAGCGGCATATTATTTGTTTTGACTTGGTTCTCAAGTGATGTCGTGTTAGAAGACCTGGATGGCTACCCCTTCGTCAGAGACCAACACTTGAGGAAAAAATATTCCTCACTTTGGTAAGTTCTATAGTTATATATGTTAATGAGAGAATTTACATTATATATATTTCTATTTTGTGGTAATATCTACTGGTGAAAGATCAAGTGATGAGAACTCAAGAGCATATAGATTGTATACGTGTCATGCTTTGTGGAAGCCAGTGAGTGAGCTGGTTAATGAGATTAGAAATTCATATGGCCACTTGTTTATGGGGGAATATATAGAACATAAAAGTATTTAATATAAGACCCAATTATTATTATTTTTAGAAATTAAAAAAAGCTAAATAAGTTGGTTTATAAGAAAATATGTCATTTATCATTTAATTATATATTAATTTATAAGTCTGATGAATTAATTTGATATAAAGAAGACGAATATGAATACTGTGAAGTAATTTATTTGACTTCCTCAATTTGTAACTTTTATAGCACTATTCCAATTCTTATTAACAAGTGTTTGATGACCCAGTAAGTTATAGCCAGGTTAGCAAGAACCAACAACTTTGTTATGATTTTATATATAATTAAGGAAAAATAGCTTTGATCTTTTGTTTTTTTAAAATTACGAGGTTTATTTTTCTTTAAAATAATATAAAATCTCAACTATTTTAGATGAATCATCAACTAATTAAAATTATAATGATTCAAGTTGTATTTTTATGAAAGAGAGTTCAGATGACGTCTCACATGTCTGAGTATTTTTAAAATAAAAAATGTTATGGTTACACGGTTACACCATCTGACATGAAGTCTTAACTATCCCAGGGATCATTGATGATCGGTGATTTACTTTTCCAATCATATTAATTCGCGTATGTGTGCAACGGGACACCGCAGTATCTATGAGAACTAATATATACTCGAAAGGAGGAGGGTCCTCATCCTATATATACTCGAAAGGAGGAGGGTCCTCCCCGAAATCTTATATTTAAATGAGATGTATCTCCACCGCCCACTCCTCATTCCTCTGTTTCTCCTCCTCCTCCTCCTCTACCCTGTTTCCTCATACGAACCACCAGTTTCACCCGACGAAGGCATCTTTGGTAACACAGCGGTAGCCACTGGCGACGCATCTTCCGCCTCCGTCACTATCAAATCAAACCCAAAGATAACTTACACATACTTCTTCTTTGTGATTATAAAATCCCATTAACTCGCTCATACAAATTCTTTATATGTTTAGAAAAACGCCATCGCATTTATAGTGAACTGTTGACTTGTTCAATAAAGAAGATCAGAAAGAAAAAATGTTCATTCATTCCTTACAGGGTTCCTCACGACAACAGTGGTGGCTTCTCACGGCAGTGAAAGAAGTGGCTTCCTCATGGTTAGACCTTCCTTAGGGCACACGAGAGAGACGATAGTAATAACGCCGACTCCTAGCATTCCTTTCCTTTTTTCTTTACACCTAGTGGTATTATTGAAAAATAATCCATATTTAAATATCTTAAATCGAATTATTGACTCAATTTAAGATTTTTGAGTTTACTAGCTTTATATAGAATTTCTCTATTTCAACCGTATGAGATTCTCCCTATGATTTTACAATTAAGGAAAAATAGCTTTGATCTTTTGTTTTTTTTTCCATTAAATAAGAGTTTATTTTTCTTTAAAATAGTATAAAATCTGAATTCTTTTAGATGAATAATCAACTAATTAAGATTATAATGACTCAAGTTATTCTATTTTTATAGAACAGAGTAGTTCAGACTTCAGATGACGTATCACATATCTAAGTATATTTTAAAAATCGTAAATGTTATGATTAGGCGGTTACGCCAGCTAACATGAAGTCTTAACTATCCCAGGGTTCATTGACTAAAACAATTACCGATATGATCTGCGATTTACTCTTCCAATCATATTAATGTTCGAATTCTATCCAACATATAATTATATATGGTTCGAGAAAATTATGAAATGATCTCTACTATGGAAAAATTTAAATATGGTTTGATTGAAATATCCTTAAATAATGAAGTAAGATATTATCGGGGAGCTTCTGTGTGCAACGAGACACCGCAGGATCTCTTCATGTTATTCCTCGATTTTCCCTCCCCAAAATCTCAGATTTCAATGAGATATATCTTTTCTCGGACTGAAAATAAGAGATATGAGATATCTACTAAGGATATTACATGATAGAAATATATGAAGTTTGGATGTACATTATTTATATATACATTTTAAACTAGATCTTAGGACTCAATATATATATTGTTCACAAATGGTAAATAGTGCAACCTATTTTAATTTTAAAATTTATTAGCGTACACATTATTTATTTATTTTATCTAATATAAAATATCCAAAATTAATTGAAAGAGTTCAAATAAAAATAAAAAATATTTAAAAAGAAAATAAAATTTCATAATCATCATGTATTTGAAAGTACATTGACCTAAAAATATGCATTTAAATTTGTGGTAGGATATAAGACACTGCGTTGGGTCCGGAATTAAAAGTTTGTTTTTAATTAATAGTATTATCCTTTTCAACAGTTTAAAAAAAAAAAAAATCTATTTTTCTTACCCAACTTTACCATGATTCAATAACCACATCTTTGTTTAGGTGAATAAAATCCACAACCTCTTTGAATTCAAAATTTAAACTTATGTTTAAAAAAAAAAAAAACAGTATCCCGTGATTCCCTCTCCTTGAATATTCTTCGTATCCTCGCCATATATATAGCTTACTAATTCTTAGGTGTGTCCGTTCATAGATTATTAGATAGATAGATAGATTCGTTAAGATGGAGGAATCCGAGTTTCTTTGTGAAATTTCCCCTCAAGGCTTGAAGATCCTCTTAGTGGGCATTGATAATGTTACCCAAGATTCAATTAAGACATATCTTCCCCTACCTTTTTATCAAATCACTGCTCTTCCCCAAGGTACTCATCCCATAAGTTTTTTAAGAGACAGCCCTAATTCTTTTGACTTGGTTATCAGTGATGTCGTCTTGGAACACATAGATGGCTACCAGTTCATCAGAGACCAACGCCTGGAAACAAATATTCCTCATGTTTGTGAGTGACTAATTAAGTTCTTTTTATATGAATGATAATTTTATAATGAGGGAGAGTTGTTTATATTTTTTTTTTTTTTGCAGTAATATGTGGGCTTGAAAGATCAAGCTACGATGAGATGCTGATGATAGCATTTAGATATGGCGCTTGTTATGTTTTGTTGAAGCCTGTAAGTGAGGGTGACCTGAAAAACTTATGGCAACATATTTATAGGAGATGGCAACATATTTATAGGAGTCGAGAACAAAAGAGGAGGGAGGTTGTTCAGACCGAACAACAACCTAACAGTGATGTGGACGACCCGGACCCGGATCAGATTCGGCAGAATCTGAACCCAGATAAGGATCCAAAACCTAAAAGTGATGTGGAGGAACCGGATCAGATTCGGCAGAATCTGAACCCAGATAACGACCCAGAACCTAACAGTGATGTGGAGGACCTGGATCAAATTCGGCAGAATCTTAACCCAGATAAGGATCCAAAAGTAGTAAACGTGAGGGAATATATAAATTTTGTCGGGGCATCTTCATTGAAAAAACCACGACGACGACGTATTGTCTGGATTCCAGAACTCCATAAAAAGTTTCTTTATGCTGTGGAAAAACTTGATGGCGCTGAGAGTATGCTTGCATCTTAAAAAATTCTTATTTATTTTATTATTCAATTTTCTTTGATTCTTTTTTGAATAGAATAAAATAGAATTTGTTTATAATCTTTTGATCCGGTCAGCCAATTCCTCTAAGAGTTCATGCTCTCAAATCATCTAGAGGATAGATGAAGGGAATTAAGGAAAATGATTTTTTTTTAGAACAAAAACATGTTGTACTAACTTAACTAACTTTCTTATTCTAATTAAATTAGTTAAGTAAGTCTTTGTTTGGGACTAGATAAGTAATTTCTTATTTCTTATATTTTTATTAATGATACTAACGTTTTAGGGACTAGATAAGTAATTTCTTATATTTATATTAATAATACTAACTTATTTCCAATGCATCTAACTGAAAATTGAGATAAAGTGAGACATTTATCCCACTAATTGGAGCTGTTGTACTCTATAAAAAATTGTCATTGTCAGATCTTTAGATAGATTATTGACCATGACATGTGTGTATACACACATATACACAAAATATTTTGTAGGGTGTGTTTTGAGCTTTATTTACTATTATAAATATAATGGTATTTTGTTTTCTTGAATCTCAGAGGCAGTGCCTAAAGCAATACTTGAAGCCATGGATATTCCCTCTTTGACTAGAGCAAATGTTGCAAGTCACTTACAGGTCGAGAGACACTAATATATCTTTAATGTTACTTCACTTCATTATAATATCTTTTGTATGCCACCACTTATTTAATAATAATGGGTTCTTTCCACACACTCACACACGTGTGTTTATGAAACACAAAGGGACTTTATAAGTCTGATGATCTTCTTTATTTACTCATCCATAATATATAGATTACAGTAGGTATAATCTGTTCTAACATATTAGAGAACTTCAAGGGAATTTAAATTTTAAATAGAATCTGATCCTAGCTAATCTATGACAACAACTTGATCCTATTATCTAGCTTATAATATTATTCACATATTAATAATATAATTACCACACTCCTCCTCAAGTTGGATCATAGATATTTATCATGTCCAACTTACATACAAAGCCTTCAGATCTTCAACCTTTTCTCTAATGGCGATCAACATCAACATGTGTAGTTCTACAAGGCTGCCTTATTGTCACAGTAGAGTTGTAGTGGAGATTCTATTTTGGTGTAGGTATCGTCAGCAACCCTTTTTATCTATATCCCTTCCATAACTCCTTCAGATAATGATCTTAATTTAGATTCTGCACTACTTTTGGATACCACTCGTTGCTTGTGACTTTGCCAACTTACTAGATTTCCCCATACACAAATGTATAATAGCCTGAAGTAGACCTGTTGTTTTCTTGGTCTCCTTCCCAGTTTGCGTCGGTGTATATCTCTATAGTTCTTAGATCAATTTTTTCAAGAACAGACCTCGGCCAGGGTTCCTTTGGAGTACTTCAGAATTTTATATACTGCATTCATGTGTTTTTGCTTTGGTCAATGCATAAGTTGACTTGCAACACTTAGTGCAAAGGCATTGTCTGGCCGAGTGTGGGACATGTAGATGAGCTTTCCAACCAGTCGCTAGTAACACCCTATGTCTGCAGGTTTTTCATCTTGTTCTTCTTTCTTTTTTTTCCTGCAATTTCCTGTTCAGTTGTTGGAGATCTCACGTTGTTCCTTTTCTTCTTCTTGATTTTGATGGGTGTCTTGCTTGGCTTACACCAAGCATACTAGTTTCCCTTAGTAAATCAAGAACATATTTTCTTCGTGAAATGTGAATTCCTTCTTTTGACCTAGCCACTTCCATCCCTAGGAAGTATTTCAGATTACCAAGGTCCTTAACTTCAAATTCTTGGTTTAAAGCCACCTTGATTCTACTCATCTCTTAAGGGTTGTTTCCAGTAAGTATTATGTCGTCTACATATACTATTAGGATAGTAGTTATACCTTCCTTTCTCATAGTGAACATAGTATGATCAAAAAGACATTGATTATATCCTTCAACCTTTAGAACATGTGAGAACCTGTCAAACCAAGCTCTATGGGGACTTTAGTCTACATATGGATTTGTTCAATTTGCACACTTGTTTGCCGTGACCAGTCTCAAAACCAGGTGGTAGTGTCATATATACCTCTTCTTTGAGCTCCCTATTTAGAAAATCGTTTTTTATATCAAGCTGGTGTAAGGGCCAGTCAAGATTCGTATCAATAGAAATGAGAATTCTGATTGTATCTAACTTTGCTACAGGGGCAAAAGTTTCATTGTAGTCCAAACCATAAGTTTGGGTAAAGCCCTAGGCAACTAGTCTGGCTTTGTACTTATTTAGGGTACCATCAGCATTGTACTTGGGGGTGAATACCCATTTGCACCCTAGTGCCTTCTTCCCTTTAGGCAAGTCAGTAATATCCCAAGTATGATTCTTTTCAAGGGCATTTATTTCATTCAAGACAGCATCTTTCCATTCAGGGATTTCTATTGCCTCATGTACATTAGTGGGAATCTAAACCTGATCAAGATTATATTAGTGACAAAATGACAGTATTTTTGTGAGAGATTACCATATGACATGTGGTTTTGAATAGGGTTTTGTGTACAGAAGCGTGCCTTTTTCCTTAGTGCAATAGGCATGTCTAATTTCCCGTTGTCTTTAGGATTTTCCCTCGGTTTGGAGAGTGGCTAAAATGCAGGCATAGTGGTCCCTTCTGGCTGTTTGTTCCTCCTAGAGTACACTTTGTCATAAGGTTTTACATATCTGTCTTGTTTGTCTCCCCCTGTTTGTGATGGTAATGAGGGTGATGTTGGGGTAGGAGGGATGATCATAGGATAAGGAAGTGGTATAGGTTCAGGTCTAAAAGGCTAAAAGTCACTCCATTGCTCCCCCTGACTTGAAGGCTGAGAGTAAAAGGGTCTGGTTTCAACAAAGGTACCATCTCGGCTGACAAAGAGGTGTTTAGATTTAGGGTCATAGCACCTATAACCTTGTTGACAATTTGAATAGCCATGAAAAATACAAGGGATGGACCGAGGATCAAATTTGGAAGGAGAATGATGGATGTGAACATAAACAGTGTAGCCAAAGACATGGAGATGAAGAAAGTGATCAAGGTAGGAGGTCACATGGGTTTCACGGAGATTATCTAAAGGAGAAATGTAAGACATGACATGTGTAAGTAGTCTATTAATGAGATGAGTGGCAGTGAGAAGTGAGAAGTGCATCACCCCAGAAATATTTTGGGACATTACAGGTGTACATAAGGGCACAGGCAATTTCTATTAGGTGACAATTTTTATGCTTGTCAATGCCATTTTTTTGAGGAGTGTGTGGACAACTACTTTTGTGGATAGTACCATGAGATTTTAGGAAATGGCTGAAAGAATGATTGAAATATTAAGTGCCATTGTCAGAATGTAGGACTTGAATGGTAGAGTTAAATTGGGTTTTAACATAGTGACATCGGATTTTTTTTAAGAGGTATATCCAATACATACGAGAGTGATCATCGATGAAGGTAACAAAATATGTGGAACATGTGCGATTCGCAATGCAAGAGGATCCTCAAACATCATTGTGGATGATGGAGAAGGGACAGGTGGATTTGTATGTGATGGGGGAAGGTAGCACGATAATGTTTAGCTAATGCACAAGTATCACAATGAAATTTGACATCTTTATTGAATAAATATTGAGGAAACAATTTCTATAAATGCTGAAAAACTAGGATGTCCCAATCCTTTGATGCCACAACATCAATTTATTATCTAAAGTAGAGGGAACAGGGTCTGGATTTGTGATGACAAAGCACTCGTGGAGAAATCATCAAGATGGTAGAGAACACCATGCTCCTTAGTTGTGCCAATCGTCTTTCGTGAGGAGAAATCCTAAAAAACACAATAAGTGGGACAAAAGTTAGCAGAACAGTTTGATTGTTTGGTAATCTTATGAATGGAGATTATAGGCTGGATGGGGAACATGGAGAACATAGTCAAGTTTTATGATTGTTGTGATAGGCATGGTGCCAATGCCAACAATGGATGCACAAGTATTAGTGGCGATGTGAATTCTTTCATTGCTAGTTGACGATGAATAAGAGGTGAATATACTGGGTTTTGAGGTCATATGGTAAGAGGCTCTTGTATCTACTATCCATTTGGGCTGACATGAAGATGTTATAAGGGTAATAGGAGAAGTACCTTGTTTGGCAATGGAAACATTTGGACCTTGAGAGGTCTGTAAATTTTTCATCATATCTAAGAGTTGACTTATCTGTTTAGTATTGAAGGAAGAAGGCACGGGATCAAGGGTAGGTTCAGTCTTGACAAATGCTAGATGAGCAGAAGGTGGTTTTTGCCGGCGAGGTTTTCAGTCTACTGGTCTGCCATGAATTGCCCAGCACTTGTCTTTGGTGTGGCTAACCCTTTTGTAGTGATCACACAAGGGATATGGTTTGTTAGAAGGAGGACCTAAGTACTCATGTTTACTGACCATGCCTGACACTTCTTGAATTGGAAAAATGGCTTTAAGGAGGATGGTATGATGGCGGGATTCCTCACGGCGTATTTCAGAATAGACTTCCAGAGGGGTGGAAGTTCAGGGTGACTTAATATCCGGGCATGGGCATCATCAAATTTTGGATTTAGGCCAACAAGGGAGATCATTACTAGGTCAATATTGAGGTTTCATTGATGGAGAGCAGCGTCTAGGGATGAAGTCCATTTGGTCTCTGCTATCTGATCCTCTTCTTGCCATAGTGCAACTAGCTCAAACCAAAACTCAACAATACACCTAGAGCCTTGAGAAGATTTCCAGATTTTGCGGTGAAGATTAAATAATTATGATAGGTCTTTGGCATCAACATACGAGTCTCGGACTGCCTCCCAAATGTCTTTTGCAGTAGGGAGGTACATAAAACTGCATTTACTTTGAGGAGACGTGGCGTTAATCAGCCACGAGCAGACAAAGGAATTGTCACTTTCCCACTAAACCATGGCTGGGGAGTTCGTGTCTGACGACGACAAGATTTCTCTAGTGAGAAACTTTCATTTTCCGCGGCCTCCGACAAGAAGAAGAACAACCTGGGCCCAATCATGGTAGTTATACAGCGTCAGCTTTTCAGAAACCAGATGGTTGTCGGTCAGATTTGAGTGAACAGAGGTGTCTCTTGGTTTGAGGGATTGACCGATTGAAGACAGGTCATTAGCTGACCCATTCGACGTGAAGTTTTCTGGCGGATTCATCTCACCGGAGTTATTGGTGCTGCCTAGCTCTGATAACATGAAGCACAAAGAGACTTTATATTTTAGTCCGATGATCTTCTTTATTTACCCATCCGTAATATATAGATTATAGTAGGTAACAGATTAGAGAACTTCTAGGGAATTTAAATTTTAAATAGAATCCGATCCTAACTAATCTATGATAACAACTTGATCCTTTATATATATATATGCTATACTTTCAGAAATATAGAATCCACTTGAAGAAAATGCAGATGAAAGAGCAGCAAGGATGTGCCAATTTGATCATGCCTGTGGACCGAATCCCTCCATCTAGTCCAGGAGAAACCAGCTATCGAAGATTTGACAATACTAATGATAATGAAGTTTCAGTTCAAGAACCTTGCACGACTCCTCACTTCCCCCGTGACCAATACCATCAATTTCAACATGAGTTTGCCGGCCGGCAAATGCTAACGCAAAAGCAAAAGCAACCTGAACAAAACTTCAACTATGGTATGATTCTTGATTGAATTGTAAGGAATTATAGCATGATGTTCCAAGTCAAAGCTCAAGGAACACAAGTTTATTTCCCTTTTAATTATAAATTAAATACTTTTCATGATTCTAATATCTAATTAATTCGTTGGAATCATGATATGTTCAGGTCATGTGATTCCACAATCAAGGCCACCTTCATCATTGGTTTATACTATGTCGCAGCTAAATCAAAACCCAGCTTCAGTTTCTTGTTATGTTCCTCCTATTAGAGGTGATAATGGTGGAATCATAACGCCAGAAGCTAGTAATCTTGATGGTGATCTGTATTTGCGTCACATTTAGGCGTGCCTGGATTTAGGATATTTGAAGAAATGAATCAAGGTGAATGTATACTTTACGTTCATAACTTATTTGGTGAACTGTGAGACTACTTTACATTCATAACTTATTTGGTGAACTGTGACAATCACACAGTTCTGTTTTGTTTTATGATGGAAACACAAACTTTATTTTTCTCCTATGTATTCCCATCATAGTATCCCTTTTTTTATGGGATTTTTCATTGTTAATTATAGAAAATGTTAATTCATTGTTTCGGATATTGCAACATTCTAGATGTTGATTAATTAAAGCTTATGTAATATGTGCTACGCGATATTTGCCTTTATATATATATATATATATCATAGAAGAAATAAAAAATGATTTGATGATGGATGAGGATGGTGTAATTAAATAGAAAACACAATCGAGTAATATTTATTTGAAGGAAACAAAAGTTCCAAAAGCTGTAGCAAACCTCAGATCATCTGTTAGAGGGTGATTTTTTTGATTTTATTTTCAGTTCGAGCGAAACCTATTAACATCGTAACCATGCGCCTCCTGTTGTCTTTTTTGGCCATTAAGAGTCCTTTTTAGTCAATACCCACCATAAAAAGCCTTCATCCGCCTTCTCAGCAACAACTCCGAAAGTTACTTTTGTTTTCCCTAACAATGTTTGCGCACCCTTGCGCCCTTTCGGATAGGGTGTTCTTTTCCAAGAGGCCTTTACTTTCCAAGGTTAATTCCTATGAAGATACACAATTATAGGTCAATAATTGCCATTGATTGATCCATCCCAAATTGTTTGGCAACTTGTTCTGGAAGGTACTATTCAATTATATACAAAACTGTCATGTATTACAAATGTTCACGTTTCTTATATAGAAACTGTTATTTACATTACTAAATAAATAATGATTGTCTATGTGAGGCCTTATTATTGTTAAAAGTCATATTTCTTACACAAAAAATGTTATGTATGTTATTGAATAAAAAAGGGAAAATCACGTTTAGGTCCTAACCAAGATAAATAATATCAAAAAAAGTCTCACAACTTGTTAACGGTAACTGATCAACTTGTTAATGGTTGTGAAACTTTTCTGATATTATTTTACTTGGTTGGGACCTAAACGTGATTTTCCTAATAAATAACAATTTCCAAAACGAGATCATGATGTATTATGCAAACATTAAAATATATTCTAACAGTTGTTTATGTGTGCCAGTTAATTATCATAATAGCAATGCCCACATATCATGATCTCACCAAGCCTCAATATACAATGAGTGTTGTAACATCCCATTTTTAAAGCGGATTTTTTTTTTTCAATCAGAGTAGAGCAATGGAGCGAAAGAGTAACTGATACATATTCAAATATAAACCATAGTGTAACATAGTATTGATAATACAGTCATCCTACTGGTAACGGTTAACCTTATGCTCAAACAATACAGTATACAGACAACAGATATTCAAGACAATACAACAGTATATCAGTACATAAGCATACAGCAGATGCATGATCAATATGACGACAGAACTTAAGCACAGAGCATTATGTAAAGACCCATAACATAACAACAACAGCCTGCACATAACCAGTGCCACGATAACCACTCATGTCCTCAGCACTAGGAAAACATAACGGCATTATTATGACTATAACCCGTGTAAAATTGTCTGTATATTCGGTCTACGAACGTATCTATCACATATATGTATTTAAGCAGCACAGGATTAGTGTTACAGTACGCGTCCGTACCTCCGTTGACAATATACGGTACTTCTGGTACGTTTTGACGAAAACTGCACTTTTGACGGAAACAGCGGGCTGACAGCGGCACGTCAGACAGCGGAACGACAGCGGTATGACAGCGGTTCGTGATCAAATATTTCCTATAGGAATAATATCACATTTTTCAATATTTGACATCATAACAGGAATTTTAGGTACAAATTACCATTTTGCCCCTTTTCCCCTAATCGCCGTAATTTCGCCAGAGCTTCGCTACTTTGACTTTATTTCTCCCAAAATTTTGACATATCTCTTTCTCCAAAATATTTTTGAAATAAATCATATCTACCCCTAAAACATGATATCTAAATCATACTTGAAAAACTAAAGATCTAACACTCCTACTATAACTACCGAAAGAACTTAAGACTAAAGACCGGAAAACTTACTCAGAGCTTCGCTGCAAACTTCCCCGGACTTCTTCCTCCTTATTGCTGCTCCAAGATTTCGAATAGACTAGAGAAGAATGGTGTGAAGAATTTGAATGAAGGGTCAGGCTATTTATAGAGGTTTCTGGGTTACTATTCATGCTTTGTCTGCTTGATTCCTGACCGTAGGATCTTAGGGTTTTGAGATGGAAAAATCTTGGCCACAAAAGGCCCCTTGCCGACCTCCCCCCCCCCCCTTAGGTGGCAGCTTGTGATATCATCTTTGATGATGTCACAGGTTGCTTTTTGCCTCCGGCCCGATAAATTTCCCTGATCGGTGTCCGAATCGCGTAATCTTGCAAAATCTCAAAATTCCGGAATAATAACTTTGAAGATCTTTTCTTACTCATTAGAAATGTCTGGGTTAAATAAATTTTTGATCCCTTTCAGGTCTTCCCCGGGCCTGTCGAAGATTTTCGGAAAACGCCGTCGGTTACGGAAATAACTTCCGGAATCATCAACTTCAGGACAAAAATCCACTGATTCATAAAATGCCCAGATGTTTACCAACTCATTCCTAGATATTGAGTTATGGCTTCATTTCTATAGATTTTCATTTATCTGATTTGCTTTTTGAACATCAGATAGACTTAAAGTCAGTCCAGTATAACCCTTTTCGGTTACGGAAATGACTTCGAAGACAGCCTACTCCGAGATAAAAATTCACTTGTTTCTAATATATTCTGACTTTAGAAACCTTGTTCATGGTTTTCTAGTTAGAATTTAATTTCTATCGGTGGTCATTTATCCTATTTGCTTTTACAACTTGATCACACTTTAACCAAAGTTGCATGTTTTTTAACCATTAATATCATGATATTTTTATCCAATCTTATCCATTTAAGCTCCAAAATTTCGGTCAACCTGGTCCTCTTTTTTTTCGTCTTTTTTTTAATTATTTAATTAATTAATATTATATAAAATAATTATTAAATAATTATTTTATATAATATTTTTACAAAATTTTCCTATTGGTCCATATATGTTTTTAGGCTTAAAATTACTAAATATTTCATATTTTTCTTCATATTTTTCAATTAATTAGCAAATATATTTTATGCTAATTTTAGCCATAAACCACTAATTATAGGGTTTTACATAATTATCTTTGGATTTTCCTTTGTTTAAGCTCAACTAATTAGCCAATAATTATTTAATTAATTACCCACTAATTATTGATAATTTTCTTAATTAGAATAACTCATTACCTCACCACTTTTGCACTGACATTAGTGTTTTAAGTCTCACGCATTATATTAAAATTCACGGGGGCACTTTGGTCATTATAATATTTTTGATTTTTCCCCCTTTATTTTTCCAAGATTATATTTTATTAAATTACCAAAATTAGAGACAATATACTCTCTTAATTTTAATAATTATTTTACTGCCTCCTAGGATTTTTCATAATTTCCTTAGGTTATTATATGCTCCACAAGGGCATTTTAGTCATTTTGACTCCTTATTCTTTTTCCCTAATTTCCAAGAGATTTTTCCTTCATAAATACGATATTTATAACACAGAAATTGAGACCACATATTCACCTACCAGAAATGGCCATTTTATTTATCCGGGTATTACAAGTGTTATATTAGAATTTAGAACCTTATAATTGGTCCAGAATAAATAATAGTTTGAAACCATAATATGCCTATGCCTAGCATATAAAGCACCGCCGCCCGCATATATGACGGTTCAAAACCATGTTTTATGGTCAATAATAACCATCATAAAAGTACTTTTTTATAATAGTGCAAGAAGAAAGTAGTGGGTATTGAAAAATGGAACATTACCTCTTCTGTAGATGATGATATAGATCAAGGGTGATGGCAAACAAGACCAAGGGGGCGATGGTGATGAGGACTGAGAAGAGCTCAATGAGTGAAGGGAGGAATAGAGATATTGGTGATCCAAACAAATTTTGCATTGTGATAGATGCACAGGAAAAAGCGACTGGGCAACTTTTTTTAAGAAACTAAATGTTGTCGTTTGAGCTTAGTGTAGGATAAATGGAAAGGGACCTTAATGGAGAGGCCCCGCTCTCGTTTGGTACGATATTGTTTCATCATGTAAAGCTCCCTATCATATTGTAACTCATTTTGTCATGTTTTAACGAAATTTGTATTTCCCCATATAAAAATAAATAATATTGAAAAAAGAAAAAGAAAATAGATATGCTTTAATGAAAGAAGGGTTAAGGAGCAATTTTACACACGAGCTTTACCCCGGGAGCGCCCAGCACCACGAGCTTTTTTCTAGAGCAAAAGTACACACGTGGTTACGTTTTGGGAGCGCCCAACACCACGGCCGTTAGTTGACCGTTAGTCAACCGTTAAGTTGGATGGAAATGAACAGTAACTCGGGTGAAATTATATTTTTACCCTTAGTTTTATATAAAAATTACCATTTTGCCTAAGTTTTTTTTTTTAAAAAAAAACTAAAAATACCCCTACCCCGGTGGGCCCACCACCGGCCACCCCACCGCCGCCCGGCGGCAAGCGGTGGTCGGCCACCGGCGATGGTGGCCGGCCGCAGTGGTCGGCGGCCGGCGGTGGTGGCCGGCCGCCGGCGATGGGGTGGCCACGGGGGAGGGGGTATTTTTAGTTTTTTTAAAAAATTTAAAACTAAGGGCAAAAAGGTAATTTTCATTTAAAACTAAAGGAAAAAAGTGTAATTTTCGTTTAAAACTAAGGGGCAAAATGGTAATTTTCTTTTTTTCTTACCGTCAGCATCCACGTCAGCGTGTCAGTCCAAATAAGCGCCACGTCAGCGTTCCATCCAAGTTAACGGTTGACTAATAGTCAACTAACTGCCGTTGTGCTGGGCGCTCCTTAAACGTAACCACGTGTGTACTTTCGCTCCAGAAAAAAGCACGTGGTGCTGGGCGCTCCTGGGGGTAAACCACATGTGTATTTTCGCTCCTTAACCCATGAAAGAATAGGGAAGCATGGCTTCATGAGTATAAAGATAAGTTACATAAAATGTAATTTAATTTTTGAATGATTATCTCTTGATAAAAATAATTAAAAACACCTTCATTTATAAGGAATTCCTCTACATGTTTGTTTTGAATAACCATTCTATAAAGAAATTATAGTTGTTTTATCAATTTATATTAATTGGTATTAATTTGATCAAAGTTATTTCATCATTTCATGATATTTAGTAGGGTTAGAGTGTATCCAATATACTAAAGTATTTTCTTAGGTGTATCTGACATCTTAAGCTAATTTGTGGTGCAACTTAACAACTATGTTTTTAAAGTGGAGCAATTTCAGCCCATCATAACGTCGGTTAGACTCATAAGCTGTTCTTTTTTTTGACTTTCCACGAATGTCTAAATGAACATATTGCTCCTTCAACGCCTCTTTCCTCTTTCTCTTCTGGTTTAATCTTTGTCATCCCTTTGTTTATTTCCTCCTCCTCTTGTTCGTACCAATTCTTACCTTCCACTGATCTTCTTCCTCGTCGAAAAATGTCACGCTGCTTCCTCAGTCCATTTTTGGTCATCAGACGTATTCAACTGAAGAAGAAGAAGAATGGAACCATTTTGGTCCATAAGTTAATGTGACATGTTTTCTCATCTAAAATGGCTTGATCATATTCCTTAATTCCCTCCATCTTTTACTTGATTATAACTGAGGGAGCATCAATAGGAGTAACTTAGGAAAATATTTACAAATATATGAGAAATATATAAGTCTTATGTAATACCCTAAAAATCACACTTAGGATAAATATCAAAAATTGGGAAATATACCTATTGAAAATAGGTGAATATGAGGTCTCAAACACCTTGTATTGAGTTTATCATGTTGTTAGGGTAATTTCCCTTGAAATTAGAAAATTTGCAATTAGGTCCCTAAAACATTTGAAAATTTGCAAATAGGTCCCTAAATACATTATGGGTTATAAATACCCTGTGAAAGCTATAAAAGAGGCAAGTAAATATCTATTTGAAATAGGGAAGGATATTTTCCCTAATTTAGGTAATTTATTAAATTACAAACTTGGAGAAATTGTATAAGAATGTCCAAAAGTATTGAAATGACCAAAATACCTCGTAAATCCTAAAATAATGCAGAAGACATGAAAACAAAGATGTCAGGGCCAAAGTTATGAGGTAATGAGGCATTCTAATTAAGAAAATTATAAACTATTGATAAGAAAGTAATTAGGTAATTATTGGCTAATTACTTAAGCATAAACGAAGGAAAATTCAAAGATAATTATGTAAAACCCTAAAATTAGTGGTTTTTGGCTTAAAATTAGTAAAAACATATTTGTTAATTAATTGGAAATTTTGGGGAAAAATAGTTGAGTTTAGGTATTTTTAAGCCTAAATGCAAGAATAGACCAATAGGAAAATTTTGTAAAAATTATGTAAAAATAATTATTTAATTAATTAAATAATTAATTAAATAATTAATCAAATATAAAAACGAAATTAAAAAATGGGCAGAAAAAAAAAGAAAAAAAAAATAGAAACTTAGTTTGTAAGTTATAATATTTTATAATATAATTAATTAAAGTTATATTATTTTATAATATAATTAATTGTAGTGAATAGTAATGGAATAAATAGGAAACGGACCCTATCTAGAGAACCAGGAATAGGAATTTCAAAGTCAAGGTAAAATATTGATCAGTGAATTTCTATCTTCCGTTGAACTCTTCCGGAAGTTAATTCCGACACCGATAGAGCATTTTCCTAATAAGACGAAATAGGAAAAAAAAATGCAAATAGTCACATTTTGGATCTGAAGAAAATAAATTCTAACTCAACATCTAGAAATGAGTTTGAAATTATCTAGACATATTTGGAATCAATGAATTTTTGTGCAGAAGTTTATGATTCCAGAAATTCGTTTCGTAGCCGGGCACGCCTTTCGAGAAACTTCGGCTGAACACGGAATGCCCTGTATGGAATCAAGATTTAGATTAGAATAGACATTTCTAGTAAGGAAGAGAAGATCTTCAAAGTTAGTTAACCAGAATTTTGAGATTTCTCCGAAATTACGCAAATCGGGTACCGATCGGGGAAATTTCATCCGGCCAGGAGCAGAAAGTACCGTGTGACATCATCATTGATGATGTCACAACATGCCACCTAAGGAGGGAAGGACAAATGGGACAAGTGGCATGGTGAGGATCCTGACACGTGGCGAAGTGCGATCCGTGGTCGGTGTTCGTTCAGTAAAGTTTGAATTAACTACCGAAATGCCATCCGGGATTTCTATAAATACCCCCCCCTTCCTCTTCATTTTCACACCAAATTTGAGATCCTAGAGAGAAGTTAGAGAGAGAAGCTCGGGGAGGAGTCCGGGAAATTCGCGTGAAGCTCGGGTAAGTTTTTCGGTACTCAAGCTTTCGTAGTTCTTTCAGTAGTTAGAGCATAAATGCTAGTTTAGTCTTTAATCTTCCAAGTATGATTAGATATCATATGTTAGGGGTATTTTAGTCATTATTTCGAAAATATTGGTGGGGTCGAAGTTCTGGCAAAATTTTGGAAGATTAGAGTTAAAATAGCGAAGCTCTGGCGAAATTCCGCCGATAGGGGCATCAGGGGCAAAATGGTAATTTTTACCTAAAATGCCTGTTATGATGTAAATCATTAATTAATATGATTTATATTTCGAAAATGATATTGGAGTAAGAGTTATGTTGAAATTTTGGAAAATTAAAGTCAAAGTAACGAAGTGCTGGCGAAATTCCGCCGATTAGGGGGTCAGGGGTAAAATAGTCAAAAGTCTAAAAATGTCCGTCGTAATGATAGATCCTTAACAAGTACATTGTTATATTGATAGGATATCTCTGATAAGGTTCTGACCCACTGTCGTGTCGTATACCGACAGAAATACCGTAATCCGTCAACGAAGGTACGTTCGCGTACTGGTAACCTTAACTCTGATGTTTATTGTATGCATATGTGTATATTGTCTGTACTCCGACTGTACTATTGTCTGTCATGCCAATTGTCTGTCATGCCTGTACTCTGACTGTACTGTTGTTCTGTCATGCCTATTGTCTGTCATGCCTGTACTCCGATTGTACTATTGTCTGTACTCTGATTGTACTATTGTCTGTACTCCGATTGTACTATTGTTCTGTACTTTGACTGTACTATTGTCTGTACTCCGAATGTATTATTGTCTATCATCCGACTGTATGATTGTCTGTCATCCGACTGTATTGTTATTGCTATACATATCTGATATGTATACCCTATGTCTGACCGTAGTAAATGTTGCCAAAAGTCTAAGAATGTCTGTAGTACATAGATGATGTATGTAATCATGAGGTTAACCGTTACCTGGGGTTCGATGCATGGACCTCAGCTCTTAACTTAGCTTCAGGGTCGGGCGGACCGAGGATCTAGGAGAAGGACAAGCTGCACGCCTAGGAGTCGCGACTGAAGACTTCTTTCTGTATTACTTTTGAAACACTCTTGTACCGCTGTTTAAACAGCAAAACATGCTACCATGGATATTTTAATATATATATCAGTTACTCAATCGCTCCGGTGCTCTTGATGACTTCCTATTTTTAATAGATTTGAGACATATTTTGATATATTTAGGAAGTCATTAATACTAAATTGAAGAGATTTTATTGAGATTTTAAGAGATATCAATCTGGATGCATTATTTGTGGGATTTCAATTTAAAATAAAAGTTTTGAGTTTTAATATATATATATATATTCAGTTTTAATTATTATTATTATTTTTATATCATTTCTTTATTTTTGTTTTTGGCGTAAGGATCAGGGGCCACGGATTGAACATAATGTAAAACCTAAAAGCTAAAGGTGGGGGCCCACGTCCATAAATTGAATCAATTGAAAGACCTAAAGCTACAGAGGCACGAGCGGGGAGAAAGAAAGAAAAAAAAACGCACAAAAAAGGGGGATTACTGGAGATAGAACAAAAAGAAAAAGGGGAACGATTTTTGAGAGAGCGAGAAGCAGGAACCGAACAGTGGCGGAAGAAACAGAATAGAGAGGAGAAACAGAGAGGGCGGCTGGAATTTTGACGGGAAACACGAAACAGAAACGAGAAAGAGCAGCAGCAGCGTCATTTTTGGGGGAGAAAAACAGAACAGAGCAAAGAAAAAGAAAGGAACAGAGGAGCTGCGATTTTGGGGCTGTTTGTTTCTGGATATGATTAAAGCCATGCTTGGCTAATTTCCCTTTCATTCTAGGGTTCTTTTGACTCTTTGTATGGATTAAGACTTGAATATTCCTCTCTTGTGGTAGATTAATATATGTATGTGTTGATTTTAATATTGGCTTAATGCTTCTAAATGATTGGCCTCCATTTAGATGATTTATTCACTTAGGTTTTGACTTGAGAGAGCTAATCTAGGTGTAGAACTTGATTGAAATCATGCTTGTCTTGAAGTTTACTTGATAAATGGATGGTTTGTTGGTAAAATAGAGATATATTTACTAACCTTGCATTGTCACATTAGGGTTGTTGCTTAAATATTGATTCTCATTAATTGTAGCAAGAGATTGTGCATTTTAATGAGAAGAGAAACTTGATTTTGACTTGAGAGAGCGGGTTAAGTGTTTTAGAACCTTAGACTAACACATACATTTATTGAAATGCTACTAGAGAGGAAATTAACCAAGTTTTATGAAATGCAAAAAGGGGAAAAAGAGCCCTAGGCTCAATTATCCTTGAAGTTAAAGAATCAATTGCCTTTATCAATTTTATGTTTTAGAAATAGTCTTTAAAAATTCTCATTCCAAATTAAGACTTTGTTTTAGCTCAACTTGATGAAATTCACTAAGCCTTTTGTTTGACCAATTTGTTAAACAAATCCTCGTGGGAACGATACTTTATTTATCACTTTATTACTTGCGAATCTCGTACACTTGCGAGGCGAACAAGTTTTGGCGCCGTTGCCGGGGATTTGTGTAAACAAATCCTTTGGTCAACCTTGGGCTTGTGTTAGTAAACTTTGCTTGAGCTTTTAGTTAGGTTTACAATTTTTCTTTCTTTTCCTTTATTGATTTTTGTTTTAGTTTGATACTCGCTCTTGCTTGTTTCTCTTGTAGGTACCATTTCGGTATATGCAAAACTTGCATCCGGACGAATTGGTAGTGGAACTTAACGGAGTGCCTCTCACTGAAGAAGAGTCCGAATCTGCATTTGAAACCATGGCAGACGATGAATATGATAGAGCTACCGTCAATGATTTTGCTAGTCGGAATATGCAAGGTCCTCAATCTTGCATTCGGATGCCGGAAATGCAAGCACGTACATTTGAGATCAAGCGGTTATGATAACATTGCTTCAAATGCATGGGATGTTCCATGGTCTTTACAATGAAGATGCCAACAAGCACTTGATGTACTTCTTGGAAGTGTGTGATTCTTTCAAGCAAAATGGAGTTCCCCAAGATGTATTGAAGCTACGGTTATTCCCTCTTTCTCTACAAGGCAAGGCTAGAGATTGGTTCAACAATCTTCCGGAAGGGTCTATCACTTCTTGGGCCGATCTTGAGGCTAAGTTTAGAGCTCGATTCTTTTCTGATGACAAATCTGTGGAAGCTAGGGATGAATTTTAAGCTTTAAACAACATCCCGATGAGCATCTTTATGCCGCTTGGGAGAGATACAAGATGTTAATGAAGCAATACCCTAATCATGGGGTGGACAAATGGGTTGTAGTCCAAATTTTTGTACTCGACTTAATCCTCAATCTAAAGCAATGGTTGATTCTATGACCAATGGAGGATACCGGAATGTTCCTGTGAATGAGGTGATTCGATTGTTGGATCGGTTGTCTGCAAACAATACTCAAGGCAATGATAGGAGGACTAACCAAGCTGTGCCTAATGCAAAAGAAGACTCTTCCTCACAAATTGCAACTCTCTTATCCGCTTTGAATAAGCGTTTTGATGTGCTAGAGTCTCAAGTGCAAAAGAGCACTTCTCAAGGTGTGCATTCTGTTCATGCCACACCAATTGTATGTGATCAATGCCATGATGTCCATATGCCTAATTATTGTCCTCTTTACATGGCCACCGAATCATCAACTACATGGGCAAGTTCCAAAATCCTCAAGGCAACCCTTATTCACAAACCTACAATAGTGCTTGGCGAACTCACCCAAATTTTTCTTGGAGTCAAGGTAATAGTTTGAATCAAGCACATGGGTCTACATCGGCACTAAGCCTATTCCACCCGGTTTTCAAATGCAATCAAGGCAGCTTCCTATTAAGGAAGAGGAATCTAAAACCGACAAGATGCTAGCTCGAATCTTGTCTGAGGTGGAATCTTCAAGGGTTGAAACTAAGGCTACTTTTTCTCTCCATGAAACTGCTATTAAAAATCTTGAAGTGCAAATGGGGCAATTAGCATCACAAGTGAATGTTATGTCAAGAAGCAATCTTCCTAGTGACACCATTCCTAATCCAAAACGAGTTGGAAAAGAGGAATGCAATGCCATTAACTTGAGAAGCGGAAAAGTACTACCGGATGTGCCTAGCTCAAGTACTCCTCAACCAAAACAAGATGATCAAGTGATTGACGATGTTGAAGAAGAAAGTGTGGGGGAGGAAGATGAAACTAACAAGAGAAAGCAACTTGAAGAAAGTTTGAATGATGTTGGCAAGGACAAGAAGGTGGAGCAAGAGATGAATGATGAGAAAAGAAAAAGGCCACCACTCCTACTTTTATGCCACCACTACCTTTTCCTCAAAGATTCAAGAAGAAAGAGGAAGATGCCCAGTTCAAAAGTTTGTGAACATGTTCAAACAACTCCATGTGAACATTCTTTTGCTGAAGCTTTGGAGAGCATGCCTAAATATGCTAAGTTCCTTAAAGATGTCTTGTCCAAGAAGCGGCGATTCAATGAATTTGAGACCGTGGCATTGACTGAAGAGTGTAGTGCAGTCATTCAAAGGAAGTTACCAGCTAAGCTCAAAGATCCAGGAAGTTTCTACATTCCTTGCAACATTGGGACCAACTTTAATGGTAAGGCTCTTTGTGATTTGGGAGCAAGTATTAACTTGATGCCTCTAGCTGTTTTCAATCAATTGGGCTTGGGAGAGCCAAGACCTACTACTGTAACTCTTCTCTTGGCCGATCTGACTCTTATTGATGTAGAGAAGGGTGAGGTTACTTTGAGGGTTGATAACGAGCAAGTGATATTCAACATGCAAAAAGCTTTGAAGTTTCATGATGATTACGCTCAATGCTCGTTTGTGGATGTATTAGATGCGGTTATTCCTCAGAATCATATGCCTCCATGATTAAGGACCCTTTAGAGGCATTCTTGATTGGTGAGAAGAGTTTTGAAGAGTTGGATGAAGATGTTGTTGAAGAGCTCTTCCATTATGACTCATTTCCTCATTCTAGACCGAGGACTCTTGAGCCACTTGAGGTGTCTGATGCCTTAAGTACTCCATTGAAGCCGTCTATTGAAGTTCCTCCGGTTTTAGAGTTGAAGCCACCGCCTTCTCATCTCAAATATACTTACCTTGGGGATTCTAACACTCTACGGTAATTATCTCTTCTACCCTCTCTAATTTGCAAGAAGAGAAGCTACTAAGAGTTTTGAGAGAACATAAGCATGCTATTGGGTGGACTATTGTTGATATCAAGGGAATAAGCCCTTCTATTTGTATGCACAAGATTCTATTGGAGGATGATCACAAAACTTCCATTGAGCATCAAAGGCGCTTGAATCCGATTATGAAAGAAGTGGTCAAGAAGGAAATTCTTAAATGGCTTTCAGCTGGAATAGTATATCCCATATCTGATAGTTCATGGGTGAGCCCAGTCCAATGTGTCCCTAAGAAGGGTGGCATGACTGTAGTGGCTAACACCCAAAATGAATTGATTCCCACTCGCACGGTGACTGGATGGCGAGTATGTATGGACTACCGGAAGCTTAATACTGCTACAAGGAAGGATCACTTCCCTTTGCCATTCATTGATCAGATGCTTGACAAGCTAGCCGGCCAAGAGTTCTTTTGTTTTCTAGATGGTTATTCAGGCTACAATCAGATTGCCATAACCCCAGAAGATCAAGAGAAAACTACTTTTACTTGTCCCTATGGCACATTCGCTTTCAGAAGAATGCCATTTGGACTTTGCAATGCTCCTGCCACATTTCAAAGGTGCATGATGTCCATTTTGCTGATATGATTGAGAAGACCATTGAAGTATTTATGGACGATTTCTCTGTATTCGGTCCATCTTTTGATTCGTGCTTGGATAATCTGGATGCGGTGCTTCAACGGTGTGAAGAAACAAATTTGATTCTCAATTGGGAGAAATGTCACTTCATGGTGCAAGAAGGCATTGTTCTTGGCCATAGGGTGTCCAAGAAGGGTTTGGAAGTGGACAAAGCCAAAATTGCTATCATTGAGCAATTGCCTCCTCCTACTAGTGTAAAGGGTATTCAAGCTTCCTTGGTCATCTTTGGGTTCTATAGGAGATTTATCAAGGATTTTTCTAAGATTGCCAAGCCACTTTCCAAGTTATTGGAAAAAGATGTAGAATTCAAGTTTGATGAGGAGTGCTTAAAAGCTTTTGAAGAGCTGAAACAATGTCTAATTTCTTCTCCTATCTTGATAGCTCCAGATTGGGCTCTACCTTTCATTATCATGGCCGATGCTAGTGATTATGCAGTTGGTGCTGTTCTTGGGCAAAAGGCGGAAAAGCTATTTCATCCCATTTACTATGCTAGCAAGACTCTTGATTGTGCCCAACTTAATTATACCACTACCGAGAAGGAATTACTTGCCATAGTCTATGCTTGTGAGAAGTTTCGGTCTTACATTGTGGGTACTAAAGTCATCATCTACACCGATCATTCAGCTCTGAAATACCTACTTATGAAGAAGGACTCTAAGGCAAGACTAATTCGATGGGTGCTTCTACTTCAAGAGTTTGACTTGAACATCCTTGATAGGAAAGGCACCGAGAATCAAGTGGCCGACCATCTCTCACGGTTGAGCAATGAGGCTCAACTTGATGATTCGGATGTGATTCATGCATCATTCCCAGATGAGCGATTATTCCTTATTGATAGCTTATCCACACCATGGTATGCTGATTTTGTCAATTACTTAGTTTGTGGAGTGTTACCTCCGGATTTCAATTCTCACCAAAAGCGTAAGTTCTTACATGAAGTGAAGAAATACTTTTGGGATGAACCATATTTATTCAAGAGGTGTCCTGATCAACTCATTCGGAGATGTGTACCGAGAAAATGAACAAGAGTGTATTCTGCATTGTTGCCACTCTTCTGAATATGGTGGCCATTTTGGAGGAGAGAAAACTGCTGCAAAGGTCTTCCAAAGTGGATTCTATTGGCCCACTCTATTCAAGGATGCATATGCCTTTGCTCTCCAATGTGATAGATGCCAAAGAGTAGGGAACATATCCAGGAGGAATGAGATGCCTTTGACTAGCATGCTTGAAGTTGAACTTTTTGATGTTTGGGAATTGACTTCATGGGCCCTTTTCCTAAGTCATTTAACAATGAGTACATCTTAGTTGGAGTTGACTATGTCTCCAAGTGGGTTGAGGCCATTGCATGTGTCTCAAATGATGCCAAGACAGTGTTGAAATTTCTCAAGAAGAACATTTTCACTCGATTTGGGACACCTAGAGCAATTATAAGTGATGGTGGTTCTCACTTTTGCAATCACCAATTTCAAGCCTTGATGAAGAAATATGGTGTCAAGCACAAGGTATCATTGCCATACCATCCTCAAAGTAATGGGCAAGCAGAAATTTCCAATCGTGAGATCAAGAACATTCTTGAGAAGGTGGTGGGAACTACGAGGAAGGATTGGTCTACCAAGTTGGATGATGCTCTATGGGCATACCGAACAGCTTTCAAAACGCCTATTGGTATGTCCTCCTATCACTTGGTGTTTGGGAAAGCATGCCACTTACCGTTGGAATTGGAGCATGGAGCTTATTGGGCCATCAAAACTGGAAAATGAAAAAGGTGAAAGATTCAAGGCTAATGGTCAACGATTGAAGCATTATTGGGGTGGAGATGTGGATAGGCTTGTGTCCACTATCTACTTGGTTAATGAGGAGTGACCATCATGAAGAGTCTGGCTGAAGACTTTAAACTTAGCGCTTCTTGGGAGGCAACCCAAAGTATTACTTGATGCTTTGTTTGATTTTGTAGGACAGTTGAAAGCCCTTGATGATGTGTTCCAGTTGGGTAGCAAGGATTGAAAGCGCAAGTCACGGAAGAATAGGGGAGTTTTCTTCTACTTTTCTTTGATTTGTTCTATTTGATTGTTGATGATATATTGCGTGGAAATGAGTCTTGGTCTTAGTTGGATGTGCATGTGAATATGTTTGTGATGATCATTAAGTGATTGTTAGCACTTGAGTTTGTTCATTGGTGGAAATTTGAAATCTCGAAATTGGTGTTACCCTTGCACTTAGATATGGTTGCTCTTCACTTTCATGACTTTTTGTTACTTGTTCACATTGAGGACAATGTGACATTTAAGTGGGGGTGAGGATCCTTGATTTTAACTTGCTTTGTCCTCAATTTTTATCTCATGGAAGTTTGAATTGGGTTAATTTGAACATGAAGAGGAGTGAATTTGATTAGAAATTGATTCCATGTTCTTTGAATGTTAGTAAAGAGGTAAAGATTTGGTTTGGATACTTTACTTTAGAATGTCAAAGAACCTGTGAGAAATTTGAGCCTTAATTTTTATCTTTCTAAGAGGGAGTACACCTATTGTGATTCCATCTCTAGAACTTGTCTTGAATCTCTTTTGAAATTGGAAATCCTATTGCATGCACAAAGATGATCTAGGCATTCATTTCATAGCTAGTTTGGCCAAATGTTCATCCTTATCACATGAAAATCCTTTGTTTACCCCATTTGAGCCTTTATTTTTTATTTTCAAAAAGAAAAAAAAAATTGCATAGTATAAATAGCCCTTTGTTTTAGATATGCAATTTTTATATCTTTTTCTTCCCATTCATTTTTATTACTTTAGTAAGTGCTAAGTAAATCAATTTAAAAGAGTGAAGGAGTTAGAAAATATGTGTATATAAAAATAAAAATAAAAAAAAAAGATTGGGATAAGAAAAAAAAAAGGAATATATGAAAAAAAAAAGGAATATATGAAAAAAAAGAGGAATATATGAAAAAAAAAGGATTTAAAAAAAAAAAAGAAAGAAAGAAAGAAAAAGATTGTTGAAGTCAAAAGAATAAAGGTGTTTTTATATAGTGTTAGTGAGTTTGTTTATTTTTCTTGGTAGGTATTCCTTCACTCTTCATCATGAATTTCATTAAATTACTTGGCACTAATTAAAGTATTTTCCCATACCATTTGATCACTTTCATTTCATTATCCTACCTTTATCATTACAACCTTGAGAAAGTCCTTTTGATTTGAGTGTGCAATTGGATAGTTTATAAAGTGGAGATTGAGATTATAAACAAGCTTATGGTAGATAAGTTGCAATAGGTGGAATGGAGTGAAACACATGCCCTTAAATATCTTGAGAGATGAGTGTAAACACTTGACTTGTGAGAGACATTCTAGTGTGATTTATCTTTGCCAAATTGATTGCCTTGCTACTTGCATTTTTGGAAGGTGGAAAAGATTTTTGAGAAAATTTGTTTCTTGAAAGTTTGAATTGACATCAATTTTGTAGTGCCTACTTTAAAAATCTTGCTTCCATGGTCTTCTTTGTTTTAGAATTAAAAATCTTGAGGACAAGATTTGATGCAAGTGTGGGGGTGTGATGACTTCCTATTTTTAATAGATTTGAGACATATTTTGATATACTTAGGAAGTCATTAATACTAAATTGAAGAGATTTTATTGAGATTTTAAGAGATATCAATCTGGATGCATTATTTGTGGGATTTCAATTTAAAATAAAAGTTTTGAGTTTTAATATATATATATATATATATATATATATATATATATATATATATATATATATATATATATATATATTCAGTTTTAATTATTATTATTATTTTTATATCATTTCTTTATTTTTGTTTTTGGCGTAAGGATCAGGGGCCACGGATTGAACATAATGTAAAACCTAAAAGCTAAAGGTGGGGGCCCACGTCCATAAATTGAATCAATTGAAAGACCTAAAGCTACAGAGGCACGAGCGGGGAGAAAGAAAGAAAAAAAAAACGCACAGCAAAAAGGGCCGCTGGAGATAGAACAAAAAGAAAAAGGGGAACGATTTTTGAGAGAGCGAGAAGCAGGAACCGAACAGTGGCGGAAGAAACAGAATAGAGAGGAGAAACAGAGAGGGCGGCTGGAATTTTGACGGGAAACACGAAACAGAAACGAGAAAGAGCAGCAGCAGCGTCATTTTTGGGGGAGAAAAACAGAACAGAGCAAAGAAAAAGAAAGGAACAGAGGAGCTGCGATTTTGGGGCTGTTTGTTTTATCTCTACTCATTTTCTCTGGAATTTCCATATGTCTTTGAACTCTGAATTTATTGTTGCTGTTCTGGATATGATTAAAGCCATGCTTGGCTAATTTCCCTTTCATTCTAGGGTTCTTTTGACTCTTTGTATGGATTAAGACTTGAATATTCCTCTCTTGTGGTAGATTAATATATGTATGTGTTGATTTTAATATTGGCTTAATGCTTCTAAATGATTGGCCTCCATTTAGATGATTTATTCACTTAGGTTTTGACTTGAGAGAGCTAATCTAGGTGTAGAACTTGATTGAAATCATGCTTGTCTTGAAGTTTACTTGATAAATGGATGGTTTGTTGGTAAAATAGAGATATATTTACTAACCTTGCATTGTCACATTAGGGTTGTTGCTTAAATATTGATTCTCATTAATTGTAGCAAGAGATTGTGCATTTTAATGAGAAGAGAAACTTGATTTTGACTTGAGAGAGCGGGTTAAGTGTTTTAGAACCTTAGACTAACACATACATTTATTGAAATGCTACTAGAGAGGAAATTAACCAAGTTTTATGAAATGCAAAAGGGGAAAAAGAGCCCTAGGCTCAATTATCCTTGAAGTTAAAGAATCAATTACCTTTATCAATTTTATGTTTTAGAAATAGTCTTTAAAAATTCTCATTCCAAATTAAGACTTTGTTTTAGCTCAACTTGATGAAATTCACTAAGCCTTTTGTTTGACCAATTTGTTAAACAAATCCTCGTGGGAACGATACTTTATTTATCACTTTATTACTTGCGAATCTCGTACACTTGCGAGGCGAACAGCTCTACTCTGATCATTTTGGAATGATGTTTGATAAAAAAAAAATTTATACTGCTTGTGAAAACGGGATGTTACATCTTACATATAGGACTAAGTTCAACTCTCAAATCAAATCCTACATTAAGGATCAGAAGAGTAGCTCTACATGTTTGTTTAGGCCTACATGGGAGGTCAAAAGAGAGAAATAGTCCGTTTATGATACCAGATGCACCTACTTCAAAATAACATGGGTGAAATGTTACGAGTAGTTAAAGATGGGTGAAATTGCTCCATTTTTAAAATAACATGGCTTAAATTTCACTACAAATTAGTTTATGATACCAGATGCACCTACTTCAAAATATTGCACCTTAACATTTACTATCTCAATTATTTGGATTTAAAATATATTTATTTCAAATTTCTGTCATTTTTATATTTAATTTATTTAATTTTATACTAGTAATACCTATTTAATAATAAAAACAAACCCTTATAAGTTTATAATACGAGTTTATGGCACCGTCACAGGTTTGCTTAAACTCAGCCTTATTTTACACCATTATAATTAGATCACAATGATCATCACCATGAGCATGGAAATGGAAACTAGTTCCGTACGTATACATATCTCCATTTAATCTCAACTCCCAATGTAAAACTCTGAAATCTCTCATAAACTATGATACAGTATACCTTTTGTGTTAGTGTATCATTGTTAACTCTTAGAAATTGATAACATTCCAGCACATTTTCCCTCTCTTTTACCTATGGTTGGTTCAAAATATGCATAGAAAATGAAGTATATAGGAGAAAATGTGCATATCAAAGTATTAGGAAAAAATCAAAATATTCTTGTTAAATTTTATAGAGTTTATGATTCAATTGAGAATTGATAAATCCTCCCTCTTTTGTAGGAGGATGGAGACAAGTTTTGAAGCTCTATAAGAACCTGGAAACAAGGATAGAAATAAAGGAAGTGAAGCAGTGCAAAGCTAGAGGGAACCTGTACAACTGGCTGCAGCAAGTTGACAGACTGGCCGCAACAAGTCAAGAAAAAATTGCTCTTTGTGTCAACTTTCCGCGGCAAGTTTTACAACTGACCGTAGCCAGTCGTGAAAAAGTGCAGAAAGTACAGCTGCGCGTTTTTCATTTCAGAAGCAAAAAAACCCTACTTAACCTAAAGGGAAGGGCCGAAAATCACATTCTTGACACAAGGAAACAAGTGGGCACACAGAGCTTGGGAGAGAGATTTGGCAACTTTGGAGGCTTGGTATTCATCCTAAGAAAGATTTTTGGAGTTTTCACCTTGGTTCTTCCTCTTTTCTCCTCTTTTCTTCTTAGTTTCTTCATGTATTCAGAAGTTTTGCTTAGAATCTCTTTGTATTTGAACATGAGTAGCTAAAAACAAATCATTAATCAGGCCTCTAATTAGATATTTCTGAATCTTGTTAATTAAATGATCATATTGCCCTTCAATTACGCGTCTTGATCCCTGCCCCTCATCGTTATATTTTCCACAATCTGATCAACGCCGCCTTCTTTAATCAATTCAGGAATCCGCCATTGAAGCTTTTCGAGTGCTCCTTCTTTCTTTTTTAAACGTTTGTGCTTCTCTGATCCTTGTACCTTTTGTCTTTCTCAATATTCACGTCCTGTTTATTTCTTATTAGCATTATCTAATGAATACAAGAATCAAAACCGCTCACCTTGCCAAGCTGTGCTTATTCTTTTTCCCTACTTATGCTATTATATATCTTAGTTCCCTACAATATATAATTCGCTTAGTCTGAATTGGGAGCCTTTATGTCTTCTTTAGTTTTGTTGTTTTGAAATTTTCTTTTGCAAGTTGTTGAGCTGAATAATCTTGTATTATTAATCAACTAACTACCAATACAATGAGGGTTCTGTATTTATAAGAAAACAACCATATCTAAGTTGGCCCAGTATACAAGGCCCAAATACAAATTACACTTATCTCAACACTCCCCTTCAAGTTGGGGGCTAAACAAATCTATAGCTCCTAACTTGCTAAGTATATTATCCTGTATTTCTTTATCTACTGCCTTAGTCAAGATATCTGCCTCTTGACTATAAGAATGAACATGGTGCAAGGCAATAACTTTTTCTAAAAGCTTTTCTCAAACAAAATGAAGATCGATCTCAATGTGCTTTGTTCTTTCATGAAAGACTGGATTAGAAGCTATGTGCAAGGCAGCTTTGTTATCACAATACACATTAACATGGGTTAGGTGTTCATAACCAATTTCTTTGAGTAGTCCAACAGCCCACACAACTTCTGATACTGCCGAACCTAGTGCCCGGTACTCCACTTCCGCAGAAGACTTCGAAACAGTATGTTGCTTCTTCGTCTTCCATACCACGAGCGAACCACCAAGCTTCAGCAGATATCCTGTAACTGATCTTCTAGTCGTTTCACACGCTCCCCAATCAGCATCACAGAAACAATCTAACGTAGTAGTGCCTTCTTGACTGATAAGCACTCCTACCCCAGGGCTCTGCTTTAGGTACCGCAACACGTGCAATGCCGCTGTCATGTGACACTTCATGGGCTGGTGCATAAACTGACTTAAGACCTACACAGAAAAGCAAATATCAGGTCTAGTGTGTGTCAAATAGATCAACTTACCTACTAGTCTTCGATATCTTTCCGGATCATTAAACAAATCCTCCTTATTGTGCTTTCCTTCTTCATATGCTGATAGTTTGAGTGTGGTAGACATGGGAATTGACAGTGGCTTACAACCACTCATGCCAGTCTCGGCAAGCAAATCCAAAATATATTTTCATTGTGAAAGAACTATACCCTTTGTTGACCTAGCTACTTCAATACCAAGGAAATATTTCATTATTCCCAAATCCTTGATTTTGAAGTTGCTATGAAGAAAGTCCTTTACTTCTTGGTCTCGGTTTTCTGAACTACCATTAATGACCATATCATCTACATACACTAGGACTAGCACAATGTCAATGCCAAATCTCTTAAAGAACAAAGAGTAATCATGCTTGCTACGTTTAAAATCACCACAAATTAGTACAGCACACAATTTATCATTCCATTGTCTGGAGGCCTGTTTAAGACCATAAAGCGACTTATTAAGTCTACACATCATTCTCCCCCCTTGGCTTTCAAAACCTTGGGGAATGGACATATACACTTCCTCGTTTAGATCTCCCTGCAAAAATGCATTATCCACATCCATTTGAAATAAATTCCAACCAGACATGACAACTAATTTTAGAATAATTCGAACGGTAACCATTTTTACCACCGGTGAGAAGGTCTCATGATAATGGATCCCTTCTCTTTGAGTGAAACCTTTAGCAACTAGACGAGCTTTATACTTATCAATAGTGCCATTAGATTTATACTTAACCTTATAGACCCATTTGCAACCAATAGGCCTTCTTCCCTTTGGAAGGGGGATAATATCCCATGTCTTGTTGCGCTCCAAGGCTACAATTTCCTGATTCATCGCTTGAACCCATTTTTCATCTTTCATTGCTTCATAATAAGAAGTAGGTTCAACAACCGAATCTATATTACACAAGAAACACATGTGTGAACTAGAAACATGACTATAAGACATATAATTCTCAATAGGATACAAACATTTACTCTTCTCTCTATGTAATCCTGACTCTGAGACAACCAGTCCACAAACATAGTATGTTGCCCATATAGGAGGTCTACGCTCCCTTGCTGTTCTTTCACGGCCAACAGGCAATGTTTGTGAACCTGGTTGGGTAATTGTATTTTCCAAGTCAGGAATACCATTTCCATGCCCACTTTCATGGTCCACATTCACTGTCGTCGTAGGAGGAACAATAGGATGCATACTCACTTGTCCTAAAGGTAAATCATCATCAAATAAAAACATTTGCCAAAATTCTGCAATGTCATTTTTCGGATCAGCATGCAAATTATCAAGAAAAGGGAATGCTTCCTCAATAAAGACAACATGTCTACTAACCAAAATGCTTTTAGTGTGCAAGTTAAGAAGAACATACCCCTTCTGATGACTTGGATAACCAAGAAACACACAAGGAATGGCACGAGACTGAAATTTATCACAATTAGTCAAATTAGTAGCATATGCCAAACAACCAAATGATTTTAAACAACTATAATCAGGTTGTTTCTTGTACACCCTTTCATAGGGAGTTTGAAAACCTAAGATCCTAGAGATGCTGCCATTTTGACACACTCCCCCCAGAACCGAATGGATATCTGAGATTGAAGCATAAGGCTCCTAGAAACTTGCATAAGGGTCCTATGCTTCCTCTCCACAATTCCATTCTGTTCTGGAGTATATAGACAAGATTTTTCATGTATAATACCCTTTTCAAGAAAAAATGTTTGCAAATTATTGTTCACAAACTCAGTCCATTATCACTACGTACTCGTTTAACATGGAAAGTAAACTGATTAAGAACATAAGCAACAAAGTTCTTTATGTATCCAGCAGTTTCAGATTTATGTCTCATGAGAAACACCCAAGTTGACCTTGAGTAGTCATCAACAATTGTGAGAAAGAATTGGTGACCTTGATATATAGGTGTCCTATATGGACCCCAGACATCCATGTGAAGCAATTCGAAGCAATGAACAGATTTAATGCAGCTAGAGGGGAAAGGAAGTTTCGTTTGCTTAGATTGAATGCAAACTTCACAACGTTTATTCATATCAAAATCTTTGTCTTTTACAAAATCGAGATGTTTCAAAATTGACAATGGGGCATGACCCAACCTATTATGTAAGGTCCAAATATCTATCGGTTCATTCTGACCGGAAATTCCTCTATCAACCAAGTTTACAAGATACATATTAGTATTTGTGTCATTTTCCAATATGTATAGACCCTCAACTAATCTACCAGTCGCCCTCATTTTCCCAGCTTGAAGGCCCTGCAAAAGACAACGGTTAGGGAAAAAAATAACCATCAATGTGCATCTCTTGTAATCCTTGAGACAAATATAAAATTAAATTGTAACTGTGGTGCATACAAAACATTATGTAACTCAATTTCATTGGATACTATGACTTTTCCTATATGAGTAACTATCACCTTATCACCATTAGGAATTTTAATTTTTGTAGTAGGCCCTGTATATTTTTCATATGAATTTAGCAAAGTTAAATCTCCAACTAAGTGAGTAGTGGCACCAGAATCTATTACCCAATTAACATGTGAATAAGGATAAGGAGAGCAATGCAAACCTATACCGATCAATGTATGTATATTTGACTTTGGCTCAGTGTCCTTCTTAAGGAATTCCATTAGTTTGTCATATTGTTCAGGGTAAAGGTTGGGGCAATTATGTCGTCACTAGCTGCAATTCCCTCTTTGTCAAATTGAGTGAGATTGGCGGCCTGGGATGTCTTTGGCTTGTTCCCCTTAAAATCAGTAGGGAATCCAACTAAATGCCAACAATTGTCTTTGGCATGTCCCTTCTTATTACAATAGAAACATTCTGGAAGTGGAGTATTTCTTCCTCTTCCTCTGCCACTGCCATTGCCACGCCCCCTTCCACGAGCAAACATCGCAACTCCTTCAAGTGGTTGTGTTTGTACACTGTTACTGAGATTACGTTGAGCCTCATCCTCCATAATCATACTAAATGCTTGATTCACAGTTGGTAAAGGGCTCATCAAGAGAATTTGACTCTTGGGAGTACTATAAGTGTCATTGAGTCCCAATAGGAATTGTAGTAATTTCTGTTGCTGAAGGCGTTGGGAGTAAACCTGAGAGGTAGAGCATTTACACAAGGGAATCAATAATATGACAGATTCTTCATCCCAAAATTATTTCATCTTAGAGTAGTACTGTGAAACAGTGAGAGTCCCTTGCCTCATAGAGTTAATTTCTCTATGAAGACTAAAAATTCGAGAGCCTGTTACCTTGTCAAAACGCTCCTATAGGTCAAGCCAAACGAGGTGAGCTTCCTGATGGAAAATCACACTGTTGGCCAAGTCTTTAGAAAGGGAATGCAGTAGCCAAGAAAGAACAACAGCGTTACACCGTTCCCACTGATCATATATAGAGGCTACGGTCCTGTATTTCCTTAGTGCAGGACCCATCGATAAAACCCAATTTCTGTTTTCCTTTGAGGGAAATTCGCATTGACCTACTCTATATAGTGTAATTCTCACATCCAGTAAGCACTTGGGGTATAATGGTTGATCCTTGTGTATCAGATGGGTGGAGATAGAGAGGATGAGCAAAAGGAATAGTAGCTTCGGTGAGCTTATCCTTCTCTACTAAGTAGTTCTTAATACAGGGAAGGCTAAAAAAAGGGATGATTCGTTTTGCTCTATGAGGAACCATACTCAAAAAAACTGACATTACAGCCGCAGAATCAGAATTAATCGACGCTGCAAGAATCCAAGGAATACCCAAAATCTTGACAAATCGGATTAAGCAAATCTTGGATATTATACGACGATGAACTAGAACGAAGAACCAGAACCAGTCAAAAAAAAATTTTTAAAAAAAACAGAACCTGTCTCATCGTGAACGAACGCCCAGAAGAGAAGAATACTCAGGTTCAATTTCTTGAGACTCAGTGGTACGAACGCGCGATTTTGAGCGTCTTTGTCTGCGGAAGCACGGATTCTTAAGCAGCCGTGGTTCTTGACCTTCGGCGCTGGAAGTCGATTGCAGATGATAAGCAGCGGTGATGAGTGACCGTCGGCCCTGAAGAGCGAGATGCATTACCGGATCTGTTTCGCAAAGTGTCAAGCGTTCTTGAGAAGCCGACAGGGTGATGATCAGAGTAGATGATTCCGGCAGCCACGAGCTGGAATCTTCCGAGAACAAATCAGAAATCTCCCAGAGGACGCCGTGGTTCATGACCTTCGGCGCTGGTGGTGCTGGCGTGGAGATCCGACGGGATGCGGGTGTTGAGAATTCTTGAGAAGCAACCGGGTATGGGAAATGGATCTTGACAGTCAACCGGGTGGGGGGCTGTTTCTTGGGTTATTCTTGGGTTGGGCCTCCAAAAATATTAAGGTTTGGGGCATTTTCTTGGATTCATAACCTCGCTTTGATACCATGTTGAGCTGAATAATCTTGTATGATTAATCAACTAACTACCAATACAATGAGGGTTCTGTATTTATAAGCAAACAACCATATCTAAGCTGACCCAATATACAAGGCCCAAATACATATTACACTTATCTCAACACAAGTCATTATTCTATATGAGCTTTCAGCACTTCAAAATTAAATTATGGCAACAATTTCTGCGGGTTCTGGTGGTGCTATGTTCCCAGCCAAGAGTAAAACCTAACGGTTTGAAGTAATCTCTCTATGTTTACTTAAGGCAAATAGGCAATGGACCCATAGAGTAGGTTGAATTGTGGAGAATAAAATATTTTGTCCACGAAAAATGGAAGATTGCAATTAGGAACTAGGAAGCATTTTCAATTTTTTTTCCAGGCATAAACAGAACTTGGAAACCGCACTGGCCAAATAAATTGTTATCTAGTTGTGCTGTTCAAATGTAATTGTTGACTTGTCTATCCTGAAGGAAGGTTATGACTATTTGGATGATAAAAAAAATGAATGTTATGTGTAGACCCGTGTGACGCTGCTTTGTTCAACAATTAAGAGGTTTGCTTTGAAAAAAAAATGAAAAGAATGAGGTGCAACGTGGTCATATAACAAGATTCAAAAATTCCTAATTAGACATATTGGTCTTATTAGGGATTTGTAAAAATTAAAGGCCTGAATCCGAATTTGAGTATGCAGGATTTAATTGGGATTTTCCCATAAAAATATCATAGCTATTAAAAATATCTTTTATAAAAACATATATTAAAAATATCATTAAAAAAAAAAAAGAATTCCTCCACGTTTTTTTGTTTTGAATTTGAAATAAATATTCTATAGAGAAATTTTAGCTATTTGATAATTTAATTAATTAATTTATATTGGTTCATTAATTTACATCTATTCCTCCTCAGACCCCATTTGATGGGAGGTTGAGAGCCCTATACAATGGGACATTGACACTCACTTATAACTCAGTACCTCAACTTTAACTCAGTGCAATTCAGCCCCTGAACTTTTGACTCACTTGTGACTCAATCCTTGAACTTTTTTACTTTTTATATTATTATCCTAGGTCATCTTATGTGGCAAAATAAATTAATAATATCTTAAGATCCCTTTAAACTCAGCTCCACCTGGCTTTTTTTTTTTTACATATAAAATTTAAACAAAAGAAACAAGACAAAACCATCCGGACAACACAATCACTATCCTTCCCACCATTACCCACAATCTTGCTGGTGTCTTTATGGCGGTCAATTCCAGCATCAAATCTGATACTCACTTACCTTATTTTTCTTCTCTTCTGCAGCTTGGAATTCAAACCTTGGGGATGCTTGTCTGGGTCTCCGTCCGGCTTGCAGGCTGCAGCAAATGAATTCTTATGCCGCGTAGCCAAACAGCCCTCACACACAGTTAATCATCAAACAAAAAATGTAAGAAAAAAATAAAAACAATTAATAATCCTTTTATGTTTCTTAATTGGGTTATTTAAAAGGGTGCAGAGTGATTTCATTCAGGTAGAATTTTATGCATTCTTCCACCGATTTTATGCATTTTTTCGAATTTCTTCAGGTGAATAATAATTGTTTTTGGACCCAATCTTTTGGACTTCAACTTGATGCTATTTTCCATTTCCCCACAAAATTACCCCTTTTGATTGAACATTTTAAGGGTTTTTGCATCCAGCATAGTTTTAATGTAAAGGGTTTTAGAAGGCATTTTAATTTAGAGAAAACAATGGGAAATGAGCCTCTTCATTTCTCTTACGGTCCACTTCCCTCAACTTCTTTATTTACACCTATATTAACTCCGATGGTTGAAATTTAACATCATATAAAAATATTATTATAATATAGATAAATAAATTTAAATTATTAAAATACAATCTAAATAGTTCATATTTTTATACTTTTATATTATTAAAATAAATCTAAATAGTTCATATTTTTATACTTTTATTAATTTTTTTTTTACATTTTATAGGATATTAAATCTTAACCGTCAGAGTTGATCTAACAATGTAAATAAGAAAGTGGACGGTAAGGGAAATAGAGAAGCCCCTTTTCCTAAAAGAATACACATTTTTTACAAATAACTAATTTAATCTTTTCTCAATCTACCCAATTAATTAAGTAGATCTTATATCAAAAGTAAGAGATTCCACTGTAAGATCGACAACTATAATATACTACTATATAATAACTTTTCTTAAAGTAGGATCAAAATGCTATTAATTTCTTACAAAGGACCAAATGACATTTTTTTGTGTGGTCATAATTAATTTTACTTCTCTATATATGTGTGTGTATCATCTTAATTAAACTTTGTTAGGCTGATGCGTACAAGCCTGTGAATTTATTAAGGACGTCGGTGTATAGTAAGCTTCAAGCCATTAGCCATTGAAAGGAATCTGTAAAATCTGCACAGAATTGCAAGTGCCATTCTCATCTGCAAGTAAGTTGAATCCCTTCCCAGACATATCCTTGGCCCTGCCTGCATATATATATATATATATTGATCCCATCACTAATTTGTAATCAGATTCAAATTCAATCATTTTTGAACAAATTGTTAGCTAACTGTTGGAGATATTAAGTGATGAGATTAGATAGTGTACATATCCCCCCCCCCCCCGGGGGGTTATGACTAGTCTCCGGAAAAAAGGCTATACATACGATACTAGTATTGTTACGAATCCGTACAAAGTCCATTCAATATATGGCCGTACAAGGGACAATCTACGTAACACAGATATGGCGGTATAGCACTTGGGCTTGGCTTGGAGGCACAAAGGCCCATAAATCCAAATCCTAACCCTAAGTTACACTCTATAAATAAGAGGTTTAGGTATGCACGCTCTCTCAGTTTATTATTCAACCGTCACTGTGCACACACACCACCCCCTTTGACTAACGCCTATTTGTGTACAGTGATCTACACTCTGTTCCATAAATACCTAGGAGAGAGTCAATCAATCCAATATCAAACATACTAGTCCGATAGAGATAGATATCTGTTGTTCTTATACAGAACCTGATAGTTTATCTTTTTAACTAACATTGATTGATTCGGCTAAGATGCAACAAGCCGAACATCATCTTCCTCCTCCTCCTCAGACCTTGAAGATCTTCTTAGTTGGCACTGATGAAGTCACCCAAAGCCGTATTACGAATCAGCTTTTACATCCTTATTATCAAATCGCTACGTGTCCCACTGTTTATGCAGCCTTAAAACTCTTAGCAAATGAAAAATTTGACAGTAAGTTCATCGCCCAAGTCCAGCACTTGAGAAAAAATATTCCCCACGACAGTAAGTTCTCTCCCTATATATATTTATCTCGATACTATTATGTTAATGTGAGAGTTTACATTCTGTAATAATTGAAGCTGAGAGATTAGATCATGAGATCACCACGGCGGTGTATAATTAATTAAGTTGGTGTATGTTATATTTTGCGCCGGTGTATAAGTTGGGTGCATGTTATATCTTGCGGAAGCCAGTGAGTGAGCCTTCTAATGAGATTAGAAATTTATGGCAACATGTTTTTTAGGAGGAGGGCTCAGAATGAGGGTTCTTCTTCTCTTGTTTCTTCCCAACAAGAAAGTCTAAAGAGAGGAAAGGAGTTTATGATTCATGACGAAGAACTTTCTTTGAAAAAACAACAAATCCTCTCGGATGAGGAACTCTGTAATACCCTAAAAATCACACTTAGGGTAAATATCATAAATTAGGAAATAATACCTATTAAAAATAGGTGAACATGTGGTCTCAAAGAATATGTTAAATTTATCTTATTTTCTAAAGGAAAATAGGCAGTAAAATAATATTGCCTCTAATTTTGGTAATTTAATAAATTATAAACTTGGAAAAATTAAAGAAGAATGTTCAAAAAGTATTGAAATGAACAAAATGTCCCTGTAAATTCTAATATAAAGCAAAGGACATGAAAACACAAATGTCAGTGCAAAAGTAGTGAGGTAATGAGTTATTCTAATTAAGAAAATTATCGACTATGGTTAATAAATTAATTAAGTAATTATTGGCTAATTACTTAAGCATAAACAAAGGGAAATTCAAAGATAATTATGTAAGACCCTAAAATTAGTGGGTTATGGCTAAAAATTAGCATAAATATATTTGCTAATTAATTGGAAATTTTTTAGAAAAATAAATGAGATTAAGTATTTTTGAGCTTAAAAACAAGTTTGGACCAATAGGAAAAAGTTATGAAAAATTATGTAAAAATAATTATTAAATTATATAAAAATTAATTAAAAAATTAAATAAAAATATATATATAATAATTATGTGAGGGCCGACATCTTTAATGGAAAAAGAGAAAAAAATAATAAAAATGAAATAAGGAAGAGTGTTAGAAATAAACTCTAATTAAATAATAATTAAAGTAAAAAGGTAAAAAATAAATAAACACCGATAGGAATCGGATCCTATCTAGAGAACCAGCAACAGGATTTCTAAAGTCAGGGTATAATATGGATAAGTGGATTTTTATCTTGAAGTAGTCTTTTCCGGAAGTTAATTCCGAGGTCGGTAGAGCATTTTGATAATAAGACGAAATAGGGGAAAACTAAGAAATAGGCAGATAGTCATAAAATTAGGATTTGAACAAAATAAATTATAACTCAAAATTTGGAGATGAGTTTATGATTTTCTGGACATATTTGGAATCAGTGAATTTTGTCCGAGTTGATGATTAGGAAGTTCGTTCCAAACCGACACGTTTTTAGTAAAACTTGGTGGACCGTTGAAACCCTATATGGAATCAAAATTTAGGTTAACTTAGACATTTATAATGAGAAAGAAAAGGTCTTCAAAGTTGTGATTCCGAATTTTTGGGATTTTCCGAGATTACGCGATTCGGACACCGATCGGAGATTCTACCGGCAAAAGCTTCTGGAAGCAGGACACATGGCACCTTCTGGTTGGCCAATGGATGCCACCTAAGAGAGGGGCAGGTCGGTATGCAAGGTGGAGGAGGGAGATCTTGCCACTTCAAAACCCTAGATCCGACAGTTGAGATTAAAGGAGGAAAAGTGCGAATTTGCCCCTGCAAAAAGTCTATAAATAGCCAAGCTTCCTCTTGAAATTTCATACCAAAAACCACTCTTAGAAATCCTAGAGAGAAGTTAGAGAGAGGAGCTCTGGAGGAGGAAGGAGTCCGGGGAATTCTGCAGCGAAGCTCTGAGTAAGTTCTTCGGTACTTAGTCTTAAGCTTTCGCAGTTCTTTCGGTAGTTAGAGTAGAAATGTTAGATTAGTATTTAATCTTCCAAGTATGATTAGATATCATATGATAGGGGTATTTTAATTAGGAATTTCGAAAATCATGGTTGGGTCGAAGTTCTGGCAAAATTCTGGAAGAAATTAGTCAAAGTAACGAAGTGCTAGCGAAATTCCGCCGATTAGGGGAATATGGGCAAAATGGTAATTTATACCTAAAATGCCTGTTATAATGTCAAATATTGAAAAATGGGATATTTATCCTTATAGGATATCTTTGATCATTGAACCGCTGTCGAACCGCTGTCTGATGTGCCGCTGTCGGACGTTCCGCTGTTTTTTGTCAAAAAGTACAGTTTCTGTCAAACGTACCATTTTTCTGCCGGAAGTACCTACGCTCGTCAACGGAGGTACGTTCGCGTACTGTAACACTAGCTCTAATGATTAGTGAATGAATATATGTGATGATATGTTGTGTGAATAGTTTGGTGCCGAAGGCAAGGCTAGTCTATGTGGGTGTGCCAATTAGTCGCCGTAAAGTCGGTAAGGCCCCCATGATAGACACTTACCTGGCCATTCTATTCGGTGCTATATGCACCGTGTCTATGGAATCGTACATAGATGCACCGTGTCTATGGAATCGTACATAGATGCATCTTGTCTAAGGAATCGTACTTAGATACTGTAATACCCGGATAAATGAAAGGGGTATTTTTGGTAAGCAAATATATAATCTCAAGACTTGTGATAATATAGTATATTTTTCTAAGGAAAAATCTCTTGGAAATTAGAGAATCTAAGGGCCAAAGTGCCAAATGACGAAAATGCCCCTAGGGGACATAAATACTTAGGAAAATTGTGAAAAATCCTAAAAGGCAAGGAAATAATTATTAAAATTAAGAGAGTATATTATCTCTAATTATGGTAATTCAATAAACTATGAACTTGGAGAAATTGAATAGGAATGCTCAAAAAGTATTGAAATGACTATTTTACCCTCATAAATTCCAATATAATGAAAGAGACATGAAAACAAAGATGTCAGTGTAAAGGTTATGAGGAAATAAGGTATTCTAAGTAAGAAAATTATCAAATTGTGATAATTAAGTAATTAAGTAATATTGGGCTAATTACTTAAGTTTAAGCAAAGGAAATTCAGAGATAATTATGTAAAGCCCAGAAATTAGTGGAAAGTGGTTGAAAATTAGTACAAGTATATTTACTAATTAATTGGAAATTTTTGAGAAAAATAGTGGAGTTTAGGTATTTTTTTAAGCCTAAATGCAAGAATGGACCAATTAGGTATTTTTGTGGAATTTTTGGGAAAAAGTAAATAATTAAATAATTAATTAATTAATTAATTAATTAATTAAATAAATATTTATTAAAAATAAAAGTGGGCCAGCCGAAATTGGGCCAAGAAAAAGGAAAAAATATATATATAAGAAATACATATAATTTTATGCAACTTGCAAATATTTTAATAATATAATTAATTAAAGTAAAAATGATGAATAGTAATTTAGAAATTAGGAAACGGATCCTATCTAGAGATTTAGGAATGGGATTTCCAAAGTCAAGGTAAAATATTGATCAGTGAGTTTTTACCTTCAAGTGACCTTTTCCGGAAATCAATTCTGAGTCCGTTTGTGCATTTTCCTAATAAAACAAAATGGGAAAAATGTAGATAGGCACATTTTTGGATATGAAGAAAATAAATTCTAACTCGATATCTAGATGTGAGTTTGAATTTATCTGAACATATTTGGAATCAGTGAATTTTTCTGAAGAAGTTGATGATTCCAGAAATGCGTTCTGAAACCGGACGCGTTCGGACACATTTCTCGAGAAAACTTCAACTGGACTGTTGGAGCCCTATATGGAATAAAAATTTAGGTTAACTTGGACATTTCTAGTAAGTGAGAACATGTCTTCAAAGTTGTAAATCCAGAATTTTGAAATTTCTTCGAAATCACGCGAATCGAGTACCGATCGGGGAAATTCTATTAGACCAGGTATAAAGTGGCATGTGTCATCAATTTTTGGACCAATTGGAGGCTGCCACCTCAGCCTTGAATGTCGACCAGCATGCTTCCATGGACAAGGATTAAACACCATTTTTGTGTTAATTTTCCATGGTTATGATCAATTTGGAAAATGACATTTAGGTCCTTAGGTTTTTCTATAAATAGGTATCCATGGTCTTCACAATTCTTCACACCATTTCTCCTTCCTTTGGCCGAAATCCTAGAGGGAGAAAGAAGAGAGAGAAGCTCTGGAAAAATTGTGAAGAAAGTCTTCAACGGGTAAGTCTTTCGGTCTTTAGCTTTTAAGTTCTAGTTTTTAGTTCGGTAGTTGGTAGAATTGTTAGTTAGATTTAGGAAGTAGGGGATGAAATTCCTATTCTTGTTTTTAGGCCTCATTGCATTGAAAAATATGCGAAGAGGTAAAAACATGGTAGGGATCGAGTCTCAGAAAAGTTGAAGCTTTTGTAGTTCTTTCAAAAGTAGGGGTTGTAATGCTAGAATAGCCTTTAAATTTTCAAGTATGATTGGATATCATATGGGAGGGCTATTTTAGTCTTTATTTTTGAAAATCAAAATGGCGTCGAAGTTCTGGCAGAATTTTGGGAAGAAAATTAGTCAGAGTAACGAAGTGCTGGCGAAATTCCGCCAATTAGGGGTATAGGGACAAAATGGTAATTTTTACCTAAAATGCCAGTTATTGTGTCAAATCACTAATGGAAGTGATATTACTCTTATAGGACGTCAGAAATCCTAGTTTCTTTGCCGTTACGCTGTCCAACGTGCCGCTGTCGGGCAAGCCGCTGTTTTCCGTCAGAAAGTACAGTTTCCGCCAGAAACGTCTACGTACGTCAACGAAGGTACGTTCGCGTACTGTAACACTAACGCTGATGATTATTGAATGTATATATGTGTTGATATGTTGTGTAAATAGTTGATGTCGAAGGCAAGGCTAGTCTATGTGGGTAAGCCAAATAGTCGCCGTAAAGTCGGTGAGGCCCCCATGATAGACACTTACCTGGTCATGCTATTCAGTGCTATATGCACCATGTCTATAGAACCGTACTTAGATGCACCGTGTCTATGGAACCGTACTTAGATGCATGAGGTTAACCGTTACCTGAGATCCAATGTGGTAAATTGGATCTCAGCTATAGCTTCAGGGTTCGGAGGACCAGAGAGCCGAGGAAGAAGCGAGCAGGCCACGTAGAAGATCCAGTTGAAGATTTCTTTACATTTGTATTATACCTTTGAACCACACGGGTTTTGTACCGCTGTTGTATCCAGCCAGACTTACGGCATTTTATATATACATATCAGTCACTCAATCGCTCCAATGCTCTACTCTGATTATTTAAAATGATGTTTTAATGAAAAAAAATTATACTGCTTTTGGAAAATGGGTTGTTACAGATACACTGCGTCTATAGAACCGTACTTAGATGCACAGTAACTATGGAACCGTACTTAGATCACTGATTACAGCTTTATTCGGGTTATAGACATAATAATGCCCTGTTGTTCATATATCGTTTATAAGCATGAGGTTAACCGTTACCTGGGGTCCGGATGCATTGGACCTCAGCTCTTACCATAGCCACAGGATCCAAGGGATTCAGGATCGAGGACAAGGGTGAGGAGTTAGCATGAAGATCGGACGGAGACGCTTTAGTTTTGTTGTACTTACGTTAGATGTAAACACTCGGAGGAATGTATGGCCTTATGAACAACCAGATACACTGTTATCAATGTTATTCAGTTACTCTTTATTATAAAAAATAAAAAAAATTTCGTCGCTCAAAACTCTGATCAAAACGCTATAAAAACAGTTATGAAAACCGGGGTGTTACAAACTCGATGCCCTGTTTGTCCATGTTGTGAATGAACTTGGCAAAGGTAAGTGATTCTTCGTCTTGTTATAATTTCTTGTACCAAAATTCCTTACTATTATAATATCCTTATAAAGAAGTATTCAATTCCTAAGAAGGAGTAACCTCGTTATTCTTATTTCTCTTTAATTAATATATGCAATTTTTTGAGAAAAAATTATAAATTTGGGAGGCAAATTATAATTTCCTCAACTCCCTCCAACACTTACGAATATAATAGTATTTTGTTTCCTGATATCTTTTGTGAATTTGAGCTTTTTATTTTCGAGCTTCTATTATAATTATGAATATATTTCCTTGTATCTCAGATATATTAATTTGTGTATTTGTCCTTTTTATTTTCGAGCTTTCTTTTATAGTTATGAATTGTTAATTTAAGAGGAGCTTTGATTATGAATAACTTTTTTCCTTGTATCTCAGACGGTATTTTGTATTGGTGTGTTTGAGCTTTTTATTGAATATTATAGTTTTTTGTTTCCTTGTATGTTTGACGCGGTGCCTAAACGAATTCTTGAAGTTATGAATTGGCTTCTGCCTTCTCTGACGAGAGAACAAGTTGGGAGTCACCTACAGGTGGAGAGACATGGTTATCTTCATTATTATTATTATTATTATTTATATATGTCTTACGAGTACATACAAATCTAATTATGGTTTCTTCTCTATACTTTCAGAAACACAAAGAGCTGCATCAACGAAGTATGAATATTGCAAATGGAAGGAATGCGATGACAATGAATTAAATCCCTCCCAGATTTGACATTAAGAATCATATTTTGTTTCTACCATTAGTATTATCATCTTCTCACCATGGCATGTCGCATCTCCACCTTCTAGGAACTTCAACGACTGATTTTCCTCCTCCTCTGCCCCAACTGCAACGCCATCGTTATAATCAACAACACATTGTCTGTCAGCGGCAAATACAACAAGACCAACACCTTACTTGTCAGCCAATGCAGTTCAACAACTTTTGTGGTATGATTATATGATTAATATATACATTACTTTCAATGTCTAAACCTTCTCTTATTTATAACTTATTTATAATTATTGATTGAGCTCATGAACTTTTTGTCTCAAGAAAATGGAGAGAATTGTTCGAATTCAAAGTTTAGGAATTGAATCAATAATTGAGTGACCAGAAGTTCTATTTTCCTTCTAATTATATGTGGTTGTTCTTCTTCAAGATTCTAATTTCTAATTAATTCTTTATAATTTCAGGGGTCACATCTCTTATTGAAAGCAAGGAAAGTAATATGCTGCAACAGCCCCACATAGCTCCAAACCCGACTTCTGGTATGCAACAACTAGATCAAAACCCATGTTCAAGTTCTAGAATCATAAACCAAAACCAAGCTCTTGGTACTTCCTTTCGAAGAAGTAATATGCAGCAACAACCGATAACTTAGAATTTGGCTTCTAGTACACAACAATTAGATCAAAACTCATCTTCAAATTTTGGAATTATAAACCAAGACCAAGCTCTGGGTACTCCCTTTGGATGAAGTAATATGGAGCAACTAAATCAAAACCGTTCTCTGGGTACTTCCTTTAAAAAAGTAATATGGAACACCAACCGATAACTCATTTGATTTTTGGTATGCAACAACTAGATCAAAACCTAAATACGCAGCAACTAGATCAAAACCCATCTTCAGTTTCTGGAATGATAAACCAAGACCAAGCTCTGGGTACTCCCTTTGGAAGAAGTAATATGGAGCGACAAGCAGATCAAACTTCTTATGCTCTTTATGCTCCTATAAGAAGTGGTCATGATAGAATGCTCACGCCAGAAGCAACACATGTAGATGAGTTTGGGGCTGATCTTTTTAATCAACAGTTTGAGGTTGGTCTTGATGTTCAATCGTCTAATGTTCTTGATATTTTTCCCATCCGTGAAGGCTTCTTCGATGATTACCCAGAGATGGATGCTTACAAAGAAATAGATGCTCCTTTCCAAAAGGTGAACGAGATGGAGCTATCACAATTCACAGCTTCCAGATAAATAAATAATAGCTTTCTTTAATTGGGTCAAACAATACTCAATTTTCTTAATGTATTACTAGAGAATTAGTTTAGATGACTTATATTGTGGACCAAAAGGAGTATATTTCTATCTTATATATTTACGGCTACTTTTTCATTGTTATGGAAAGTGTTGGTTCGAATATTTCAACGTTATGTATGTTAATTAACTATAGCCTTAATGCCTATATTAATGAGGATGCAATTATGTGTAGTGCAGCATTTTACTTTATGATGGTATATTAACTAAGTGAAAAGGGCAATAAGCATTACCTACCATAAAAAAAATGGAAATATGTATATAGCATACATAAAAGGGAGAGAGAATGATTTGATAATAGATGCACAACGGCACAACCTATTAAGTGAGTCCGGTTTCTCTGCCCATCAGTTTTCTGCCCATCCCTCCTCATCTTCAGATCATGGCCGTTGAAATCTTGATCCAAGGGGTAGTTCGAAAAAATGATCTAGACCCTTGGATCAAGATTTCAATGACTAGGATCTGAAGATGAGGAGGGATGGGGAGGATATCTGCTTCCCCTATTAAGTAGAGCAAACAAAGACAAAATAATGAATAATATTAAATAAAAATATTATTATAATATTAAATAATAAAAATTGTAAGTAAATAAATTTAAAATATTAAAATCTAATCTAACTAGTTCATATCTTTACACTTTTATTAAAGTATTCTATGTTTTCTTTTTTTTTTCTTTTTTTTTCTTTTTATAGGATATTAAATCTCAATTGTCAGAGTTGATCTAACAATGTAAATAAAAAAGTGGAAGGAAGTGGACTTTATTGGAAATGGAGATGCCTCTTTCCCCAAAAAAAAAACACACACATTTTTCACAAATAACTAATATAAACTTTTCTCAATCTACCCAATTAATTAAGTAGATCTTATATCAAAAGTAAGAGATTCCACTATAAGATCAACAACTATAATATACTATATAATAACTTTTTCTTAAAGTAGGATCAAAATGTCATAATTTCTTACAAATGATCAAATGACATTCTCTTTATAGAATAACTTTCATGAAAATGCTGACAATTTTTTTTGGGTATAATTAATTTTACTACTCTATGTGTGTGCGTCATCTTAATTAAACTTTGTTAGGCTGGTACGCATTACAAGCCTGTGAATTTATTAAGGACGTCGGTGTATAGTAAGCTTCAAGCCATTAGCCATTGAAAGTATAGTCATCATGCGATATTTGACAGTGTGGCCTGCCACCAACTGGAATCTGTAAAATCTGCACAGAGTTGCAAGCGCCATTCTCATCTGCAAGTAAGCTGAATCCTTTCCCAGACATATCCTTGGCCCTGCCTGCATACACACACACACACATTGATCCCATCATTAATTTGTAATCAGATTCAAATTGATAGCTAACTGTTGGAGATATTAAGTGATGAGATTAGATAGTTAAAGGTTTTGGACTAATTAGTTAGTTAAGATCTTGCAAGTATTAGGTAATGACCCTAATTTATATTAGAATAAAGTACACTTTTAATCTTTTAAATTTACATTATGTTTCATTTTAATTTGTAACTTTATAAAGTATATTTTTATTCATATAATTTTAACACCATTAATGACATTAATGGATAATGATGACTCAACAACATAAGTGATGATTATATAGCCGGTAGAGTATACTTAAAATTTATTTCTATATACAATTTTAATTAAAATTTAAGTTTACTATTTAAAACTACAACTTAAGTTAGATTTCTGTTTCTGTAGACTGTGTACTTAATTTTAATATTTTTTTAAAAAATTTATCTAAATGTGATCATACCTAAATTGAGGAAAAGAGTAGATAATTAGATTACAGGAGAAATTAAGAGACATATATTATATTTTACTCTTAAAATAAAAAACATACATGTCATAATTTCATTAGGTAAAAAAAATATCATAAATGATTTTTTTACTATGTGAAATTGATTTTGGTAAGTTATTATTAATAATATTTTGAAATTAAGAATGATTTATCAGTTGCATAGTTATCATTTAATTTAACTAAATCAGCATTTTCCGTTGGTATGTTAAAATTATAGGACTAAAAGTACACTTTATAAAGTTAATTGACCAAAATGAAACCTTATGAAAACTTAAAGAACTAAATGTATACTTTAGTCATTATAGTAATGGAATTTGTAGGGTTAATGGTTAATTTGTTGTTATAATGCCATTAATAATGACTTGTAATAATCTCATCATCATGTTTCATATTTAATTTTTCTTCTTTTGGTTCACTTAACACTAACCTGAAAAGTAGTGAATTTGAAAGGAGATTCGTGTACAAGAACACCATCTTTGAACCATCTCTCAGGTCTGAAAGAGGAAGCATCAGGACCCCAGTTATACTCCATCCTCCCCATTGAGTATGGAACATAAGTCACCATCCCTCCTCCTTTTACTTTTGTTCCATCTGGTAACACATCATCCTTCAATATGCCCTTTGGGTCCTACATACACAAAGTTTCTCTATATACATGTGTGTGTATAATTGAACCATGAATCTTATAATTAAATGTACAATACTTCTCTAGCCTTATATATAGGGAAGAGAGAGAAGAAGAATTTTGGTCCAGTTTATAAGACAGATAGAGAAAACTTTCATATGAATGTACAAGTTCACCGTTCATTTATAATTGTTTTAACTTCGTTCTTGTGGGATATAATGGATATTAAATAAGGTTAAAGTTGGAAAGTTGTTGAATTTTATGGAAGAATTAATGAAGTTTAAGATTTTTCTTGATTTTACAGGTGCCTTATATATAAGACCAAAGGAATAACATAGAAAACATACCTGAGGAACTGCGGGATATAGTCTAAGTGTTTCTGTTATGACTGCATGCAAATAAGGAAGCTTTTCTAATGAATCTTTTGTAAGTAGCTCAGAAAATTGGTGTATTCTTCTGATGAATGATTCAGGATCTTCAGTGTCACAGTGAAGCAATGAAGCATTACGTAGTTTTGCTTGGTCTTCTTCAAATGTTTTGAGCTCTAAGTAAAGTTTTTCAGCAACATGATCATGTGTCATGGTCATATATATGGCCCATGACAAAGTTGTTGCTGTTGTGTCTCTACCAGCAATCACAAAGTTCAACACCACGTCTCTTAGACTCTTCTCTGTTGCATCATCGCTGCCCTCTCCCGCCAGTTCTATGAATCTCGATAGAATGTCGTGTTTAATCTGAGTTAAGATTAAAATATAATGTTTATGTCGATGTTACTCAGAAACATGTGGTAAATTTGTAATTAAATATGCTGTTTAATTAGTACGTACGTGCATGTAACATCCCAAAAGTTGGACCAAAGTGCTTGTAGGTGCAAGCGGTAAATTTTGGCAAGAGCTTAGGGACTTAAAACAAGTAAGAGAGGAAAGAAAGAGATCACAATAGCTAATTATAGGAAAGTTAGCTTTGTCCAATTTTTTTTACATGATTTGTTAGGTTATTAATCATGATGAGTAAGGACATAAGAAATGTTAAAAAATTTGCAAATGCCTAAGAATGAGAAGGAAAAATCAGGGGAAGCCTTAGTTATGATAAATTGATTCCAAATGTATTCTTAAGGTATTACAATGTTATTGCAAGAAGAAAAAGTACAAGATTAAGGATGACAAAAACTTATTAATATTTATCATAGTACTAGTATAAGAGGATAAATGTAATTGGGATTTTACTATATAATTATATCAAGGAAAAAGAATTATTTCAAGATGTGATAAATTAAAGGAGACAGAAATTAAGGGATGCAAAAGGATGTACATTTATCATATAAGAAAGTGATAAGAGATTTTATAAAGCCTTATATGTGTGTGTATAGAAAAATGTCCAGATATATAACTGAAAAGTTTACAAGATCACAAGTATCTTTGCATAATGTGCTGTTAATTAATTGGTAAATCAATTTTGAACCAGAAAACTCACGAGGTTACTCGAAAAGAAAGAAGGGCCGATCCCTAACTAATAAAACTTTGAAATATAGTTTTAAACTTAAAGGATCAAAGTTGTATGAACTTAAAGACATAGGAACTTAATTCAATAACTAGAAACATGTAATGGATCGGAAACGCCTAAAGTAGGGTGTTATTACAGTATACGCACCTTATTATGTAGGCCATTGTTCTTGGCTTGTTCAATCTCAGCCTTTCTTCTTCGAATGACTGAGTAAGTGAAATCATCAATGATCTTGATGCTTCTGTCAAGTTGTGCTTCAGAGCCTATGTTTAGAAACTTCTTGATTTTCCAGAATGGATCAATGAATCTAAGTGTGACAATGATGTTCGCAGCATCAAAGGCTTGAGCAAAAAAATTGTCGGGTAAATTGGGAGCCAAGCTTTCTATTTCAACACCAAATCCCACCTTGCATATGGAGTCTAAAGTCATCCTCATCAGTAACTCCTAAAATGAGAAAAATTCAAGTTCCTTCAATAATCACTTCTTTTCTGCACTTGATTCTATGATATGAAATATTTATAAGGTTCCTATAAATAATTAAGAAATGGAAAGTGTTTAAAGTGGTCAGAGTGTCCAACTTATTTTTTTCAGGTTTTTGCTCTCTCCAGATACATATAAAGCATCACTTTGGTCCTTATAATAAGTCACCTTCTAAAAGAAATAGATGTTCCTTATTTTGATAGAAATTAGGGGTATCCTCCGCCGACAGCAAAAACTAATCCTCCTTCGCACCGTAGTCGTCCCGAAGGGGCATTGGTGCTGGCCAAATAACCTTCTTCATACACACCGCCAGGGATCGTAGATGTTCAGTGGGGTATTAATTACATTTTTTTCAAGATTTGTCCTTCTTTAAAATCGCACTATTGATTGTAACTTTTATGACTTTTTAGATGTAACTCCTAAACTGTGAAAATTCAAGTTTCACCTTTGTTTGTATACTTGATTCTCTAATATGAAGTATTTATAAGGATCCTATAAATAATTAAGAAACGGAACGTGGTGTGAAGTAGTCAAACTTATTTTTTATCCTATATGCACAAGTTTAAATGGAGGGTAAATTTAAAAATAAAACTAGCTTTCTGAGTGATAGAGAGTCTTTAGACTAGTAAACCTTACTACTCTTGTGAGCTTCCCGACAAGAGACTTATAACACCCTATTTTGTGTACATATACGATTTGACCCCGAGATAACCCGGGCCCACTATATATACCTGCATGTCAAGTTGTTGATTGAGGAAAGAAGAGGTGGAGAGAATGGAAGAGAGTTTGAGGCTGTAGTCTCTGAAGACTTTGGTACTGAAATCTCTTAAATTCTTGGAAGCAAACTCCAAGCTGGCAGTCTTCCTTTGTTTCCTCCAAATTTCACCATCTGAATTGAATATGCCATCTCCAAGCAGCACTTCCATATATGAATGGTACACTTCCCCCTTCATAATATAATAATTCACAACCATATATATATATATATCAGTTTGGGTATATTAAGGAAATAAAACAAGTTGGTTAAAAGTGACATGATTCTCTCAAACATTGCTGTATAACATCATATTATATATCATTGGGAGAAAACGATAAATGTATAACACAAAATATATTGAGATCAAATCTAATCTCCCAACTAGCTCTTTCATGAGGGACCGGAAGTAATACTACCTCTGATCCTTAATATAAAATCCAGCTAACTAATTTGGTAAGATTAAAAAAACACTAAATAAATTACTTAAGTATATGTTATAAGATCTCTTTGAAATATTTACATGTATCTTTATATTATATATGAACACAACCAATTTAAAGTAATATATTTATCTTTCTTAATTGCTCCAAATTAGTCGACTGAGTGTTATTGTAAGGATCAGAAATAGTACTCCCTCCGATCATTAATATAAGACATATTTACCTACTTGATTAGATTAAACATGTTAGTTAAGTTAGTCAATATGACATATATTTTCTAAAATAAATGTGTCTTACATTTAAGACCAATATCAACTCCCTAAATATATCTTCTATTAAAGACAAAAGGGGAAGTAATGCTTTAGACGAAGAATTGGAGATGATATTACCTTGGGATAATTGCTGAAGTTGGTCTTAAGGACATGTTCAACGTTAGCAGGATCAGCAATGTAAGTATAAGTTGTGAAAGGCATAGGAACCACCACAGTTTTAGATTGAGACAAGTAAGTGACAAGCCAATCATGCATCCTCTCATAGTTCATTAGTTGTTCTATTGCAGCCCCCAGAATTGGCCATGTCTTTGGCCCTTTCTTCTTCCTCTGGCTCCATCTGTGCATCACTGTCCACGTCATCACTGTCATCATCACTAGCCCCAACCCTCCCATGTTCAATAACCCTTCCTTCATGACAGATAATACAACAGACTTGTTTTCTTCGCCCATTTCACAAGCAAATGTTAATGTATGTCACAGGAAAAAAAAAATGTTTTGCTTTTGATTTGTTTGTTAGTTACTTTGTGATATAAATAATGAGAGATTCCTAAGTTAGTTAAAATGTTGGTGAAGGTATAGTTATTTTATGATTTTTGGCTGTCTTTTAAATTTAGTTTAATGATCACAATCTCGTGGTGGGTTGGGATTTGAGAGTTTAAGAAATGTTTCATTCGTTTTGTGTTCTTCACCTACCATATATTCTTTGGAAAACGAAGAATAGACATCAAGTAAATTTCTCGTGCCTTCTTAGAATTTTACTGATATCATATCAACCATCTCCCTATAGACTTTCAAAAATACAAACGTCTATAATAAAAAATAATTATATGGTTCTCTCTGATCTTTTAACTGATTGAATATTGATTATTGATTCTTTATTTGTTCTTTTTCTTTGGGATAATTGATTTTCCGGTCTCTCAGACCATAATAGAAATTGAGTCATAGGCATCTTAGTGTATATATGAGCCAAGTGGATATTATATCTGGCCTCTGATTGGGAACATAAGTGTTCTTACATTTCACGAAACAAAACTCATCTTATTCATTTGTTTGCATCATAGAACATAAAATCACCTAAAATAAGTTCATTCAAACTCACAACTATTCTTGAGATATAAATTGGGTTAACAGAATAGCCCAATTGAATTCCAGCATACCGAGGTCATCAGTGATAGTATTAGGTCTAATAATGTAAGGTCCAATAATTCATCATATTTTTTATCGTCTTTCATCTAATGGAAGAAACTGATACACTTATTATTTTTTTTAATTTAATTAAGAGTACCCGCAAGTTACTTTGGGCTTGAGATTGATCATTTTTGAAATTTTTTTGCTTTTTTCAATATGTGTGTTTTCCAAAATTCGAACGTGTTATTCTCTTTACGAGGAAGGCCACTTACCGCCTCAACAAACAGTTTGTGGTTACACACCCATCATATTATAATATTGTGGAGGAAAAACTTAACAATTCTACACAGTAATCCAAATTTGTTATCTCCAAAGATCTGGTTCTTCCCATGTGACATCATGGAAAGATCTACAAATGATAAAATAACGGAATTATTTTATTACAGCAAATACAAAAAGTCTAACTGATTCATTATTTTAATTCTTTCTTCAACGCAGAGAAAAAAAAAACGAGTTCAATAATTCAAACACATGGCAGAGATTCTGTATTATACTGTAAAGTATATTATATTTGTTTTGAAAAGTCATATACATGTCCGTCAGTGTCTATATTTGACTAAAGATTAAAAAATTCTAGCTTGCAAAGCAGGAATTTTTTATGGTTGGAGTTTCGTAACCAAAATGATATAAGATTTTTAATTTTCTCAACAAAAAAAAAAAAAGATGTAAGATTTATAAATTTTTCAACAGAATAAAAATATTGTAAAACTTACTATTTAAGTGACCAAAAGCTTATACAATTTTCATAATTACTTATTATAAATTATTACATCTAGGCTCATTTACTTTTGTAAAAGCATTTATGAAATTAAAGTTGCTTAAAGTAAATCCTCATAATAAAGCATCAACTAACAATTTTCTCAAACCAATAAAAACAGTTAAAGTCAATAAATAACTTTCAATATTACCTATACTAATTGCACTAAACTCTAATATTATATTAATTATTACTATCACGCACATTACCCTTATTAATTATGGACATACATGCAAACAAATAATTAATGCGTTTTGGAAACAAATAAGTGTCTTATAAAAAGAACCAAATACAATTGCTAGTTGGTACTTTATAATATGGACCAAAGGAAGTAATTGATATGATGTGTCCTAATTTATTTATTTTTGATATAATTGAGATTCCTTTTTAAATATATGTTTATACTTAAAAGGATAATAATTTAAAAAAGGATACGTGGTGTTTCGAGAGAAAATCAATCATTTCCTATAATAATAAAAAGAATTATACCCGTCGATGTTTTTGACTAAAGCTTTAAAAAAATCAAGAGGGCGCACCTTGAAAGTTGGCCATTTTATGGCTTCACCTGGATGATGATTGACAAATTAAAAATAATCTAAATTTTTTCACACAAAAAATGGCTTTTGAATTTACTATTTATACGTGGAAAGACATGTACGATCTTCACGTTTACTATAGATGAATACAATTTTTTTAAGTTTTTTTTTTGTTTTATAACAAGAACTCAACTCAAATACAAAACGAATAGTCAAAGCAAAAGACAAAAGGGACTAAGGTCCCAGCCCCCTCTTAATATGAGGTACACTCATCGCATCAGCAAAAAGAAACTGATAAAGGCCAATAGGAGGGTCAGAAAAGTAAGTTTCATCAGGGGTCTCCACGTGAGATAGGACCGTACTCGCCAGCCAATCCGCACATTGGTTCCCTTCCCTAAGGACATGACAGTACCTGATGTCTCATTGACGCCGAGTAACTACTCGTATCTTGGCCACCAAATGGGACTCACGAGCTGCATTACCTGGCCCCTTGACAATTTTTTTAAGTTAAAAGACCATATTCATTACTTGAAGTGCTCTTTCATGCATTCATCGAAAGGACATTCATCGAAAGGACAATTGCGTCGAATTTTAGCAATTAATATCTTTGGAAACAATATTCTTTCTTCATTCAAATTGGAAGCACACTCTTTTTTTTTCTTATTCTATTTGTGTATTTTTTTTCTAAATTCAAGAACCAATTCCCGAATTGCACAAATAAAAAAACGTGAGTATGTTGGCCAAAAAAGGCCACTATAAAAAAATTACAAATCTTGGCTCCAATGATGTCACATAAATTTTTTGAATAAAAAAATATATAATATATACTTTTACGATCCCTTCCTTCCCCCCTCCACCATTGACCAGTGACCACTCCTATATATTAAGAATATTAGCATTAAGTTTTGAAATAAATTTTCAGTTTTTTAAAATGATCCATAATAATTGAGATATGAGACAACTCAAAAGCTAGGTTGTTTAGGTTGTCAATAGCGTAATATCTCGTTGACCAAAAAAAAAAAATAGCGTAATATCTTTAAACATCACTTTCGGTGTTCACTTTATAGGAAAACCAATATGTGCTGTTTAGGTATGAAAATAACTTATATGATCGTTTAATGAGACTTCTAAATCGGATTGATGTTAATTATATGATTGTTCTAGGGTTTGATTTAATAAGTACTCCATTATTTAATATTCTATTGAAAATATATTAGTCTGTGCGAGTGAGACTACCTGATTCAAAGTCGGAGGGGGAAAATTTTTTTTGGGAGGACATTGACCATTTTACCATTAACGAAGGGAATATTAGTTTTTATTGAGAGTATATTTTAGAAATATTAAAAATTATCTATGGGTAATTTTGTAAAGATAAGAGAAAAAATTTCTCTATCAACTTTTCCTCGTCTCCCCTTCCCTTCCCTCAAACCAAACATAATCGGAAACTCATATTTAGAAAGCAAAAAGTTCAATGGGATCATGTCACATCAAGGTTCAATAATATCTAAAAAATCTCTAAACTTTTCTTGTCATTTTCACTTGTCAATAATTTCTCTTTTATTCATCGTTAACAAAGTTATTAGACTTTTTATGTAATATTTTCTATAATTGGGTTTTAGTGTGATTGTTTCAAATTGCATCTATTAAGTAGACTTACAACAAAAACTTCAGAGGGGCAACACGTTACACGGCAGCCCCCTAAACTTCATTTACCAAACATCATTAATCAAAAACATTGACTTCCAAGGCTTTCTTTGACTTTGGGACAGAGAGAGAAAAGTCTTTCTTTCATGGAGGATTGTGATTTGTGAATGTATTAATATTTAAATTTTAAAGCTACTTTGACAGTTTCACCCGCCAATCTTCCATCTTTGTCTTTACTTAAAGGCTGGAATCAGACCCAAACGGCCAAACGACACAGAGGTCCATACCAAGAAAAATAAGAAATTTAAACTCATGAACCGCCCCTCTTGAAACTCGGACTTTCATTTTCATCTTCTTCTTCTCTCATCGTTGCTCTGTCCTGATTCAATTACTCATCTTTGAAACATAGCTTCAAATTGATGGGGGAAGTAGAAGATTTTGCAGTGACCCAGATGAGGAAAGCAGTGGAGAAGCTTGGTTCTTCTGCTGAGGTGAATTTACTTATCCATTTCTCACACAATACATTACTTATTTGAGTTTTGAATCTCCGAAAATCTCTGTTTTTTTTTTTTAAAGGGTTCATGAGTTTTGAAAATTTGCAGATGTATGAAGGTCCAACGCTGATGAGGTTCTTGATTGCAAGATCAATGGACACAAATAAAGCTGCGAAGATGTTTGTTCAGTGGCAGAAGTGGAGGGCTTCAATGGTGCCTAATGGGTTCATTCCAGAATCTGAAGTAGCTGATGAATTAGCTGAAAGAAAGGTCTTTTTGCAGGGTTCGTCTCAGGATAAATTCCCTTTGTTAATTGTTCAAGCCTGCAAGCATTGTCCTTCCAAGGATCAGCTTCAATTCAAGAGTAATTCTCTCTTATTGGGTTAAATTATTTTTTTAATTTTACTCATGTTTCAATTTGGTCCTTGTAGTCATAGAAGTTTGTGATTGATTTTTTTAATTTGATTTTAGTCATTAAATCTCCATTGATGCTTTAGATATGCACAACTCATTCCAACTCATTTCCTTCACTCTAGGTAGGTGGTATCACATGCCACGTTCATTGGTGGATTTCAATCTTAACATCTATTATTATCCCTTTTCATTGCGTGGATTATGTATATTTAGAGTGCTAATATGTACTACGAAGTGGATTGATAGAGGTTTAAAACAGGGACTAACTTGGAAACATATTAAAACTATGGAGACCAATTACAAATTTTTAATCTGCAGGGACTAAATTGAAAGTTGAGTTCCAACAAGATAATTCAAGAATTTAAAAGGCTGTAACTCTTTTGTCTGTTTTGAAAAGTATGATCCTAGTGCTGTGGGTTCAAAGATGCCTCTTTTATGTATCTTGTCCTCTCATGGTGAGCCATCAGACCAGACAAATATGCACAAGAGAACTCTTCCAAATTGAAAGTCAACGGTCACACTTGGATTACTTTTCTTGACTTTCTCTGTTACTGGTTCTGCCACTTCCTTGGAATTTCATTATGATGAAATGATTTATCTAGATGAGTTTATCACTATGACTAGAGCCATACTGTAGTTAGTATCTATCAAATATTTGTGTCTGATCTTTAGCTTCTTGTACCAGACTTTTGTTGTTAAAACTCAAGTGGTCCTAGAACTAAATGTAAATCATTACAATTCTCCAGACTTCAAGTGGTCCTAAAGGTTCCACTGTTACTACAAATAATTGATCCTAGCCTAGAAGCCTATTTATCTTGTCCTCGGTGTGTGTGTCTCTCTCTCTTTGTTATAACTTTTAGTCTTTGCCAAATTATTTTATATAGTTCATCTCTTATTGAGGACATTATTTTTGTTAATTATTAGAGATGGTACAAGTCCTATTCAACATTTTTTACTTAAATGGATCCCAGGCCGGCACAAGGTCTTGTTGGGGGGGGGGGGCGAGTTTAGAAATATGGGTGGGACCCAGATCGGAACCTCATCTGAGTGGACCCGTTCCCTTTCTCTGTTTCTCTCCTATGGGACCCTTTAATACTTGTCTTTGTTTTCACGTTGAGTAAGTTTAATCTGCTTCCTTTGTCACTTCCTTTTGCTTGCTTATCTCATCTTATCCATTCAAAATAACCACAACCATCAAGGTTATATAGTTTCAGTAACAGCAGTTGAATAATTTCAAAATGTTTTGCTGTTTCTTTCATCTGGTATAAATTATCTACCCTAATTGAAATTATGGATGCTTCATTATTTAAATCAACCAACTTGCTAACCATATTAGCAGTTGGTTGTCTGTTTCCGATAAGACCCCATCAAGTAGTTTCTTTGACAAATAATCAGGTGAAGAAATTAATCTTAACCTGTCAGACAGTCAGAGGGAAATGTAGGTTTCTTACAATTTACTTATGCCTTTCCACTCTTCTTTCCTTTTCTTAATTTTATGACCTGAACAGAGATTATTGCAAAATACTGAATTTTTCTGCTGTAATTTTTATGAGAACTCAACTACTTAGCTAAATGCTTTGCTTTGTCTGTTGGTGCAGAATATGTTATTCATTTGCTTGACAAGACAATCGCAAGGTATGTCATTATTATACCAATGGTACATTCACTTACCATTTATCTCTTGAGGGATAATAGTTGTGCTGCATGCCTTAACATATTGACTACTAGTTCAGTAGCATTTTCACATATGTCAAAGTCATGGTAACCATTAAAGGAAACAACAACACTCTTGAATTTTAAAATAGAAGACCTCTGTGAACTCTGGACTAAAAAGAAGACATTAAGAATCACCTCTATGTGAAGAACGAGGAAAACATACAAATAAATCACCTGCAAGAGGCTACTTTCCGGTTTCAACAGTCTTTGCAAACCAGCATTTGGTTGAAATGAAAATGCATACACAAAGGGATGGCCAATTTCATTCAGCCTCTAGCAGTTAATTTTGATTGGAATTTAACGTTTGTATTTTAGTCAAATTCAAATATGCAAGGAATGGAAAAACTACTTTAGCTTCTAGGGAAGAAAAGGCTAGAAAAATAACAGCTTATGAACTGAGTGTAAAAAATAATGCTTTTTCAGGAGATCAACCTTTTTTAAAATAAGAAATGAATTAGTATCTTACTGAAAAGAAACAAGGGAGAAGTGACTTATTGATGATGTAGAATGTGCTTGGACAGGCTTAGTAGTAGAATGATTTATATAATTGTGCCTGGCCTGATGAGTGATATAGTCCTTCTGAGAATGCAATATGAATTGTTCTTAAACATTATGCACATATTACAGTTTTGGTCATTGAAAAATTTGAGTAGCTTCGATCTAGAACTTAAAGACAATTTATACCAGTTGACTACAGCAATCTTCAAATCGAATTGATCAAGCCCCTCTATGAACTAAAATGATGGGAAGACAACTTTTGGATGATTAAATTGATGTAAGCCTGATCTCGAGGAGTTTAAAAGGCTAATTCACTTATGTGTTTACATGTATGGCTAATTCATACATGCTTTTGAATGACTGTTTGTTCTGTTCTTCATCTATTTCCCTTATCCCTCTGTTTGCATCTGTGGGTGTTGCATCAAACAGTCATAGACTATTGAGAAATTTATAGTTATTATTTCATTGGTTTTCAGTGGTGTAAAAGGAAAGGAGATAGGAAATGAAAAGTTGATTCCAATTGTTGATCTGAAGAATCTCATGTATAAAAACATTGATGCACGGGGGTTCATCACTGGTTTTCAATTTTTACAGGTGACTATCTTTGTTTTCCTACTTGTAATATTATTTCTGGAGACTGTCACTTATGGGAGCACATAGCCATTGATTTGTACTTTCTCTCCAAGCTCTATATTTTATAACTGTTCTTGTCCACATCATGCATTTTTGTCATTGAAAGGTAAAGGTTGCACAGATACTTGCGCTCTTCATTCAGCTTATATGAAGCATGAATTGCATGAAATTATTTTGATCTGAAAATTATATGAACACAAAAAAAAAAATTAATTGTTTATTTTCATCTATTTCTTTTCCAATCTCATTTATTTTGTTTCTTTAAATTGAATTGCAGGCTTACTACCCTGAACGTCTAGCTAAGCTCTATATCCTAAATATGCCTCAGTTTTTTGTGAGGGTTTGGAAACTAATCTGCCGTTTCCTAGAGAAGGCAACTCTAGAGAAGGTAATATCAACTGTCCAATGTTTAAAATTGATAACATGCTGAAGCATGTGGAATGAAATAATTCATAATTGTCTAAGAACCATATTTAAATACTAATTTTTAATTACAAAGTTGGTAAATATATGCATGCTTACCTTCAATCTTCATGGCATTTGATTGAGGTGAAAATTGCAGTTAATTTAGTCCAAAGTTCATAGAAGGGTTTTAATACCAATGTAGTTTCTCCTTGGAATTATTCTGTGATAATGCTTTTAACTTTGGATGAGGATGAATGAAGCTGAAGTATGGTCTAAATTCAGACCAAACAAGGATTTGAGTTTGACAGCTCTCAAAGTTTAAGATTGGAAAGCCAATGCTGATACTGAAGTTCAAGACAGTTTATATATACATTTCAACTAGAAAGCAATGTCTATATATACACTAAATAGGGAGGTGAAATGTACTTTTCCCTTTAAAACTTTGGTAGGCCCATTTGAGCATGACTTTGAACTTTGAACATTCATGAATTCTATGTTACAGCTCTATAAATAGGTGGTTTTGCAAGTGTTACTCATCACAGATATCAAAGATTGATGGAATAATTTGTTGTGGGGGTGATTGCAGATAGTAGTTGTGAGTAACGAAGAGGAGAGAAGACAGTTTATAAAAGACGTTGGAGAAGAAGTTCTACCAGAAGAGTACGGTGGAAGAGCAAAGCTCACAGCTCTCCAAGATGCTGTATTGCCGCCATTGCAGAATGGAACGCATTGATTTCAAGATAACTGTCATGGCAATAGCCGACCCCGCCTAGTGAAATAAGGCTTCTTGTTGTTTGTCGTTGTGGTCATCATGATGATTATGTATGGATTATTTCAAGTCTTATAGAGGCAAGCATACAGTGCTTAATTAAAAATGACTTACCGGTGGCAATATGGAAGACTTATTTTGGAAGTAGATAATGATGAAAAATCTAATGAATAATGAACCATTTTACTTCTCTTGGACTCTATGTAGAAAGCCACATCAATGGTAATAACAAACTGTTCCTCTGTCTGTTTCTTTACATTTTCTTCTACTATGTTGCATTTATGCAATATTTTTCTTGCATCAAGTGACATAGAGTCAAGTTCTTATTGTAATTTCAATTACTTTCTTTGTTGTGAGATTCATCTGTTTGGTCCTTGAACGGCCACATACGATTTGGGTAACTTAAGCTCAAAAGAATGAAAGTTTGGTCAACATCTCGGATTTACGTGAAAACTCATATGCCCTCCTTATTTTTTATGAGGATTTCAAAATGCCTAAAATTGTTACGAGATTCATCTGTTTGCAAGATTCTAAGGCCATGAATGCCCTAGAATCACTAGAAGCTAGTGGAATCAAGAAAATTATCCCAACATAACTGCCCCATTTATGACATCAAAAGCTTCATATGCATGGCCTTGGTGTATCTTATTTACCTACCTTGTTCAACTCTAATCTGTAACCTACTTCCACCACAAGGTATTTATGGCCATTTCCACTTTGTGTTCCCTCCCAAGTTGCCAAGCTCAGGAATTAAAATTTTCAAATTATTTGTAATCTATTAAAAAAAAATTATTATTATTTTTAATTGAATTTTTATAATTTAAATTTCAAGTATTAATAATAAAATGAAAATTAATAAGTAATTTTTAAACTTTAAATCTTTTTTGAAAAAAAAAAATCCTGGGCAAATGTCAAGGTGGTTAGGGCTCAGCCTAGCCTTGTATAATGGCCCAAACGAATTGGGCCATTTTCTGAAGCCCATCTTCAAGTGAGTGGGTCTAGTTTATTGGGCCAACAGTGCTACAAAAACACCTAATTCATTTTATGTTTTTGAGTAAAAAACTATAATTTATATTAAATAGAAAAATAAAATTTAAGTACATATACATTATTTATTATAAATAAAATAAAACAATTACAAACTATAGTGGCAATATAATGAAAACATGGATATCGTAATCTCAACTAAAAGGGATGTATATATACAAATGGAAATATATTAACCAAAACGCACACATATGATAGATTCTATATAAAAAAAAGAAGTTAAATAACAGAAATTTATAAACAGGGCATACTGATGGAGCTTAAGAGGGACAGGTGGGGGCCACGGCCCCCCAAAAAAAAATTTGTTTACAATTTTTTTTTTAAAAAAATTGATATAATGTGAAAATTACATTTTGGCCCCCCATTTTTTTTTATAACATTTTTCCCTCTCTTTTTTCAGTCCCTCCCACTTAGGTCAGTCTTCATCCTCTATCTCCATCTCGAGATGCTTCGTCTTCTTCTTATCTTCCTCTCCGCCTCTCTCGACGAGTAGCCAGCTTCTTCATCCTCAGATCCCAACCTCACCCAGTCACCCTGAATGGCTGAATCCCTGTTGATCATGACGATTATAAGTTTATGACGACGCTTCTTCTCCGTCAAACCCTCTAATTCTTCCATCCCTGCATTTTCCAAGGTTACTTCATTTTCCCTCTTTTTATTTTAATTTCTACTTTTATACATTTGCAAATTTCCTATGACTCCTCTGTGTTCTTATCCCCAAATTTCTCAATTTGGTGATTCAAGTTCGGGTAGCGATTGAATATGGGTTCTCAATTTGGTTTCACTTCCTCATCTTGACTCTTGATATTAGTCACAAGAAGATGGCATATTATTGTAAAACTCATAGGTTAATTGGAAACTCTCTATATCATACTTGTTAAATTGTTATTATTGTTGTCGCTGGATGCCTGGATTGAATGGTAAATATCATTACTGAAATTGTCATTGTGTTCTTTAGAAATAACTTTATTGAGTTGCTTATGATTGGCAAAATAAATGTCAATACTGTTTTGTTTTGCAAGAGTAAAGAAATGAAGAGGAGGAACTTGATTGGTACTAACACTTTCAATTTCAAATCTTTTTGCTCGACTGTTAGTATGTGTTTGGGGTTGCTTTATGCTTTATTCTGTGGGTGGGAGATTCCTTGCTGATAATTGAATATATATTTTTTTGGTCAAAGCTGATAATTGAATATGGAAGAATCCATTTGGAGAATTATTTATCTAGGTATTACTATAGGGAAAGGCCAAAATACTAGAGGGCAATTAAGTCATGTTCTGCCATTTTTTTGTCTCGAATTGGCCCAAGTATACATTTGGCCCCCAAATATTTAATCCAAGGTCCGTCGCATACATATACCAATGGAAACTCAGGTTTCCTGGATATATGTAACAAATATAAAACCAAGAAAAGTTTCGGTAATTGATAAAAAACAAATGTGGTTATTATGCCCATCAATCTTTTATAACCAGTGACCCTAGCTGTAGCTGAAACTCTTCACTCGCTGAAACATTTTTCCAATCACCATTTGTTAGATTGTTATATTATACCGTCGTATGACTAATAAAAAGGGAATTTTTTTTAAATAAAAGTTCCAACAAAAGCGGGGTAGGCCAAGGGTGGCCAAGGCTTTTAATAAGGTTCTGAAACTCGGACTGACCACTAAACTGGTTGGGAGTACTTGTTTAATAGTCAGTAGGTCAAATCAGAGACTCGAAGTCAAACGGGTGAGAAATTAAAATTTCAGGTAATTACTAATATGAAATTCTAAATATTTTTTTAAAAAAATAAAATTCATTGAAAAAAATAAATATATACCAAACCAGGTTTATACCCTAATCAAACAAGACCGGTTTACTGACCAATTTACCAATTTCCAATTCAATTTGGCCAGTCTGATCCAGTTTCAGGCTTTTAAGGAAACTGGTATATGTATGACATGAAGTTCTAATAATTTAGAAGGGAAAAAAATGTTGAATTTAGAAATGGGGGGTCTGACAAGTGAGAACTCTTTTTTGTCAAATAATTTAGCTCTGCTCTGTCTACTGCTGCTGTATGAAGCCACGGGTCCATTGTCCAACAATTCCTATCTTTGATTTGAACCCAGTCAACTCACTTTCTATGCTACCATTTATATATATATCTAGACACACAAAACACGGTTTGAGTTTTTCTCCTTATCTTTTTCTCATTATCTCTCATTATCCTTAAATTATATCCATCCAATCAATTACAATAGTATTTTAACTTCTCTCTCTCTTCCCAATCAACGGCTCAGATGAGCCTATAAGAGAAAAGAAGAAAGAAGGTTATGAGAATATTCTCTCCCCACAAAACACACATACTATCGTATAAAACACATGTGTTATTCACAGTGATCACTGTAATTTAATTGCGGCTTCTTTTATAATCATAACCAGCCACATGCATGGACTACTAACTAGGGATGATCACGGACCGGGCTAGACCGGGTTGGAGGGCAACCCGAGGTTTGGCCCGATATGACCTCGGGCTGGAAAATTCAGCCCGAGGTCTAGTCTGGTCTGGTACCAGCCCGAGCTCGGGCTGGGCCGGACCGGACCGCTGGACTAGTCCAGGCAGTCCAGTTTTTTTCAGTTTTTTTTTCCCACTATTTTTTTCCTTTTTCCCCCCTTCTTAGGAGACAATATTTTAGCTCCAGTTTTACTTGATTTCCAAAAGTAATAAAAAGTGACTTAGTGAAAAGTGATTTCTATAAATTAAAAAGCATATTAAGATGTTCAGACTCCAGTGAGTGACTCAGTGTAGTAGTGATTTTTTTTTTTAAGAAAGAGAGCTCGGGTCAGATTGGACCAGTCCAGGGGTTTTAAGTCGCTGGACCGAGGTCCAGTCCAACCCGAGCTGTTTGGTCCGGTCCGGTCCGGTCAAATTGTCCTGGACCAATTTTTGTCCATATCAGACTGGGTCGGGTCAGACCGGACCGGGCCGGACCAACCAAACCACGGGTTTTTTGATCAACCCTACTACTAACTTAGATGAATATGCTGTAAATAATAATATATGAATTTTTGTCTGTCTTGACTATTTGATTCTAAATTCTTTGTAAAATCTAATTAGAACAAGCTTATATACTCTTTGTCCAATATCTCAAACAAGGTTAATCTCCCTAATCAGCATAACGCAGAGAGAGAGAGAGAGAAGCCGCAGATGAAATAATATTTATTTGAAAAGAGAATTTGGAACACAAGTGACCAAAACTAAACAGTAATATGTCGAAGGATATTGTGAACACTTTTTCCAGCCATGTCAGGCAAGCAATTAGTACAAAAGGTCATATCGAGAAAAAAGGTAAAAAAAAAAAAAAAAAACAAAAACAAAAAAGGTACTTATGGATTGAGTAAAATCATGTCTAATTTATTTGAACTTAAACCGCAAATTTTCGTTATATTTTTCAAATGTATGAGTTGGAATTGAAGATTTTCTATTGGTTAGATACTTCAGTCCTTAATATAAGACATATATATTTATTTAATTTGATAGGATTAAAAAAGTTAGTTAAATTAATTAATATAACATGTATTTTCTAAAACATCCTAATCTTCTCATTGACTCTTCTCCTTGATTATTATTGAAAGAGTATTAAAATGGATAAATTAGAAAAATATTGATAAATATAAAAATTATATCTTATATTTAGAATAAAGATCAACTTCCCTAATATATTCTATAGCAAGGATGGGGGCATAATAGGAAGCTCATTTACAGTACTGCGTACTACCTCCTGTCCTAATTATAAGAGCACTTTTGTAGTGTAATTTGCACTACAAAAGTGCTCCTATAATTAGGACCGGAGGAAGTATCTTCTTACTTATGTTTAGGTAAATATGTTGTTTAATTTGTAAGAAAAATATGTATTTATGGTTTAAAACTTCATAATAGATATCTTTAACTTTTAAATTTGTTCAAATAATTTCTGACAACCGATTAATCTATTATTCCACCTCCCCATGCAAGAAGATCACTTTAATTTGCCAATGAGGCAATCCAATATTATTTACTCAAATTTAACTATTGTTAAATACAATTGAAAATGTATAGCCCTCGCAAGATAAAGATTTTTTTATCAGTGAGAATGACCTAAAGTATACTATCGGTACCATGTATGTATATAATATACAAAATTTATAAAGTGTCGTTACTTTTTGTATATAAAAATTTAACAAGTTTGTCTATCTAACTAATAAAATTTAAATTCTTCCCAATTTTCCCTAATTCTTAGTATCTCAATTATTTACACTGCTTTTAAATTGATGTGAATAGCTGTATGAGGGTTTTTTTTTTTTTTTGCCTCAAGTAGCTCTCTAACCTAGTTTAAGTGATAGGGTATATGACGAATGAATGTTCATGTAGCTAGAAGCATGATATGAAGGAGTTGTGTATGCAAATAAATTTGCAAAGTTTTGTCCGTTAGGTATCCTATCATACTGAATACATAACTGCAAGTTTTTGCTCATTGAATCTGCCAATGTTGCGTCATCTACAGTAATCCCAATCAGACTCATCACATGGGATTCTTTCTCCGCTCACTCACTCTACGCATCAACCAATATATCCCTAATCTTTTGCTTCTTGGTTTTTTTTCCTTTTATATATGAATATAATATAGTTATACATACACATATATATTGTTACTAATAACACCAGAACTTGTGCATGTACATTGTTGAACCAATTAATACAAGTAAAAACAAAAGAATATAGGATATACAAATAGAGTTGAATAATAAGCTTAGATTTACAAGCTCATTTTAATTGAATGATCGAACTTGGATTATAGAGATTTCAGCCTATGATATATGAATTTATAGGCTAATATATATATATATAAACTCTTTTACACATTTGTTGATGGTTACATTTTTAAACTTTAAAATTATACTACCTCAATTCCTAATTATAGGAACACTTTTATAGTGCAATTTGCACTATAAAAGTTGCACTATAAAAATGTTCCTATAATTAAGACTGAATGGAGTACATTAAATAAAAATATTGACATCATGGTACCCCGTTATATAGCTTAATGGGTTTTTTTTAGGGGGGGTTAAGGTTTAGTAACGGGGTATATGTTTTAACCATCGATCTCTTTCCCTGGGAGTATTTTTCAAATATATGGAGCTTAAAATTTAAATTTAATGGGCTAAATAAACAGGCCATGCATGCTTGAAATTAAAGCTCGTTTGATTTTATCATTTGATAGACCCTTTTGAAAACCCGCTCCTCAAGTCTAAGTAAAAAAAAAAAAAAGCAAATTAATAAAAACGATGTAGCTGCATGCATGTAATTAATGGTGAAGATAATAAACTTGACAATTGCTGATTTAAAAAGGAGGTGAATTATGTTGTTATGAAAGAATGAGACTTTGTTTGATGTAATGTAGAATAACCTTCGTCACAACCTTGATCACCCCGCTAAAAATTGCTAACAATATAATGAGTTAATAATAAATTGTTACTCAAATAATGCTGTCACCACTGATGATTCAGTTTCTTCAAGACATGAATGAATCCCGAGAAATCGTTGATTATTAAGTTCTTCAGCTACCCTATATCATTAGCACCTACATCTACTCTAATTCATCGTGAGATTTCTTGTCTACCATCTAGCTAGCTCAATCAAATCAGCATGGACATGCATATCAGTATCATTTATTCCAAAAATAAGTAAAATATTTCTCTAATTTTTTATATAAGACTCGGTTAACTAATTTCAAAAGATTTAGAAAGTTAAATAAATTATTTAAAGTATTTATATTTATTATTTGTTTAATTCAAACTAATTAATTAATCCAACTTATAAATTGATCGTGTATATATAATCTAATGACACAAATAAATAATTATTGAAAGAAAAAGTAACATGTTATAATTAATTATCTATTTTGCTTTCATTAATCTTTCTAAATTAGCCAATGGGTTTTATATTATGGACAGGGGGAGTATTTTTAAATTTTGACCCATAATTTATCCAATCCAAGTAACTGACTTGAAGTTTAATAATTATCCATGGCAGCACAATATTCAATTATTATTGCGTCCATGCACTGAGCTGATTCAAATTCGATGGCAGATCCTCAATTTGCTTGAGAAGAGAAATGGGAGTAACGAGGAATTAGCTAGCGTTTCAATTGGTTTCTGGTTAGGGAAAATGTATGATGTGAAAAAAAGAGACAAGAAAATATATACGGTAAATAAGGGAAGAAACAGAAGTAGTCAAAAAGGGGAATATATTAGTGAGTGAGAAAGGGAATGCAGAAAATGACAAAAAGAGTTGCAGATAGCAAGTACCTTGAAAGCTACTTTAATCGTAGCACTAAACCTTGACAAGTTCCTTTCGTTGCGATAAAGTCCATGCACTTGCACAGCTCTGCACACTACATTGCTTTCACCTTTTATCGTCTTCCCATGCATCTCTCTCTCTCTCTCTCTCTCTCTCTCTCTCTCTCTATATATATATATATATATATATATATATCCGCACTTTTGATTCATACTGATATTTTCACCGTATGTAAGTAACTACTATATATATTTATTAACAACAGAGCGACAAAAAAAGGAACGTACGTACATCTTTGATAGCTACTGCTACACTTCACTTGCACCAAGAACATAATAGTCACTTCTTTTATCTATTTGTTATTTAGTAATAATTCATTAAACATATATGACTGTGTGTGTGTGTATATATCTGTGTGTGTATGAGGGCTTGTTTGTGTTTGCGTAAGAGAGAGAGAGAGAGATATGGAGGGTCGTAGAGAAAATGAGGGAGAGAAGAAACTAATTAGGGAAGAAGAAGAAGAAGATCATGAGGTTCTGAAAAAGATGATTTCCAGTCATCCTCTTTATGGTCTTTTGATTGAATCTCACTTCAACTGTTTGAAGGTATCTTCAATTATTTGTTCTTTCTTTCCGCTGCGTTATTCTTTCCCTTTTTCTTTACTTTTCCTTTCATGTGTGTTAGCTTTTCTGTACTGTGAATTGTGAAGATCTCAGCTACCATGGTGATGGTGTTTGTGGAAGGAACATGCTAGGTCTTTAGACCAAGTACGAGTGTGACAAGAGGCCTATATTAAGCTAGCTATTATGTATACCATATATATATGGAAACACATGTATATAGCTAGGGATCTTAAAGGTCTGTGTTTTATTGCCTATTACTGGTAAAGAAGATAAGGATAACATAGGGAGACAGACAATCTAGTTCTTCTTATGTCTCTTTACCAGAATTTGCAGAAAGAATGTTGTATAAGAAGGAAAATCGTGATTTAGAGTCTTTACTGTCACTTCTATAGTATATCTTTTTCAGTGAAAAGAAGACACATCTCATAACATATTCAACTAAAGAAGTTTAGGGTTTGAGAGGCAGAGGTTGATGAAAGATAGCTAATTCTAGTGAGGATGTGTAATGTCTCTTTTGAATATAATCATGAATTCCAGATATTATTATTATTTTTTTAAAAAGAACTAAAAATGTTTAGGGCAGATTACGCTACTTGGCTATAGACAAACAGTTATCATCAGATTAGCAAGCAGCCTTATTTCAGGGTTTAATTTGAACGTTTACTAGTGTCTCTGATCTCTTTTTCTTGGTTTAAAATTAATGACTCAGAAATTTAATTCAATTAATCAGAAAACAGCTTCACTATTATATAATCAAAGTTCATTGGTTATACATCTTAATAATTAATTTCTCTCTTCGTCTCTGATCAGTGCAATAATATTGTTTATTTTCAGGTGGGGTTAGGCGAATTTGGAGAAGATGATCAGTTTGATATAACAGATGCTGCTGCATGTAAGCAGAAGGCAAATTCTGTCAAAACAGCTACAACAACAACTCCAAGTTCTACTGAACTTGATCACTTCATGGTATTACACACACACACACATACCAACCGTTCAAAAGCAACATTAAATTTTAAGTGCCTTCGAGGTTTTAACTGCTAATATAAGCAAATTGACATTCATATGCAATTGGCTCCAAGTTCTACAAAACTTGATCACTTCATGCTATTATAGCAGTCCACATTAGATCTTAAGTACCTAGGTTTTAACTAAATAACTGCTAATATATGCAAATTGACACCTGATATATATATATATATATATATATATATATATATATATTGTTTCTGGGGCATTAATTAATTGGATCCATAACACTGCAGGAAGCATATTGCATGGCCTTGAGCAGCCTGAAAGAAGCCATAGAAGAACCAACGAAAGAAACAAGAGCGTTCATAAATTCAATGCACGTTGAGCTGAAGGAACTAAGCAATAATAATAATAAGCTATCACAAGATGCTACTATAGAGTGCAGCAGCAAGAAGAATCTTTGACGATGATATATGATCCATGTCATTAATTAACTATATCTATCACCACCACGCAATCATCTCTCTCTATGTGTCTGTGTTTGTGTCAGCAATAGGATAGTAAATTTTGTGGGGCTGTCAGAATGATTTTTTACAAATGTAGGTTTATGATATCAACTTTTTAAGAGAGAAGCTTATTATGGCAGCTAGCTGCTTCAATATCTCACTCTCTAGGGCAATGAGCATTATTATTATGTACTCTACTTCTGTTTTCTTTATATAAATATTTGCTTGAGTAGTTGTGTTAGGCATCAAATTAAGTATATATATATTAATTATCTTTTATTTATGTCTTCTTGTTAAGGGATTGTCAGACCAAAAGCTGCCCTAGAGCTTACTCAAACACGAAGTCCTATGCCTATATATGATCATTGTGCCAATTGAAATGACAGCAGAGAAGCTAGTCACGAATCAAAAGATATGTAAGTGACAACAAAGAAAATTCTGTTGCAGGGAGTTCTATATAGTGGAGATAAGGACTTGACCTTTTAGAATGTTACACTAGGGTTGCTATATTCTTTTATGCATTTAATTGACTTGTGAAGACACACACACACGTATATATATAAGCACTTTTATCAGTATTATATATATAAATATATCATGCTTTCGGATGAGATTTGATGATCTTGTTAACTCAAAAAACATGGGATATTGCAGACAATATGTATTATACAATATTTACCTAATTTGATTACGTTATTGTTGAAGAAACTTTAGTAAATATATCTTATATTAAGGACTTGAAGAGTATTAATTAATGATGAATCAAGAAAAATTAAATTAAATTCCTTCCTCATCGATCTCAACTATATACGTAGATCTATATGTGTGTGGACAGGTATAGCAAGTCAAAAAAAAAATGTATGTCTTGCATTATTTATATGTGCGTGTGACTCCATGCATAAAGATAGAGAACTATATCAGAGAAACTTAATTAGTGGCAGGTGCACTATATAAATTAAAGGGAGCCGAATCATTTTTGCAGGGTATCACCAACATGAAGTGAAAGGAAACTTAAACTTCAACAACAATCAATGTTTCATCATTAATTTATTAACTGATGATGATGATTTCAGAGATAGATGCCACGTTTAATAATCTGATTCCATTTATACATAATCTCCCCATATTATAATTAAAAATGCATATAAATTCAAACTCTTCATCTTTTCTACGGGTGTTTGTGGGTGATCATTTCCTTCTATGAGATCTTTTCGTGAAGTTTCTTCAACAACAAATCTAGTTGCTTTGCATTTTTTTGGTGGACCCATGGTATCTACTGCCGGTAGCAATGACTAATCCATCACACCGTAGACTAATTACTAAAGGGGTTTTAGTGCTAGCCATGAGACCCTTTTCATACACACCGCCAAGAATCGAACCCCTGACCAAATGCTTACGGAACCCAGCTAAGAGCCAACTATGCTAGGCTCTGTGTTTAATCTAGTTGCTTTATTGCTGATAAAAGTGGTGGATCATTTGTGATGGTTTTTCGAACAACCACTTCTTACAATGACTTTGTTGCTAGTAACGACGTTTGTTTACCCACAAATTTAATTGAAGGGATTATGAAGGCGATAGGGTTATTGGCTGTAACGGCGGCTACCTCTCACCTATTTTAAGTTAGGGTTATGTGGCAAATTCACCCTGAAAATACACGCCCAGGAGCAATTTTGTCTTAAAAGTTTTTTTAAGCTCAATGTAGTCTCGGAAGTCTAAAAACGTAGCAATCTTACCTTTTTCCGTTAAAAAGCTAACTGTCAATGTCAATTTTTTAATGGTTAACGTTAGTTTTTTAACGGAAAATGACAAGATTGCTCTGTTTTTAGACTTCCGAGGCTACATTGAGCCAAAAAAAACTTACAGAGCAAAATTGCTAATAGGCGTGTACTTCCAGAGCGAATTTACTACCTAACCCTTTCAGTTATTTTTAGGGTTTTTTACAATTATTATGTATTAAGTTTTTTTTTCTTTCTTGCAAACCTTTTATTTTGGGCTTGTATATCTTATTGGCTTACTTTTAATTAAATACTATTTTCTTGACCAGAAAAAATCACTCCAGCCCACCAACAATATCGAAGAACTCAGGCACACGATGATTCAATAACCTAATTATGTAGAAGGAGAATATACTGATAATAATTAACAAATAACAACTAATTACATAATAAGAAGGATGAACAGTTCAGACACTCACGGACGGGAGGAGAAACCAACCAACATAGCCTTGTCCTTTGCATTAGGCTGGGCGCCTCTTCGGCTACGGAATCCGCAATCCTAGCAGAGACCCATTTTTCTGTTCTTTAGATTTAGACTTTACATAAATTTCTGTAAGTAATATATAAAGTCTGGAAAAAAAATTATACTCACAGTCTTACATTATTTGTGGAGTAATATTTTACATAAGATTTGTGGATGGTATCTTTTTTATTAGTTTTAAATTTAACCATTATTGATTAAATATTTTTGTTATGGATTCAAATATGAGGCTCATCCAAGGTCAGCCCAACAAGAGGCAACCAATATGACATAGATATGATGATACAATATTTGGGCTTGGAGGCCCAACATTCTAAACTCTAAGCCTAAAGTACACTCTATAAATGAAGGGCAGAAGCGTTTTAGATCATGACGCTGTCAATGTACATGGATCAACAGATATCAAAACAAACCCAGAAACTCTAAGGCCTAGCTACCAGAATCAATAGTGGTAACTCGTTTGCGCGTCTCCTCACAGTAATCTCGAAGGAAGAGGACAGTCAATTTGAGTTGGGAGAATCAATCTATTTAATTAAATGATTGATTTTGGGATACATTCTTCACCGTCGAGATTCGTCTTCACCGAGACAGGATTCATTTGTTTTCCACCAATATTCATCGAGTCTTCACCAACGTGGATCTCAGTAGTCAACACTATACCCATGGCTGTTACTCCTATGAATCATGTGGACATGCCAAAGGGAAGCCACGGTCTGGTGGTTGAATCTGATAAAGTTGCGGATGATCTATACTACCTTAAAGACATTTTTACTGTTGGCAAGTCGTGTTTGAGTAGACTTGTCACTGAAAATCTTCTCAACGGTTATTGGTGGTAATGGAAAAATTGGAGCTTATTCATGTTACTTCTATATGGCCGCCGCTTTTGACTTTTCTAACGGTAAACTCATAGGAAAGGGAGAAGCGAGTTTGAATTCTAACATGTGGAAGATGCAGAACCAAATTTTTTGATTTTAAATGTGAACCATCTGAATGAAGACACCGTATCTCATGAGCACTGTGATGTTTATCTTTTTTCTAAGCATGTGAATGAAGTCAAAAGAGTTATTTCTTGTATTTCTGAATGCGAAGGAGCAGATAAGGGCAATGACAGGAACCATGATGAAGTTGTGTGAAAGAATTTGTCACATTAATGGGGTGAACCCCACTATTATCTATTGCCTTCAATTTAATATTGTCATTTGAAGAAGTTAGGGCCCGTTTGGTACATGGAAGATTTAATGAGGGAAATGAACTTAAAGGAGGGAAATGAATGGAAGGGAAGATTGGGAGAGAATTTAAAAAGTTGAGCTGTTTGGTAGACATAGGAAAGGAACTTAAGTTGTGGAAAAATGAATTGTTTGGTATGAAGAATTGAGTGTTGGTTAAGTGGGAAGGTGAGGTGAAATTCCTAAATTGTCCTCCTTTGTTTGTTCGGACGTTCGAACGAAGACGTTACGTTCGAACGTAATAGGCACCCAATTGCCTGCGTTCGAACGTAAAATCTGACAGAAAATCAGACCACAAGAACACAGGACGCATGTAGAGGAATGGATGAAGGAACAGTTTAAATGGAAAGAACATAGGGTTGAGAAGAATTTAGAAACAGAGGAAGCCGACGGTGGTGATCTAGTCTTTATTCTTCGGCGACGGTGCTTGGTAGAGAGGAAGAAGACGACAAAGATGATGGAAGAGAGTCGAAGCTCTCTGTTTTCCTCGATGCTCTGGTTGTTCTTTTGACGTCGGGTCTGTCGCTGCTGTGGTGGAGGGTGAGGGAAGAAAGGAATGTCGTTGGTGATGATGATGAAGAAGGTGAGAGTCGACAGTGACGGAAATGGAGAAGGAAGGCGGAGGAAGGAAGGATTAAATCTGATTAAACTTCTGCTTCCTCTTTTAAAACATATCCATTGTTGATAGGGGTTTTTTGGTCCAACGATTTCACTTTCCCGGGAAACTTTCACGATCCCGCCATTTTTTGAGGGATTCAATTTTCCCACGTTTAAGGAAAGATCGGACCAAGCGGGAAGTGAGATTGACGGGAGACTTGTGCAACAAACGGTTTTCTGCGTGGGAAGTCTGGCATATTCCTTTTCCCTCTCGTGAAATTCGTGTATCAAACAGGCCCTTACATACGTTGCAAATTGCCAAATCTTGTAATTGTGGGAAAGAATTTGTCACATTATTGTGGTGGACCCCACTATTATCAAGTGTCTGCTAAGTTACCAATGAAATAGAAGATGAAGTAGCTTCCAACCTATTACTCTCGTGGTTTGATTCTGGAACTTTGGTCTGTTGACAAAATTTGCGAGATACAACAACCTGCAAAGCTCTTATGATTTTAACCTCTAGAATTAATCATGTACTAAGTGGTGAAAAGCACAAACAGGATGACAATTGTGCATCTTCTTCATGTGAGTTAGGAGCAGGAGGTGGAGAACCTGTTTTGGGATCAACTAAAGCCACATGTCCAGTCACGTAGCAATGCGCAGGTGGTTAACCTGATATCAGCAGTGAAGGAATTACATGGGCTTAGTTCTCAGTAACTTAGTAGATTATTGAGGGACTCTCAAAGTTTTACTATCTACTACCTAACCAGGAAAGGATCATCGAGCAAGATTGATATGGAAAAGCTTGCAGGATCTCTTCCTTTGCATCTTATGACAGTGCTAATCTCATCTGACATGTGGTAGCTTATATCCATTAAATGGGATTATATCAACACAATGGCAAGATGTTGTTCTTGTATTGCTCGTGCACCCCAAGTGTGAGACTCATTTACAATTTCTTTAGTCATTGTGCCAGCAAAAATTGTTCGAGGAGCGCCTACTCAAGAATGAGCAACTATGTGGAAATGGAAGTATTCTTTGAAAAATCAGATGCCGGGTGAAACCAGCAAATGTGTTGTATAATGGCTACTGAAAAATCAGAATAGGGCAAGGTCAAACCAATTCAGCTAGAGATAGGCTTCCTAAATTCCATTGGTTGGATCATGCTAGTGCACAGGAGAACTTTTCACGTCAAAACAGGTTTTTTAATTACTTCCAACTTTCTATTCTCCTTGCCAATTCAAAAACCATGCTTAGAAGAAACCTTGTGTGGAGGTTTTTTAAAGTACCCATTTTAATCATTTTTCTCTATTTGATTTTCTGGGCTTGCTTTGTTGGCTTCTTATGCGTACTATACATGCTGATGGCTATTGATATTTAATATATTATACATATTACTTGTGTGGGAGATTTGTAATCTATTAAAATCAAAATATTGAAAGTTTGCAAAGAACACAAGGCGGGAAATATATTATACATATTGTTTGGCGTGGTCTTTCAAGGCTATAGAGAAATATATGATTGAAAGCAATCGGAAAGCCGAGTATATAATACCTTTCTTAGTTTCCCAGACCCGACATCTTCCTGGTTGAAAACCGGGATCATGATTTGAAGGCCGGGATTATAATCTGAAATCTGATATTACAATTTGAATCTGGTTGAAGTTCGGGATAATCATTTGAAGTCGAATTATTTTATTATAAATATCAATTTGAAGTCCCTTCTGAAATTGGGCCGAGAATCCATGGGATCGTATATCATGGAGGTAAGTCGGACTGAAGACAAGCTTGGCTTCTCAGTCGGCATCACCTCTATCTTTTTCCTGTTAGACAATTTCTTTGTAAGCCCGCAGTGTCGTTGTGGGTTTATTTGGAATAATCTGCGAGCAAGGAAGTTAAAGTTCATGAATTCTTCTGTTTCCTCTATGGCATGCCAGGGGAGTGACTCTATACTTTTATACACCTATACAATAATTCATTGCCCCCCGAATTTCACAGGTATTTGAGTTAACTAGGAAAGCATTGTGTAACACTTGTTGCATTTGGGCGCACTAGACAACTCTCATGGCAACAAGAATTTTGAGCATGAGAATCTCAAGCACACGCCGAGAGAGCAATGGAGGAACTCGTTTCAAGTAGCACTCAATGCTTATGGTGTTTTCTTACTTGGAAAATTTTCCCTTGATCTCCTCTTGTTACGCATCGTCAAGGATTATTTCTTTTTAAAGAGAGAAGAATCTTCTACCTCTTAAAAACCATCTTGTTGTCTCATCAAATGACATTTCTTTTAAAAGAATGGAGAATTCTCCTGACAATACTCTTGCAGAATTTGTGATCAGTTAAGACAGAAATTATCACCAAGATCTAGAGCAAAGTGCTCATGATAGGAGGTCAGAGGATGAAGTTCCTAATGAAGGAAAAAAGTCGAACCCCAGTTAAACTGAATCTAGTTAAAATCCAGCCTCCATGTAAAGTTTTGAAGGTGGACTCGGTTAAACTGAATCTAATTAAAATCTGGCCTCCGTGTAAAGTTTTGAAGGTGGACTAGGTTAAACTGAATCTAGTTAAAATCCGGGCTCCGTGGAAATAACAGTTAAAACGTGCTCCTTTTGGGGCATGGTAAAGCCGAAATAACGGTTAAAACATGCTCCCATTGGGACACGGTAAATCCGAAATAATGGTTAAAACGTGCTCCCCTTGGAACATGGTAAAGCCGAAATAACGGTTAAAACGTGATCGCCTTGGGACACGGTAAAGCCAAAATAACGGTTAAAACGTGCTCCCTTTGGGACACGGTAAAGCTGAAATAACGGTTAAAACGTGCATCCCTTGGGGCATGGTAAAGCCGAAAAGCCCTTGTGGCCATGATGCATCAACACTTGGGGTAATGGTGCAAATCGTCATGACGACCGTGATCAAGTCAAAATGTTTAGAGTTTGGTTACGACACTGGACCTAAACATGTGGCGGGTTGCTCTTACTTCAAGATAAATTTTCGTAAACCACACCGGGGCGTATAGTTTATGGGTGGTCCCGGACATATATTTTGCGCAAGAAACTTTTGACTCTGGCCCAGTCATCAAATGGAACCCAATTACACTGATTACAGTTAAAATCGGAGTTTCGTATGGAGTTCGACCCTACAAAGGGAACGAAGATTGAACCTGGTTACACTGATTACAGTTAAAATCCGAGTTCCGTATGGAGTCTGTCCCTACGAAGGGAACGAAGACGGAACCCGGTTACACTAATTACAGTTAAAATCCGAGTTCCATATAGAGTCCGTCCCTACGAAGGGAACGAAGACGGAACCCGGTTACACTGATTACAGTTAAAATCTGAGTTCCGTATGGAGTCCATCCCTACGAAGGGAACGAAGACGGAACTGGGTTACATTGATTATGGTTAAAATCCCCAAGGGACCCTATTATTGTTCTAATCGTGATTTGCTTACATATTATTAAATGCAGGAATATAAATCAGGAAAAATTGCTACAAAAGCAAGCAAGGGACCCTATTTCTTCTCAAACAACCAGGATAAGTTGGATATATCTCGGCCAAATCCGTGTTTCGCAATCAAACAATCAATGCATCCCGGCAGCCTAGAGACCTGAACTACCGGGCTGGAGGCAACTGTTATGGACTCAAATATGAGGCCCATCCAAGATGTAGCCTAACAAGAGGCAACCAATATGACACAGATGTGATGACATAACATTTGGACTTGAAGGCACAAGAGGCCCAACATTCCAAACCCTAACCCTAAGGTACATTCTATAAATAAAGGGTAAACCCTAAGGTACACAGATTCGACACTCTCTCTAATTTAGTATTCAGCCAACACTGTGCTCACACCCCACTCCCTTTGGCGAAAGCCTTCATACTTGTGCTCAGTGATCCTCTATCCTGATATGTATCTCATCCATGGATACCTAGGAGAGAGCTATTTGATCCAGTATCAACATACTAGTCCACCTAAGGCAAGACATCTGTGTTTTTATAACAGAACAATTTTTATTTTTGAAATGAATATTCATTAATTTTAAATTTAACCATTAAAGTGCTAAACTATTGTTTCATTTAATTCCAAATTCTTTGACCAAAATATATAATTAAATTAAATACTCAATTATTTAACAAAGGGTCCTTTCACATTTTTTTTATAAAGAGAATCTTATTAAAATCAATTTTTTAAATCATATGTAAAAATAAAAAATGTTTATATTTCATTGAAACTAAACATAACAACTATTACGAACTGAAAGCTCAATTGCGAAAATTAAAAGTGGTGAATAATAGGTGTGTAAATAGGTTGCAGTGCCTATAGTTTAACATACTTTAAGTCTAACCCAGCCAATTTAGTAAAGGGTTAAGGGGTAATTTGGCCAACCAACTATTGGCTCAGGAGTATCAGCACAAAAAACTATTAAGGGTACCAAAAATACCAACAAACTTTTAAAAAGTAGCGCCCAACGCAACGCCGTTAACCTCCGTTATCTAAGGTGCAAATTGGCTAACGAACTCTTACTTCAGGAGCGCTCAGCACAAAATTCTAAATTTTACTAAATTAAATAATTTTTTTCTCAATTGTCATTATTCAAAACTACTTGTATAAATATCTATGGACAAAAAATATTCGTTCTTTAATTTTGTCAAAATTATAATTTGTTAAAATAAACAAAAGTTTTAATTAAAAATATAATTATATGATTTAAATAAAACTAAAGGTGTTTTATAATTTATTACATATGTTAAACAAAAAATTATATGATTTATTTTTATAATAAAACTCACATAAATTTCTTTTAAAATAAAATAATAATTTTTATGAGAAAAAGAATGTATGATAAATGATATGAGAGAATTAGAGTAAAATATGTAAAAGTGCACTTATTAATCAAATAAATTAGAGTAAATTTATGTATGTAATTTTACTCTATCATGTGAAAATTATTTTTTTCTTTCGATTTTTCCGTTAACTTAATATCATTATATTCAAGATAGATAGTGTATCGTTGGGAATAAGTTATACGGCAATTGACACAATTGAACTTTAAGAATCTACTAACCTAAATTTCTTGCTATAATTTAAAGAGGGAAACAAATTATATTTATAAATTTAGATTAATAAGACTTATATTTAGAAATAAAATAAAAATAAAAATCATATTTAATAAAAATGAAAATTAAAGCATGAATAATTTTTGTCTATAAATATCTATACAAGTAGTTTTGAATAATGACAATTGAGAAAAAAATTATTTAATTTAGTAAAATTTAGAATTTTGTGCTGGGCGCTCCTAAAGTAAGAGTTCGTTGGCCAATCTGCACATTTGATAACGGAGGTTAACTTTTTGTTAACGACGTTGTGTTGGGCGCTCCTTTTTAAAAGTTTGTTGGTATTTTTGGTACTCTTAATAGTTTTTTGTGCTGGGTGCTCCTTAGCCAATAGTTGGTTGGCCAAAATGCCCCTTAACCCTTTAGTAAATAGGTCATGCTTAAGCATAGACCTATTGTTAGGCCTATTTTTATAAGGCTTAACCTACAGGCCTGTCCTATTTAATTTTTTTATAATATGTGTGTGTGTGTTATGCATAATTATATATAAACGTTAACAACTAAAACAGTCACATTAACAACAAAATCAATACCCGTTAACAACTAAAACAGTCGCATTAACAACAATATTTTAACAACTAAATCAGTCACTTTAACAACAATATCAGCCCCGGTTAACAACTAAATCAGTCAGATTAACAACTAACGTTTTAATGAAAAATCTCAGAAAATGCCCTAGAGCCCTTTTTGGTATGTGAAAGTTGTTGGGGCCTTTTTTGAAATTTTGGGCCTTAATTGGGCCCCTGTATGGATTTTCCCAAACTTATTTTTTTATATAAAAATTTTGTCATGTTTTTTTATTATAAAAAAATTCCTCTAAACAATGCAATCATTTTCTGGCCAAAAATTTAATTTTTTTCTTATTTTTTGCAAACTGAAGTCTTCGGTCTACCCAAATAAAGCCAAAACAAAAGCGAAATTGCCCAGAGCTTTGGTTTTTTTTTTTTGGTCAACATTGCCCAGAGCTCAAGTCATCAAGATATTATTCTCTCTCAACCGTCCTTCTCCAGCAACAGCACTACACGCGAAATTTCCATCCCATCGCTTCACACTGTCATGCTACTTTTACTCTCTCCCTCTAAAAAAGCCAAGTGAAAGACCTGGACTTTGCTTGCTCCTTGGGGTTGAGAGAATTCAGGTGAATCCGACTGATTTTTCGCGCGAATTGGGATTTCTTTGGTGTGAATTCGTCAGAAAAAAGGATGGTAAAATCGTCCGATAATGGTTTCGGTTCTGTGGCGCCTTTCCTGAAAAAATGTTATGAGATGGTGGACGATGAGTCCACCGATTCGCTCATATCCTGGAGCAAAAACAATGATAGCTTTATCATATGGGACATGACTGAGTTCTCCGTGAGTTTGCTTCCCAAGTATTTCAAGCACAACAATTTCTCCAGTTTCATCCGGCAGCTTAATATTTATGTGAGTGCCTTCTTCTTTCATTTTTCCTATCTTCGTTTTGCCTGGTCTTTTGTTTTGATAAGTCGATCTTCGGATTGTTTTGTTTCGTTGTATATCTTATATGTTTTGTATATATGTTGCTTAATCAGGTCTTATGAAATACCGATGCTTAGAAATTGAGCCATATATGCGTAGTGTCTTTATACATCCAACACTCAGTATCGTATGTGACGCAACTTATCAAATTACTCTGTATCTGTAATAGTGCCCGTGTATTATGCTTCTAAGGCTTGGTCAAATCGGGTTTTATTGATTGCTTTGGTGATGTTTGTGCTGTGGTTCCTGTGGGTTTTTAGTTTTTTAGCAAAGTTCTCACCCTTTCCTGGTTTGCTAGTTCCTATGCGCATATACACAGTTGAATGTGAAGGAAGGATGCCTTTTCCCGATAAAGAGAAAACCTCAAATCTTTCAGACCTTAGCATCGGAATGATGCACCATTACCTGACCCTAGAAGATATGGAATATTCTTTATACCAATTGATGATGGCTGCGGAAGTAAACGGATTTATATTTAATTATTTTGAAATATTAGTTTTGCCTGGGGATGCTCTATCCCCTGACCCTAGACTTTTAACTTAGAAATGTTGGCAGCTCTAGAAATGTTACAAACTCATTAAATCACCGTGAAATGGACCAATAGAAACAATTGCACATGGCATGTCTGTTGGTTGAGATGCTGGTTTTTTTTTTTTAAGGTAGATAGTGATATTAAATTGTTATTATTCTGTTACAATAAGGTTCTGGGGAATCATGGGATGCAAAGGCACTCTCTCAGGAGTCAGGAAAGAAGGAAAATTTTGGAACCTTCAGAAGATGTATCGCTTCATTTTTTAACTTCATCTTGATATGACTGGAAAGTAGCAATAGTAACATACCTTTTCCCAGACCTGGCAGCCATGGTTAGCAAAGTGTATTATGAATATTCTGGCCACACTGGTATTTTAAATTAATTTTTTTGAGTCATAGATGTGCCAAAGCATAAGATAGTCCACTTGTTGTATGCAAGGTTTTAACTTTCTGTTTTTTCCCTTTTTGAATCTAGATCTAATTAAACCTTTTGAAGGCTATGAGGAATTGATATTGGTGAAAGATTTGAATTTTGAATATTAAGGGTCTATTTTTCTTTATTTGAGGCAATAGAGTTTCCCTTGGAGAATATGTCTCCTGTAGTATTCTGTACGTTGGTTATAAGATAAGGTTTGCTGTTATTGTTCATTACTTCATAGTAAGATACATTTGACCTCAGGAGAGAATTGTCAAGCCCGGTTAGATATAGATTCAGTAGTATAGTATTGTTTCACAAGGTTTTGTCATACACTTTCAGCCATTCAAGTTAGACATCATTTTCTTTTGAAATATGGGCTTCTGAGAATCTGACTTGTTAGTCTAGGTTAGTTGCCGTAACATGGGAGACAGAAAAATTCTATCATTGATAATTCATAATTTATAGAGATAAACTCTCCTCAGCCTCCCACTTATCCTTCATGTGTAGGTTGATATTTCATTCTACGTCACAAAACCATCGTGATGCTTGGTAAATCTTCGTATGAAGCTAGATTGACCAGCATTATGATGTGCCCCTCTTGTGAATTGCAAATCTGTATTAACCCTAGCAATATCACTTCTAATATGGAACACAAATTAAAACATTTTATTGGCAAATGGCCATTTCTTATTAGTTCAGATTGGGGCTAGGATGGCTTCTAGTCTCAGTGATATACTAGTTTAGAGTTGCCCAATTCATGGTGAAAACATTGACGTGAGTGACTCATGACTCATCCACAATTTGGAAAAACAAGTGTGGCAGTTGTGAAAGATTAAATCCCAATTATAGCAGTAATAAGTTACTTAACCTGATTCAATTTGTTGCATGCTACCATAAAGCTGAACAACTTTTGATGTGCAAAATCATCAGGTCATCGTTTAGTTGTCATGTTTTATTCATTGTGACTAATGTGAAGGATCACATTGCCCAATATCAATAGTTGAGAACATTGTATCAGTTATTAGAAATTTCAGTTTTTAGGATATCATTACAGAGATTTATATGTACTTGAAGGTTTGCGCAATCAATTGCCACTTGCGTACCCATCCTTTGTGTATTACTTTTAGTTATCTTTATCTTGTGTACATGAATCCTGGAAGATTGATTTATTTTCTTTACTGTATTTGTTCTTTACTTGTAATAGAAATCAACATTAACAAACTTAACTATTTTTTCAGAAAGGGTAAAAAAAATTACTCCTTGAACCTTACAAGCATTTTAATGCATCTTCAACTTCCAACTCGGAACAGTTTGGCTGGACAGATGTTGTGAAATCAAATGAATGGATAATTTGTTCACTTAACTTGATCTTGATATGATATAAAAGCATAAGGCGGATTATTAGCAGGATCCTAGCTGGTGTTCCTTTTGCTTACTGACCTATTTTCTTGAAGATGTCATGAAGAGCATCTTTTCTGTTATTATTATTATTTGTATGCAAGTTAATTCCCTGTATGATTTTAAAAGTCAGTAGTATCTAACTGTAAGAACTATCAGGGTTTCAGGAAAACTGATACAGATCGCTGGGAATTTGCCAATGATGACTTCATCAGAGGTCAAAAGCATTTACTAAAGAATATATTGAGAAGAAAACATCCACATGTTGCAGATCAGCGAAAGCCATTACAACAGCAAGAGAATCGCGATGCCCCTTCTCAAGAAGTTAAATGCTATGACCTATGGAAAGAAGTTGAGAATTTGAAAGATGATAAAAATGCACTCACACAGGAGTTGGTTAAGCTTAGGCAGCACCAGGAATCATCTAAGGACAAGTTGCTGCTCCTGACCAATCGGCTCCAAGGAATGGAAAAGAATCAGCAACAGATGCTATCATTCTTGGTCATGGCCATGCAAATCCCTGGGTTCATGGTTCAGCTACTTCAGCCTAAGGAAAACGGTTGGCGTACGACCGAGACAAGCAATATGTTAGAACACAGTGTAGAAGATGTTCAGCCAGTTGCTTCTGATGGGATGATAATGAAGTATCAACCACCCTTGAGTGAAAAATTGAAGCCTGTGGTTACACCATCTTGTTTTTCAGATGAGCAACCGGAATCCAATCTCTGTACTGATGGGTTGAAAGATTATTTCATCAATTCTGACTTCTTGAAAGTACTTATGGATGAAAATTTGTGTCAAATAGATACTCATTCTCCATTTAATCTTCCAAATTTACCCGATGATAATGCCTGGGAACAGCTTCTTTTAGGTAGTCCCTTCACTGAAAATGAAGATTCAAATATGGAAAGTGACAAGCCCACCAACAATGAAATGGAGATTGAGCCTGCTATATGCGAAACACTGACTGATAAATTCCAAAATTGTGTTGGGTTGATGCCAGAAATGGACAAAACTCAGAAGAGTGGATTGGAAGTATCTGCTAGTGCTAATGGCGTTCATCTGGAGAAGCTGCAGAGTTTGGAATCCTAACTGAGGAAATAGAATTTTTGGCTTCTGAAGCAAATGAGAAATAGACAATTTTTGGTTATCTGCATCAAGTATTGAATTTAGATATGATCACAAAGAATTCCCACTTCCATGTTTCTCCCATTGGTTTGATCTTTCATTTAAAACCAGTGTGAGTCTGCTACTCTCATTCACATGTTTAGATATACAACTGCAAGAGATATAGACACCCGCACACAAAATCTAACTTGATTTTTGTGTTTTCCTTACTATTTGTAAATCCAAATTATAAGTTCTATCAACGGATTAATCCTCATTCTGGGCATCTGACAGATTTTGGCGTCTTGATGATAATGTGGAGTGTGGACAAGTACAGGGAGGATTTACATGGTAATGTTGTTATCAGGAATGATATATTTTGAATATTTTGCAGGTAAATTTGTAGGCTAGACTTGAGAAATTATAATGCAAAGAGCTGTATTTACTGTGCCACTCTAAGCAGTGGCCTATTCCTTCTGATATGCCTTATTCCATATGAATCTCTATGACACATATTGTTTTGGGAGACACCAATCTCTACCATACAACATTTAAACTTCTAGTTTCTCAATATTCAGTCTTCGGCCTCTCATTCATCACAAAGCCAGTAAATTGCATCCGTGTGTGATTATTATGATTATGATGATTTTAATTGTCGATAGACTTCGTCAGTCTTGTTTGGTGGCCAGAATAGAATGGAATAAGAAGAAAAATAAATGAAACTATAAGAAAAAGAAGTGAAAATTCTTTATTAATGATAAGAAAGACATTATGATTATCACTGTAATATATATTTAAACTTTCACGTTTGATATAAGTTATGAATCATACTTTACTGCATACAAGTTGTACAAATTGTATAACTTAATTTTAAGTGCTACGTGCAGAAGCTCAACTAATTAATTCTTAAGCGTGTTCACTGACGCATAAGCATAAACGGTTTACTGTATGCAAGTTGTAGAGTTATATATGGCTTCTTGGTTGGTCTTTGAAATATGTATTTGACTTAAATGGTTGTTTGGTAACACCAAGATTGCGGTTTCACAAGTCTTTTTTTTGGTAAGCTGTGACAAAAATCCTCTCATATGTGCCTCGTGAATTATAACAGATACCACTTTGATCCTATTTATATAACCAAATCACACATATCAAAAAGAGGTAGATAGCTCAATTATTATAGGGTAATTTTTCAACTTTACCCCATTTATGAATAAATACCTTTCAACTTTTTATTCTTTCTCTATTTTCATTAGTATGGAAAAATTATCAAACTCTCATCTATTTGGTTAAAAGGAACTTATAAATAAGATCATAATTGTTTGTCAAAAGGGACTTATAAATAGGACCAGAGTGGTATTTCTCAAAAGCTTATCCAAACACACTTCAAATAAGATGATTGAATACTACAAAAAATGACTTAAAAGTGAGACAAATGAATCCTTAAAAAAACAACGAATTAATGACGGGATTCTGATTTAGCCGTCTCTGATCAATTAGAAATATTATTGTAGGACACACACGCATGTGTGATTTTATTGTGCATCTGTTTTAGAAATATTATTGCGATGATTGATTCACTCATTGCTAGCGTGGGAACTCAAGGAACCAAGTTTATGTCTTGGTTTAAGTCCTCTGACCTCACAGAAGTAAAGTTTATGTAAAGAGCAGAAACTTCAAACCAAAACACAAACTTGTTCAGATTTTGAGTCCCTAAAATGTGGAGAGACGTTGAAGTATTGAACAAATAATGAAGATAAGAGACAATTAAGTGGAAAATGAGTAGATTAAGAGGGTGGATGAGAGGGGGATAATAAAAGCGTATACAGTTTAGTTTACAGAGCACCAACGTTTTTAAGACCAAGGACGACGCCGACGCCGATGATGTGGCCGACGGAGCCGCAGGCTAAGGTGTCGGCGAGGGTGAAGCCGGCGGGGTCACCGGTCTGCAAGCCAGAGTCCCTCGCTTCAAGCTTCAGCCCCGCCGTGGCCTTCCTGTTTGCTGATGGAGCCAACCCAAACCTTCCGGCAAACAACATCAAGCTTGTTGATGCAACCATTATCTGTTCATCTCATCATAAAACTTACATTTAATATGCATGCTTCAATTTTTTAGAATCTAGGACGCCATCAAATTAAACACTGGACTGGACTTAACAAGGCACATTTAGTCAATAGCACATGAACTCCAATGAAAGTAATTTTCAAAGATCCTTATTCAGTGCTCATGCTCATGACTCTGATGAAATCTGGATCATCTAAGATCTGATTTAATTATAGTTTCATTACAAAATGAAATGAAATTAAGTTGATTAAAAAGAGAAGGTACCAGATTAGTGGGAGAACCAATGAAATCACAGCGAACTCTCAAACCTCCCTGTCTCTTCCTCCTCATGGGCTGCACAGAAACCTGCAAACAAGTTTCTTAATTCATTATCCACATCTAAAGATTCTTAACAATATCCAGTTAGTTCATGAACAAGAAATTAAATTACAATAACATCAAATACCCAAAAAATAAAAAAAGTGAACAAGAGGGAAACGAACCAGGTTGTGAACAGGAGCAGAAGATACTTTGGGTCTGAGACCATTGAACTGAGGGAGGGAAGTCATCACTGAGCTCGACATTTCTGAAATTTATCTCTTTTTCTCTCTGCAACTTTCTTTGGTGATGATGATGGGATTTTTGGCCTCTGAGATATAATAATCCACACAGTTTTATTCTCAAGGCAGCCACATGACATGAGCCATTTGTGGCTTCCGAGTGAGTGACAGTTTTGGATAGAACATAGATACTGGATTCTGACGTGGCACTGTCTTACTGGGACATTTGAGTGGATAAGAGATCTTGAACAAGCTCACAATGTTACTGTTTACTGGACATGTCAGCGCCATCCTGCTTTCCTTGAGATTTCACTCCTTCTCATGCGACTAATTTGCATGCTCTTAATTTTAAATTTAATTTATAGGTATTAATGATTTTGATTATAAATATTAGACTTCAATCCATCTTAATTTTATAATTTTTAATTTTTGTCCCAAAATATTTTCACACCATTTTTTCGTTGACATATTTGTTAAATTTTCGACATTAACTGCCGTTGCATTTTTATACAATTTTGAAAACTTTATATGTGTTTTAACGGCCAAGGAAAATTTATGGTGTTAGATGCCCATAACAAAATACTTCATGAGCAAATTTGCTTTTGGACCTTTTTTTAAATAAAAAAAAAATAGTTAAATGAAAAATTGACTAAACTCTAAATTATGTGACTAATTTTAGGACTTACTATCTATTTAACGATGTTCCGAATTTATTTTAAAAAATTATGTAACTCAAATCCTAGTAGTATGGTATAGTTAGAAAACTAGTCTTCCTTATTTGGGATCACGATTAGACATCCCAAAAGTATTTATTTATGCAAATCAAGATAAAAATTTCTCATGTAGATTAAAAAGTAACTTTTAAAAGTTTTAATCGCCACATCAAACAAGTATTTATTGATGGTCTTTATAATTGTAAGTTTAATCATACTATTGGCTCCCTTCGTCGTTAATTGTGGTAAGTATGCTTCCTTATGAGATTTTAATCAACACCGATGCTCTATATTTGGCTACTATTTAAGTGTATTAATTCTTCCATACATTGTTGTAGGGAGTAAATGTTAGTTATTTTTTATTTAATCACGGGAGGCAAATCCTAATCCCTTGCAAGGTTTAGAGTGTAAAATGATTTTCACTTTTTTTTTTTTAATGAATGCGCTTTCTATGATTTTTGTTGTTGTTGTCCATTTGGTATCTAGAGTTTTACCTTGACTAATCCGAATCTGACCCCCGTCACGCACCTGACTGAACTTTTCTGCATTCATAAGGCTTAAATTCGAGATCTTGTTTAAGTGACACAAGTTGTTTCCTTTCCTCCTAGGTGATACCAGTGTTGGGTAGGGCAAACCGTCTATTACCCTCAGGTTAACCTAGGAGCTAGGATGCCTCCCCCAGTGCCTTGACCAACTCCAAGATCGAACCTTCTTCCTTTGATGAGAGTGTCCGACCTTTTTGTCAGTTAAACCCAAGGACAAGGGGTGCTTTCTTTCTTTATTGCTAGTTAGGACCCGTTTGTTACAAAGAAAGTTTGGGGTGGGAAAGGGAAGATCCCAATCTTCCCATGGATTTTGGCTGTTTGTTACACAGAAAGTCCAGTCAGCATCTTCCAGTGAGGGTCCATCTTCCCTCATTTGAGGGAAAGTGCTTTCCATCCGAAAATGGAAGGAAAGCTGTCATCTTCCCAGGAAGATGGTTTTTAATTTGGCGAAATTTTTTTCTTCAATAGTTCGAACTTAACAATAATATATTTTTTTTAAAATATATTTTAGAAAAAAAATATTTTTTTCTTATTTTGAATTAATTTCTTTTGAGGGTAAAATAGACATTTCCTAATTGTTTACCAACTTTCCCTCTTCATTTTCTTCCTACCAAACAACTCAAACCATCTTCCATCATCTTTCAAATCTTCCTTTCCTTTCCTTTCCCTCCTCCAAAGTTCATTTCCTTCCCCAAACTTTCTTTATAACAAACGGGTCCTTAATGAAAGTAGACATAAGCCTTAGACTAACCTATTGGGCTGGCCCACTGTTACACATGACGTAAAACAGAAATAAAACACACATATCGCAGGCCATATGGGCTTTAACAAAAACATTATGGCCCAACTATGTTATCAATTTTAATTTTCATTATCTTGATTCAGAAATATTAGGTTCTCACAAATTTGGATTGATTTGGTTAATCGGTTCAGTTTGATTTTTTTGGAAGGAGATCCCTCATCATCCTCCCTCTCATTATCCCTTATCGTCGTCATCTGGACCGTCCATTTTTTGATCCAACGAACCAGAGGGATTTCCAAAAGACCGCGTGCGGTTTTTTGGAAATTCTCTCTGAATCGTTGGATAAAAAATTGGACGGTAGAGATGGCGACGATGGGGGATAATGAGAGGGGGCGAAAATGAGAGAAACCAGACTCTGATTTTTCAAAATCAGCTCTATTCCGTTTTTGGTTATTTTAACTAAAAATTGAATTGAAATACTGATAATGCTCACCCTAGTCCAAACAGTCCGATCAATAGTCAAGCCAGAATGACATATAAATAAATTAAAAAATTATAGGCATAAATATGAAATTTTTACATAACTTAAAAATAAACATAAGCAAACTTACATGTAACAATATCTTTCCCGAATATCAAGTCCCAGCACAATAAAATCATAAGATCCTGCGTTGATAGTTTACCAATCTATTGGTGTACATATTTTGCCAGTTACGATGGAATCACACCTAAGAGGTGTTTAAAAGCCCCTACATAATTTTTTGGTAACAATTGAATAGCAATGCAACCATCTTTACATCTTGCCCTATTTTGGCGAAGCAATTTGAGGATGCTAGAGCTTAGTTATGCTTGGTTTCAATGACCCCAAGAGATTTAATTAAGGGACACAATTTTGTGGAGGATAAGCATGAGGGGTGATTTTTCATTCATAAGGACAATTAGATTAAGAATTGAAATTAAGGAACTCAAGTTGACAGGTTAAATATTAAGGAACTAAAACTTGGGTACGGAAGAGATTATTTATGCCTTGAAAGTGCATAGTATACATATTAATATTCCTATGTAGGGTTTGATATTCTCTATCAAATAAAGAAGGAAGCAAAATCAAAGAAGTTCAAGCAAGAGGAGGTAATTAGGAAGAAGAAGCAAAAGGTACTACAATTTACGGGATAAGTACCAATTTTGTCACGGAAGTTTTCCCTAAGGAGCACTGGTAAGACGAAAGTTTTTTTTTGTCTCATTTTTGCCATGGAAGTCTGAAAAACGTAGCAAAAATGCCCTACCGTCACGGAATTGCCACATGGACCGTTAAAATGACACATGGCGTCTGATGGAAGGCCACGCAAGAAGAGAAATTGGACACATAGATGGGCACATAAGCTCCTCCTCTCACATGTGTTAGGGCTGACGGTATTAGACGATATTAGGGCATTAGATGATATTAGGGCAGAGCAGAGCGAGAGAGGAAATTTGAGAACGAGAAATCGAGGAACAGAGCAATCGACACGACCTGAACTAGAAAGAGGCGAAATCGATGAACGAAGGTGAAACTGAGCGGTCACAACGAGAGAAAGTGGGGTGCATGTGTTTTGTGAGTTAGCGAGCAGTTCAATTGGGAGGAAGAGAACAGTGAAATTGCGATTGTGTGGCGCATGTGCTGTCTAAATCAGTAGCAAAGCAGAGATCCATCCTCGGTTTTCAGGTATGGAATCTATGAAAACATGTAAAGTATATTTGTTGTTGAACTTTTGCTTGCTTTATGAGTTAAATAGTGGAATACCGAAGTGGCCCTTTGTCTTTGTTTTTTTTTCCTTTGGCGTGTTGTCATTTTTCTGTTTGCGTAATGTTGGTTGGGATAAATTAATGTAGGGTAAATGTTGAATGGCAATAGAGGGCTGTGATGGTCCTGTCGGTGGTCTAAACAGTGGTCCAGAGGGTGGGACCGATGAGCATTTCGAAGATGTGGTTGAGGGGAACGTATTTGTTAACGAGGGAGATGATAGAGACAAAAACGAAGGTGATGAACCCTTTAATGAAATAGGAGATGATAATGGAGACAACGCAAAGGTAATTCCAAGTGAAGGCAAGGACGAAGGTGAGGATGAAGACGATATTGATTCTGAGGGTGATACTGATGGTGAGGATGAAGAGGGTTCAAATGAGGATGAAGGTCTACTGAGTTTCATATTGGGTGAGACATTTGCAAACAAGAAGGAGGTAGTTGCAGCCATTAATAACTATGTCATCCATGTTGGAGTTAAGTTGAGGATCGTTAAAAGTGATGACCCTACAAGAATTCTAGTCCAATGTCAACAAGGGTGCCCATTTGTGTTGTATGCCTCCAAAGATGGGCCACATCCGAGTCTAAAAGTGAAGACTCTGTTGTTGGAACATAGTTGTAGCTGGGAGTTTAAGAATCCTAGGGCGTCAATAAAGTGGCTAGCTGACTATTTCAAGAAGAAGGTGCAAGAGAGGCCAAATTACAAAATTGCAGACATGAAGAAGGATGCAGAAGATGAATTGTTGGTTAGTGTTAGCATATACAAATGTAAAAGAGCTATGAGGTTAATTATGGAGGGGATGGAAGGAAGTTACATTGACGAGTTCAACCACTTGGAAGCTTATTGTAATGAGCTGAAAAAATCAAATTCGGGGTCAGATGTGTCTTTTGAACTAAGAAAAGAAGGAAGAATATTATTTAAGCCCCAAATAAAGAAAATGCAAAATACAAATTTACTCTTGAAAAATTTAAATTAATCCACCAAAATTTAGCCATAATTATAATCAAATCTTAGAGATGATTAATGGAAGCATATGAAAGAGAGAACTCAATTGGTCACAAACAATGGCATTGATAGTGTAATCACAAAGAAGAAACTTGACGAGCGTAGCCAGAAGTATTGGTAATGGACACCACCGTTTTGTTTCCGACCTAAAACCAGACATATGCTGTAACACCCAGTTTTCATATTGTTTTGATCAGAGTTGAGCGTTGGAAATTTTTTTCAAAATAAAGAGTAACTGAATAACATTGCTTACAGTGTATATGGCTGCTCATACGGCAGTACATTCATCCAAGTATTTAATATGATAAAGTACATATCAAAACATATCAAAACAACAATGTCTTCGTCTGGTTTTCACGCTGGCACCTTACCCTTGTCCTCGATCTTGTATTCCCTAGATCCTGAAGCTAAGGTAAGAGCTGAGGTCCAATGCCCACTATAACATCCCATTTTCAAAAGCAGTATATTTTTTTTCATCAAACATCATTTCAAAATCATCAGAGTAGAGAACCGGAGCAATTGAGTAAATGATATGTATATATAAAGTGCCGTAAGTCTGGCTGGCTTTTTACAACAGCGGTACAGTAACCAAGTTTTTCAAAAGTGAAGTACAACAACAAAAGGCTTCCGCCGGAACAACAAAAGAAGTTTTCAGCCGGAACTTCTACGCGGGCTGCTTGTCTCTCTCCTCGGTCCTCCAGAACCTGACGCTATGTAGCAGGGCCGAGATCCGGCAAGACTGGATCTCGTGTAACTGATTAACCTCATGTTTATGTATACACATACAAACCACAAACATCCACAATATCATCAGCACATACAATCACTCTATCACAAACCATGCATATGTGATGCCCCCAGCATGCAGACATATTGCCCCCAGCATACTGACAGATTGCCCCCAGCATACTGACATATTGCCCCCAGCATACCGACATAACATCTAACCACTATATGCATTCAAACAGTATAACAACTATACAACACACATACCACATATATGCATACCATAAACATCAGAGTTAGTGTTACAGTACGGGAACGCACATACAAAAGATCCCAACAAGATATCTAAACACACAACAAATCATCAAACACATATATGCATACGATAAACATCGAGTTAAGCTTACCAAGACGCGAACGCACCTTCGTTGATCAGAACGGTATTTCGCTTCGAATACTGAGACGACAAAGAGGTCAAAACGTAATCAGGGATATCCTATCAACATAACAACGCATTTGTTAAGGATCTATCATTACGACAGACATTTTATTCATAAATGACTATTTTACCCCTGACCCCCTAATCGGCGGAATTTTCCCTCCAACCATGCTGGTCGACATCCCCATTCTAATAGCCATCAATATTGCTTTTAAATTGCCAAATGCTTTAGGTTATTATATAATATATTCTCTTTCCTAAATCCATTTGTTTTCACACATATACTCACTTTTCCATTTCGGTTTATACACACGCACACTTCAATCAATTCGATATATATATATATATATATATATATATATATATATATATATATATATATATATAATAATCAATTTGAAACCCTCCCAATAAATATGCTTTTAACCATTACCCATAATATCATAATTTAATATATCACACTTCCTCTTTCTTTCACTCTTCAATATTTCGAATTGCATGGGCAATTCTTGGCCAAGGAAATTGTTCTCCCACTTGCCAAAATATCCTAAGTTCTATGTGCTCCCATTGGCTTGTTGAAATCTTTGACTCTTCAACAACTTACCCACTAAGTTTTCTACTCTAATTTCTTCAATTTTTCTTCTTCTTTTTTTCTTCTATTATTTCCACTTGCATATTCACTTTACACCTACACAATTTAAACATTTCTTCTTTCCTCCTTTTCAATGATTTCGGCTGCACATATACAACCACCAACAATCAATTTGGTTTCCTCCTTTGTTGATTTTTCACTATTTCTTAAATAAGTTTGTGAATTCATTTTCTCATGCTTAAACAATTAGCCAATAATTATCTATTTAATCACCTACTAATTGTTGACAATTTTCTTAATTAGGATTAATCATTTTCTCACAAACTTTTTACTGACATTGGTATTTTACGCTCCAAGTAAAATATTAAAAATCATGGGGTCAATTATGGCCGCACAATACTTTTTGATTTTTCTCCTTAAAATTTTTCCAAGGTAATAATTTAACAAATTAGCTAAATTAGGGACAATATTCTTCCCTATTTCAAATAAATATTTATTTGCCTATTTATAACATTTTCAGGGTATTTTATAACCCATAAATATTTTAGGGACCTATTTGCAAACTTTCAAACGTTTTAGGGACCTAACTGCACATTATCTAATTTCAAGAGAAATTACCCTAATAACAGGATAAATTCAATACAAGGTGTTTGAGACCTCATATTCACCTATTTTTATTAGGCATTATTTACTGAGATTTTTAGGGTTTTACATTTCAACTCCCGTTAAATAAAATTTCGTCCTCGAAATTTGCACTCTACCATCTAAACTTCGTACTTAACTAAACTTCGGACTATACGTGTAACATCCCACCTTTTCACAAGCAGTATAATTTTTTTTTCAAAACATCATTTCAAATCATCAGAGTAGAGCATTTGAGCGGAAGAGTAACTGATATATATTTATAAATTGCCGTAAGTCTGGCTGGATACAACAACGGTACAGTAACCGTGTGTTTCAAAGGTACATAATAACAGAAAAGAAGGCTTCCGTTGGGACAACAAAAGGAAGTCTTCAGCCGGGTCCTCTACTCGGGCTGCTTGCCTCTCTCCTCGGTCCTCAGTCCTCCGGAGCCTGACGCTATAGCTGAGATCCAATTTACCACATTGGATCTCAGGTAACGGTTAACCTCATATTCACATATACAGTATATAGTCCACAATCATTCATATTAACAGTATAACAGATGTGTCACACGGAGTGCATAAAGATGTATCACACGTAGTGCATGTAGATGGGTCACACGTAGTGCATGTAGATGTATCACACGTAGTGCATGTATCCAAAAGCACATAGCAAAACTCACAACATATCAACAAACCCTCAACCACAAATACGCATATAGTAAACATCAGAGTTAGTGTTACAGTACGCGAACGTACCTTCGTTGACGGAATTCTGGCACGTTTTACGGAAAACGGTACTTTTGACAGAAAACAGTATTTCCTGACAGCGGTTCGTGATTACGGATATCCTATCAACATAACAATGTACTTGTTAATGATCTAGCATTACGACGGACATTTTTAGTCAAAATGACTATTTTGCCCCCGACCCCTAATCGCGAATTTCGCCAAAGACTTCATTACTTTGACCTTAATCTTCCAAAATTTCAACATAACTCCTCCTCCAACATAATTTTCAAAACATAAACAATATTAATTAATGATTCACATCATAACAGACATTTTAGGTAAAAATTACCATTTTGCCCCTACCCTTACTAGTTGGTGGAATTTCGCCAGAGCTTCGCTATTTTAACTCTAATCTTCCAAAATTTTGCCTTAACTTCGACCCCACCAATATTTTCGAAATAATGACTAAAATACCCCTAACATATGATGTCTAATCATACTTGGAAGATTAAAGACTAAACTAGCATTTATACTCTAACTACTAAAAGAACTACGAAAGCTTGAGTACCAAAAAACTTACCCAGAGCTTCACTGCGAATTTCCCCGGACTCCTCCCCCAGAGATTCTCTCTCTAAATTCTCTCTAGGATCTCAACTTTGGTGTGAAAGTGAAGAGGAAGGGGGGTATTTATAGAAATCCCGGATGGCATTTCGGTAGTTAATTCAAACTTTACCAGAACGAACACCGACCGCCGAATCGCACTTCGCCACGTGTCAGGATCCTCACCATGCCACTTGTCCCATTTGTCCTTCCCTCCTAGGTGGCATGTTGTGATATCATCAATAATGATGTCACACGGTACTTTCTGCTCCTGGCCGGATGAAATTTCCCCGACCGGTACCTGACTCGCGTAATTTCGGAGAAATCTCAAAATTCTGGTTAACTAACTTTGAAGATCTTCTCTTCCTTACTAGAAATGTCTATTCTAATCTAAATCTTGATTCCATACAGGGCATTCCGTGTTCACCTAAGTTTCTCGAAAGGCGTGTCTGCCACTTTAACGAATTTCTCGAATCATCAACTTCTGGACAAAAATTCACTGATTCCAAATATGTCCAGATAATTTCAAACTCATTTCTAGATGTTGAGTTAGAATTTATTTTCTTCAGATCCAAAATGTGACTATCTGCATTTTTTTCCTATTTCGTCTTATTAGGAAAATGCTCTATCGGTGTCGAAATTAACTTCCGGAAGAGTTCAACGGAAGATAGAAATTCACTTATCAATATTTTACCTTGACTTTGAAATTTATATTCCTGGTTCTCTAGATAGGGTCCGTTTACTATTTATTCCATTACTATTCACTACAATTAATTATATTATAAAATAATATAACTTTAATTAATTATATTATAAAATATTATAACTTACAAACTATGTTTCTATTTTTTTTTCTGCCCATTTTTTTTTAATTTCGTTTTTTTATATTTGATTAATTATTTAATTAATTATTTAATTAATTAAATAATTATTTTTACATAATTTTTACAAAATTTTCCTATTGGTCTATTCTTGCATTTAGGCTTAAAAATACCTAAACTCAACTATTTTTCCCCAAAATTTCCAATTAATTAGCAAACATATTTTTACTAATTTTAAGCCAAAAACCACTAATTTTAGGGTTTCATATAATTATTCATGAATTTCCTTTGCTTATGCTTAAGTAATTAGCTAATAATTACTCAATTACCTTTTTATCAACAGTTGATAATTTTCTTAATTAGAATTCCTTATTACCTCATCACTTTTACACTGATATTTCTGTTTCCATGTCCTTTGAAATATTTTAGGATTTTTCATAATTTTTTCTAAGTTTATTCATGTCCCTTAGGGGCATTTTTGTCATTTTGGCACTTTGGCCCTTAAATTCCCTAATTTCCTACAGAATTCAACATAGAAAAATAGACTATATTTACACAAGTCTGGAGATCTTAAACTCACTTATCAGAAATATCCAATTCCAGATAATAAATATCCGGGTATTACAATACGCGTCGGATCTTTACTTTGTCTGCCAGTCGCTCCTCCTGGTGATCGAGACTTCGTTTGGTTTGACCGCAACGATCTTGTCATATCGTACTTTGATATATAGTGTTTCCCGTGGTTCCCACACACCGCGGTCAACACCACAAATACCAAAATGTCTCCATGGAATACACCATGGCAACACAAGATACTTCAAACGTTTCCATGGCGCCCACACACCATGGCAACATAAGATACCTCCTACTCAATGACATGATCACAGTCGGATTGTGATAATGAAGAAAACATGGAACACGTGTCTAAAATCTAACTCGTATATTCCGGATCTACTACTGGAATCGTCTGTGGTTGTCTACCTCCTCTTCTACCTCTGCCTCGGCCTCTGGGAGCTTCGGCTCCTCTTAGTTTCTCCATGTCGCGTTCTTTTTCCTTTATTAGGGAAAACGTCAGATTTTACAAGGAAAACATCGATTAGTATATCACGGACTCGTAGTATCCACACTACTAACGAGCAAACACCCACATGCATCAACAACAAAAAGACACTCGCAATATCTCTTCTGTTCATAATCTCATTGGTTCGTTCTTCTCAGGAACGGGTACAGAAACACGCATCGGGAGTATCTCTACATGAGTCAAATATTGCATGTACATATCTTTGTTGGTCACAGAATTTCGTCTGGCGTGATCCAAATTTTCATATAAGCTCTGGATTAGAGTGATGCACTGACAGAGGGTGGTACACTGATTCAGGATGGTACACCGGTTCAATCTGATATACTGAAATAGGGTGGTACACTGACTCAAGGCTATATCAGTACTCATTTCCAAAATATGCTACAAGTTTAAAACGCTTTTGAACATAACTCCATTAATCGAACAGAATGGCTAGGTAAGTGTCTACCATGGGGGCCTCACCGACTTATACGGCGACTTATGGCACACCCACGTAGACTAGCCTTGCCTTCGGCACCAAACTGTCCGTAATAATATAGTTAAATTCATGCCAGGACTATCGCTTCGATACAAAAATGTAACATCCCATTTTCAAAAGCAAGATAATTTTTTTCATCAAACATTATTTCAAAATCATCGAGTAGAGCAACTGAGCAATTGAGTAACCGATATGTATATATAAAGTGCCGTAAGTTTGGTCGGGCTTTTTACAACAAATGCAGACAAGGGAACCTGACGCTATGTTAAGGGCTGAGATCCAGCGCACCGGATCTCAAGTAACGGTTAACCTCATGTTTATGTATACACATACAAACCACAAATATCCATAATATCATCAGCACATACAATCACTCTATCACAACCCATGCATATGTAATGCCCCCAGCATGCAGACATATTGCCCCCAGCATACTAACATAACCTCTAACCACTATATGCATTCAAACAGTATAACAACTGTAATACCCTAACATCTGAATTAGGGAAAATATCATAATGATCTTAAGTACTGTGGGAATTAAAGGAAAAACTCTTGGAAATTAGGAGAAAAATAATAATGTGCCAAAATGACGAAAATGCCCTTGGGGGACATAGATAACTTCGGAAAATTGTGAAAAATCCTGAAAGGTAGTAAAATAATTATTAAAATTGAGAGAATATATTGTCTCTAATTTTTGTAATTTAATAAATTATAAGCTTGGAAGAATTGTAAAATAAAAATTATAAAGTATTTGGAGATTATAACTAACTCCATAATTATTGATATTTTACAAGGGAAATAAAATAGCAATGTTAGTCCAGATTGTGAGAGGAAGTAATTAGTTCTAAATAAGAAAATTATCAAAAGATAATAAGTGATTGATTAAATAATTATTGGTTAATTATTTAAGCTTGAACAATGGAATAATTGTGATAAATTATGTAGAACTCTATAATTAATGGTTTATGGCTAGAAAATTAGCATAAATATGTTTGCTAATTAATTGGAAAATATTGAGAAAAATAAATGAGATTAAGTAATTTTGAGCCTAAAAACAAGTATGGGTCAATAGGAAAATTTTGTAAAAAATTATATAAAAAAATTATTAAATAATTATTTTATATAATAATTAAATAATAATAAATAAAGAAAATTAAAAAAAGAAAATTGTGTGTGTGTGTGCCGACATCTTATGGAGGAAAAAAAAGAAAAAAATATAGGTGGAGTGTTAAACTAAAACACCTAATTAAAATAATAAATAAAGTAAAAAGTAAAAAGTAAATAAACACCGATAGGAATTGGATTCTATCTAACCAGGAACAAGATTTCTAAAGTCAAAATATATTATTGATGACTGGATTTTTATCTTGAATTGAGCTGTACCTGGAGTCATTTCCGAGATCGGTAGAAGAAGTTAGTAATAAGACGAAATAGGAAAAATCTGAGAAAAATGCAGATAGTCACAGATTTAGAATTTGAAGGAAATAAATTATAACTCAACATTTGGAGATAAGTTTATGATTATCTGGACATATTTGGAATAAGGGAATTTTTGTCGAGAAGTTGATGATTCCGGAATTTAATTCCGTAACCGAGCACGTCTTTCGAGAAACTTCGGCTGGACCGTTGAAACCCTGTATGGGATCAAAAATTAAGTTAACTTAGATACTTCTAATCAGAAAGAGAAGATCTTCAAAGTTGTGAATCCAGAATTTTGAGATTTTCCGAGATTACGCGAATCGAACACCGATCGGGGAACTTTATCAGATAAAGCTCCATAAAGCAAGAAGCTAATGATCATTCTCTTGACTTTTTGAAGTGGGCAGGTCGGCCAAAGGCATTCCATAGCCAAGAGTGATTTTTCTAAGAAACCCTAGAATGCATGGTTGATATGGAAGAGAAAATTACAAGTTTGGAAAGTGAAAATTACCAAGTTGGACCCAATTTTCTCCTATAAATAGACCCTTCCTCTTCACTTCATTCTTCACAATTCAAAGAGCAATTTCGAAAGTTAGAGAGAGGTTAGAGAGAAGGAGGAGTCCGTGGAATTCTGCAGCGAAGCTCTGAGTAAGTTCTTCGATACTTAGTCTTAAGCTTCCGTAGTTCTTTCGGTAGTTAGAGTAGAAATGTTAGATTAGTCTTTAATCTTCCAAGTATGATTAGATATCATATGCTAGGGGTATTTTAGTCATTATTTCGAAAATCATGGTGGGGTCAAAGTTCTGGCCAAATTTTGGAAGATTAGAGTCAAAGTAACGAAGTGCTGGTGAAATTCCGCCGATTAGGGGGTCAGGGGTAAAATGGTCATTTTGACTAAAAAATGTCCGTCGTAATGATAGATTCTTAACAAGCACGTTGTTATATTGATAGGATATCTCTGATAAGGTTCTGACCTACCTTCGTACCGTATTCCGCTAGAAATACCGACGACCGACAACGAAGGTACGTTCGCGTACTGTAACACTAACTCTAATGGATATAGTATGCGTGTAAGCGATGTGTATATGATATGTTTGTGATGTGTGTATGATGTGTATATATGTGGGGTGTTGTTGGAATGCATATTATGATAGAAAATACCTGTATGCATGCTGGGAGCGATATATCTGTGAGGCTAGGAGCGATACATCTGTAATGCTGGGAGCGATACGTTTGCATGCTGGGAGCGATACATGTGCATTGGTTGGGTGTGTGATATATGTTGTGAATGTTGTCTTGTAACCCATATGTGTGTCTGTATACATGAGGTTAACCGTTACCTGAGATCCGGTGCGGATCTCAGCTCTTAACATAGCGTCAGGCTCCGGAGGAATAGGGACCGAGGAGAGAGGCAAGCAGCCCGAGTAGAAGACCCGGCTGAAGACTTCCTTTTGTTGTTCCAGCGGAAGCCTTCCTTTCTGTTATTATGTACTTTTGAAACACATGGTTACTGTACCGCTGTTGTATCCAGCCAGACTTACGGCATTTTATAAATATATATCAGTTACTCTTCCGCTCAAATGCTCTACTCTGATGAAAAAAAATTATACTGCTTTTGAAAAGTTGGGGTGTTACAACAACTATACAACACACATACCACATATATGCATACCATAAACATCAGAGTTAGTGTTACAGTACGGGAACGTACATACAGTATCCCAACAGTATCTAAACACACAACAAATCATCAAACACATATATGCATACGATAAACATCAGAGTTAAGGTTACCAGTACGCGAACGTACCTTCGTTGACGGTAAACGGTATTTCTGCCGGAATACGGTACGACAGTAGGTCAAAACGTAATCAGGGATATCCTATCAACATAACAACGCATTTGTTAAGGATCTATCATTACGACGGACATTTTATTCATAAATGACTATTTTACCCCTGACCCCCTAATCGGCGGAATTTCGCCAGCACTTCGTTACTTTGACCCTAATCTTCCAAAATTTCAACATAACTCCTACTCCAACATATTTTCCAAAATATATATCATATTTAATCCTAAAACATGATATCTAAAATATACTGGAAGATTAAAGATCAAAACAACAACTACCCTAAAACTTCAAGAACTACCGAACTAAAGACTAGAACCGAAGAACTTACCCGTTGAAGAACTTCACTACAACTTTCTCCAGAGCTCCTCTCTCTAACTTCTCTCTACCCTTCCTTAGAATGGTTTTTGGTTTGCAAATTATGAAGAGGCAACCCCTCTATTTATAGCCAAAGTCCTAAGGTTAAATTGGTCATTTACAAGGTGACTCAAAGTTTCTTCTTCCTTCTCAACCATAGGATTAATAAACACTTTATCTATTCCAATCCCCTCCCTCCAACCATGCTGGTCGAAATCCCCATTCTAATAGCCATCAATGTTGCTTTTAAATTGCCAAATGCTTTAGGTTATTATATAATATATTCTCTTTCCTAAATCCATTTGTTTTCACACATATACTCACTTTTCCATTTCGGTTTATACACACGCACACTTCAATCAATTCGGCTGGATATATATATATATATATATATATATATATATATATATATATATATATATATATATAATAATCAATTTGAAACCCTCCCAATTTGACTTTTTCAAACTTTGTTTTTGATTCATTGATTGAAAAGGAAAATCCTTTATGCTAGCCGACCTCTTTCCTTGATCAACCAAATATGCTTTCAACACTACTACAAAAATGCTAAACAACGACCTAAATAAGACCCAATTAACGACCCTTTTCTGAGGGACGTCTTGGAGGGGGTAGAGGAAAATTTCTAAAATGGCGATTGATCCTAAATAAGGCGAACTGATTTAGATCGATCGCTTTATATAGGTAAATAAGGCGACTCGATTTCAAATCGCCGCCCTTAAGAAGACCCGATTAATATAGAGTTCGCTTAAAGGCGACCTTATATTCAATCGTCGCCTTAATGAGTTCATAAGGCAACCCGATCTTGGATTCAAGTCGCCTTATGATAACAAAGGCGACTCCGATTTCAAAATCGTGTCGCCTTTCTTGAAATTAAGGCGACTCGATCTTCTATTCAAAGTCGCTTATTTAACAAAGGCGACCGATTTCAAAATCAGTCGCCTTTGTTGAAATTTTTTTTAAAAAAAATAAACTACAAACTATGAGATATCTACCAAGTTTTTAATTTGCATCACCGAAACCACCAAGCAACACAAGAATCACACTAACACAATACATAAAACAATATATATATAATACCAAAATTGCATATTCTGTACAGACAAAACACCAAATAGATACAAATGAACAACAGTAGCAAATTAAAGAATCACTAACACAATAACATATTAATCATGCTCACTACTAACTAGGCGCTATGTGTTGAAGAAGATATCTAGATATCATGTCTCGAACCGAATCGATCTCATCCTCGCGAGTACGGATCCTTAGTACCCAAAACCGTAAATTGGGGAAACAAGGTATAAGATAAACCAATTAAGTGAAGGAAATAATTAACAACTCAAGTACAACAACAAAAATTAAATAAACTTGAGAATCACAGAGCGATTACGTACGCTTTGAAAACCTTGAGTACGTCCGTCGTTAACGATGGATTGCATCCAACTCATAACGTAATATCCACACTCGGTGCTCCCTGGTTGTTGATGGCACTATAAATCAAAGGCAAATTGTTAAAAACGAATAAATGCCAATGACCACTACAACATATACGTATTAATATTAAATTAAGATAAGACCGCAATTTATTCACAAAAATCTTATAAGACAAAACAAAAGTACGCACCTTTCATGTATTGGCGCTAGATAACAAGACGACCATCCGTCGCCCATTGTTAGACCAACATAAATTGACCTCCAAAAAACATATTATGAGTGAATGAGCAATGAAAATCAATCGGGAAAGGCGCCTAGTGTGGTAACCTCCTCATCATCAATCGGGACGGCTGTCTCTTCTTCCCCCTCTCGCACACTCGTCACAGTCACCCGACGTTGGTTTTCTGGAATTTGCTTGCCGTGGTGTTTGTCTTGTTCTGGGTAAACAAGACCATCGGCAACAATCCGCCGGTGTGATTCATCCAAATATAGAGTGCAAGCTATACCTCCCTGTGGAGTGTGAGACGGTCCGCCAATAACTACCTCTGGAGTGTGAGACGGTTCGCTAATATGCACCTCTCGCTGTGTGAGACGGCCCGCCAATAACTACTCTCGGGAGGGGAGAAGGTCCGCTAATATGTACCTCCGGAGGCCGAAAACTATCTTTGCTTTGGGGATATTCGGGGATTCGTCGGTTGTACGTTGCTGTTGTACCATAGCTTGCATTTCACCCCGTAGTTGTGCCATAACATCTTTCATAAGGTTTGCTCGAATTCTGGCTTCAAGCTCCAGCTGGCTCTCTGCGTCATACAAACGTGAACGTCGTCCGAAAAATTTTGCGACACTCACTCCCCTCGTCTCCCCTCGAACAGCATCAGGGTAATCCGGCTTCCCAATCGCCGTCGACAAAATGTCCTGCCGTGTACCCGGCGTGAATGAGCCTTGGCTACTCTGCTGCTCAAGTGAATCCTGTACCATAAGATTTTTCATAAATAATAACTAAACTCTTATATAGTATGAAACAACTGAGGCTATTTAATACTTCTAATTCAACTACTTACGATCTTTGAGGCAACCGCAAAGAACATCTTCATTGATGTATTTGTCCCCTTCATCCTCGCAGCTTTCCATTTTTTGTGACGAGGAGGACGCTCGGGGCCTCGGATAGCGTGGAAGGATCGGATTGGGAAGCTTCCTTCATTCGCCGCAGCTCTTCCTCCATCATCTTCGCTCCAGCCTTTTCTGTAGCCACCTCTAGACAAGCAATGCGGATACTTATTTTTCGCTTGCCTCTCTCTATTGGCTTGACTTGTTTCCTGGGACGCCACAAACTCCCTCCAGTCCTCCGGAGAAATGAAATCATAGGTCTTACATGGATCCTGGTCCCTCTTTGGCCCGCGAATATACTTTTTTGTCAGCTTGTTCTTAAAATCTTTCCAACGGAGACGAACTTCGCCCATCCAATGCTTCCTCATGGCCTTAGTGTTAGGGACATCAAATGTTTGCTGCAAGGTGAAAGAGAAGATATGACAGAAATCAAGTAATAAGACTAAAGATACAAATGCAGATATATCGAAAGTGAGATACCAAAATCTGTGTCCAAATTGTAATACCCCGAAATTTGAATTAGGGAATTTAAGGGCCAAAGTGCCAAAATGACCAAAATACCCCTGGGAGGAGTAAATAACTTAGGAAAATGGTGAAAAATCCTAAAGGGCAATGAAATAATTATTTAAATTGAGAGAGAGTATATCTCTAATTTTGGTAATTTAATAAATTACAAACTTGGAGAAATTGAAGAAGAATGCTCAAAAAGTATGGCAATGACCATAATGCCCTCACAAATTCTAAAATAAAGCGTAACACATGGAAACAGAAATGTTAATGCAAGAGTATAAAGGAAATAAGGTGTTCTAAGTAAGAAAATTATCAACTTGTGATAATTAAGTAATTAAGTAATATTGGGCTAATTACTTAAGCATAAGTAAAGGAAATTCATGAATAATTATGTAAAGCTCAAAAATTAGTGGAAAATAGTTGAAAATTAGTAAGAATATATTTACTAATTGATTGGAGATTTTGAGAAAAATAAGTGAGTTTAGGTATTTTTAAGCCTAAATGCAAGAATGGACCAATAGGAAAATCTTGTAAAAAAAGTTATGTAAAAATAATTATTTAATTAATTAAATAATTAAATAAATAATTAATTTAAAAAAAAAACGAAATTATGAATAGTAATTTTAAAATTAGGAAACGGATCCTATCTAGAGATCTAGGAATGGGAATTCCAAAGTCGGGTAGAATATTGATCGGTGGAATTTTATCTTCCGTTAAACTCTCCTAGGAAGTTAATTCTCAAGTCAATAGACTTTTTCCTAATAAGACGAAATAGGGAAATTCTGAAAAAAAGGGCAGATAGCCAGGTTGGAAGTAAAGACTTCAAAATTAGAGTTGTGACAACTGAGAAAGAATTGGGAATTTTTATGGACATATTTGAAATCAGTGCATCTATGTCTATAAGCTGGAACTTCCGGATTTTCGTTTCGATAGGACACGTTCGGACACGTTTTTCGAGAAAACATCCGTCAATCCGGAAATGGCCTAGGCAGAGTCAGAAAAATAGTTGGAATAGACATTTCTAGTATGGAAGAGAAGGTCTTCAAAGCTAGTTAACCAGAATTTTGAGATTTCTCCGAAATTACGCAAATCGGGTACCGATCGGGGGAAATGGTTTAAAGAATATTCCAAAAGAATATTCCAAAAGAATATTCCAAAAGAATATTCTGTGGACAAAAGAATATTCTTGGAACAAAATAATATTCTCGTGGTATATTCTCGTGGAATATTCTGTTGAAGGTTGAGAAAAGACCAAAATGCCCTCGCAAATTTTCCTATAAATAGCCCCCTCTTCTCTTCAATTCTCACACCATTTCAAGAAGAGAATTTTGGTTCTAGAGAGAGATTTTAGAGAGAGGAGCTCTGGGGGAAAAAGCAGCGGAGCGCTGGGTAAGTTTTCCGGTACCGAGCTTTAAGCTTTCGTAGTTCTTTCAGTAGTTAGTAAAGCTAGAGTAGTCTTTATTTTTATGATTAGATATCATATGATAGGGCTATTTTAGTCAATATTTTCGAAAATCATGATGGCGTCGAAGTTCTGGCGAAATTTTGGGAAGAAAATAGCCTATGTAGCGGAAGCGCTGGCGAAATTCCGCCAAGTAGGGGGTATAGGGGCAAAATGGTAATTTTTACCTAAAATGCCAGTTATTGTATCAAATCACTAATGGAAGTGATATTACTCTTATAGGACATCGAAATCCTAATTTGCTGCCGTTACATTTGCCGACGAGCCGTTGTTGGAGATTTCACGATTTTCCGTAAAACGTGCTAGAAATATCGTAATCCGTCAACGAAGGTACGTTCGCGTCTTCGTAACACTAACTCGATGGTTATTGTATGAATATGTGTGTTTCCTCTGTCATGTGCGTACTACGATTGTACTTGTCGTACATGATTTCGACCGCACCGTTGTCTCGTTATACATCCGATCGTATTATTCTCTGTCATGTCTTACATCTGACTGTATGACTATCCGTTGTGCCTTAACCTTACATCCGACTGTATTGTTATGGCCGTGCATATCTGATTATGTACATTTCTATTCTCTGTCATGTCTTACATCTGACTGTATGACTATCCGTTGTGCCTTAACCTTACATCCGACTGTATTGTTCTGGCCGTGCATATCTGATTATGTACATTTCTATTCTCTGTCATGTCTTACATCTGACTGTATGACTATCCGTTGTGCCTTAACCTTACATCCGACTGTATTGTTCTGGCCGTGCATATCTGATTATGTACATTCCTCATTGTTCTTTAACCCTACATCCGACTGTATTGTTATTGCCATACATATCTGATTATGTATTCCCTATGTCCGATCATAGTAAATGTTGCCAAGATATTTGAATGTGCGTCGTGCACATATATGTTGTATATAAACATGAGGTTAACTGTTACGAGATCCAATGTGGTAAATTGGATCTCGGCTCTTAACATAGCGTCGAGTTCGGGAGGACCGAGGATCGAGGAGAAGGACAAGCGGCACGCCTAGGAGTAGCGGGCGAAGACTTCTTTCTATTATACTTTTGAAACACTCTTGTACCACTTTGTTTAAACAAAGAAGACATGCTACCATGGGTATTTTAACATATATATCAGTTACTCAATCGCTCCGGTGCACTACTCTGATCATTTTGAAATGATGTTTTTTTTAAAAAAAAATTATACTGCTTGTGAAAAGTCGGGATGTTACATTTGGTATCACCCAGAGTTTATGGTGGATCTGGGCCACATTGGATGAAACTCCGAGAATAGAAAAGATACGTACATGCAGTATTTGACTCATGTAGAACTTCCGAGACGTACTTCTGTACCCATTTTCGAATATAGAAAACCAACGAGAATCCAACGAAGGAAAGGATCGAAACCTGGCTCAGTGGTTTGAAGTGCGATAGGAATTTATGATATGATCATCGTTGTACTCCTATCTAACGTTTTTCCCTTAGTAAAGGAAAAAGAACGCGACATGACAAATCGAGAGAAGCCTAACTCCAAGAGGTCGAGGCGTAAGTCGAGGCAGAGGCCAAGGTGGAGGACGAGGTAGATAACCTCGAGTGGGACCGATATCGATCGTGACCCACGTTGAAAATTTCTATCGAGGAACCATTACGTATTTCCATACTCTTCAAGGCTGGATTAGATCCACTCATCATCATTTTCTACGTATCCATTGTTGGGTGGAAAGAACCAACGAAATTCCAAACAAATCGCTGTAGTTAAGAGACGACTCTTAGCAAAGACAAGACGAGACGGAAGAGCTACGTTGAGAAAAAGGGAAGACCTCTCGTAGTTCGAAGACGAACCAATCCACACATAACATAGTAATAATCATTATCATAAAAATCCCGATAGTATCATTAAGTCTAAAGTATCTTATGTTACCACGGTGTATGGGAACCATGGGGACATAATATATCGAAGTACGACATGATATCCATGAGTACGAGATATATGGTATTGCCGCGGTGTAAGGGAACCACGGGGATACAGTATATCAAAATACGACATGATGAATGTGTAGTACGCGGTGTTATGGGCGCCACTAAACGCTAAAATACTAAAGTACGCGGTGTTATGGGCGCCACGGAAGCAATATATATAAAGTACGCGGTGTCTTGACGCCACGGAAACACTATATATATCAACTTAAAACATGATAAAAACTTTATAATCAAACCAAACGAGTTCTCAATCGCCGGGAGGAGCTACTGCGAAAAAGTAAGGATCCGACGCGTGGAATTCAAGGGCCGAGTAGGACGGAGTCTAGTTAGTACAAAGTATAGTGGGTTGGGTACAAATTTCGAGGGCGAAATTTTGTTTAACGGGGGGAGAAATGTAATACCCCGAAATTTGAATTAGGGAATTTAAGGGCCAAAGTGCCAAAATGACCAAAATACCCCTAGGAGGGGTAAATAACTTAGGAAAATGGTGAAAAATCCTAAAGGGAAATGAAATAATTATTTAAATTGAGACAGAGTATATCTCTAATTTTGGTAATTTAATAAATTACAAACTTGGAGAAATTGAAGAAGAATGCTCAAAAAGTATGGCAATGACCATAATGCCCTCACAAATTCTAAAATAAAGCAGAACACATGGAAACGAAATGTTAATGCAAGAGTATAAAGGAAATAAGGTGTTCTAAGTAAGAAAATTATCAACTTGTGATAATTAAGTAATTAAGTAATATTGGGCTAATTACTTAAGCATAAGTAAAGGAAATTCATGAATAATTATGTAAAGCTCAAAAATTAGTGGAAAATAGTTGAAAATTAGTAAGAATATATTTACTAATTGATTGGAGATTTTTGAGAAAAATAAGTGAGTTTAGGTATTTTTAAGCCTAAATGCAAGAATGGACCAATAGGAAAATCTTGTAAAAAGTTATGTAAAAATAATTATTTAATTAATTAAATAATTAATTTAAAAAAAAAACGAAATAAAGAAAAAAAAAATATGCAGAAAAAAAAATGAAAATGAAAATGAAAAGGAAAAAAATATATATATATGTGCAAGTTGACATATAATAAGAATATAATTAATTAAAGTAAAAAGTGATGAATAGTAATTTTAAAATTAGGAAACAGATCCTATCTAGAGATCTAGGAATGGGAATTCCAAAGTCAGGGTAGAATATTGATCAGTGGAATTTTATCTTCCGTTAAACTCTCCCGGAAGTTAATTCTGAAGTCAATAGGACTTTTTCCTAATAAGAATTTTGAGATTTCTCCGAAATTACGCAAATCGGGTACCGATCGGGGGAAATGGTTTAAAGAATATTCCAAAAGAATATTCTGTGGACAAAAGAATATTCCAAAAGAATATTCTGTGGACAAAAGAATATTCTTGGAACAAAAGAATATTCTGTGGTATATTCTTTTCCTATAAATAGCCCCCTCTTCTTCAATTCTCACACCATTTCAAGAAGAGAATTTTGGTTCTAGAGAGAGATTTTAGAGAGAGGAGCTCGGGGAAAAAGGCGAAAGAGCTGGGTAAGTTTTCCGCACGAGCTTTAAGCTTTCGTAGTTCTTTCAAGTTAGTAAAGCTAGAGTAGTCTTTATTTTTATGATTAGATATCATATGATAGGGCTATTTTAGTCAATATTTTCGAAAATCATGATGGCGTCGAAGTTCGCAAAATTTTGGGAAGAAAATAGCCTATGTAGTCGAAGCGCCGGCGAAATTCCGCCAGTAGGGGTATAGGGGCAAAATGGTAATTTTTACCTAAAATGCCGTTATTGTATCAAATCACTAATGGAAGTGATATTACTCTTATAGGACGTCGAAATCCTAATTTGCCGCCGTTACGCCCGACGAGCCGTTGTTGGAGATTTCACGATTTTCCGTAAACGTGCTAGAAATATCGTAACCGTCAACGAAGGTACGTTCGCGCATCGTAACACTAACTCGATGGTTATTGTATGAATATGTGTGTTTCCTCATTGTCATGTGTGTACTCCCGATTGTACCGCTGTCCTGTATTACTTGACCGTACCGTTGTCCGTTATACATCCGACCGTATTATTCTCTCGTCATGTCTTACATCCGACCGTATGACTATCCGTTGTGCCTTAACCTTACATCCGACCGTATTGTTATGGCCGTGCATATCTGATTATGTACATTTCTATTCTCTGTCATGTCTTACATCCGATCGTATGACTATCCGTTGTGCCTTAACCTTACATCCGACCGTATTGTTATTGTATATCGATTATGTACATTTCGTCATGTCTTACATCGATCGTTGTGCCTAACCTTACATCCGACCGTATTGTTATCGCCGTGCATATCTCGATTATGTACTATTCTCTGTCATGTCTTACATCCGACCGTATGACTATCCGTTGTGCCTTAACCTTACATCCGAATGTATTGTTTCGCCGTGCATATCTCGATTATGTACATTCCTCATTGTGCTTTAACCCTACATCCGATCGTATTGTTATTGCCATACATATCTCGATTATGTATTCCCTATGTCCGATCATAGTAAATGTTGCCAAGATATTTGAATGTCTCTGTACATATATGTTGTATATAAACATGAGGTTAATCGCTACCCGAGATCCAATGTGGTAAATTGGATCTCGGCTCATCCTGTTCGGATAACGAAGTTATGTTCAAAAGCCTTTTAAACTTGGAGCATATTTTGAAAATGAGTACTGATATAGCTCTGAGTCAGAACACCACCCTATTACGGTGTACCAGATTGAACTGGTGTACCATCCTGAATCGGTGTACCACTTTCTGTGGGAACATCACTCTAACCCAGAGTTTATGGTGGATCTGGGCCACGTTGGATGAAACTCCGAGAATAGAAAAGATACGTACATGCAGTATTTGACTCATGTAGAACTTCCGAGACGTACTTCTGTACCCATTTTCGAATATAGAAAACCAACGAGAATCCAACGAAGGAAAGGATCGAAACCTGGCTCAGTGGTTTGAAGTGCGATAGGAATTTATGATATGATCATCGTTGTACTCTCTATCTAACGTTTTTCCCTTAGTAAAGGAAAAAGAACGCGACATGACAAATCTGAGAGAAGCCGGAACTCCCAGAGGTCGAGGCAGAAGTCGAGGCAGAGGCCAAGGTGGAGGACGAGGTAGATAACCTCGAGTGGGACCGATATCCGATCGTGACCCACGTTGAAAATTTCTATCGAGGAACCATTACGTATTTCCATACTCTTCCTCGAAGGCCGGATTAGATCCACTCATCATCATTTTCTACGTATCCATTGTTGGGTGGAAAGAACCAACGAAATTCCAAACAAATCGTTGTAGTTAAGAGACGACTCTTAGCAAAGACACAGACGACGGAAGAGCTACGTTGAGAAAAAGGGAAGACCTCTCGTAGTTCGAAGACGAACCAATCCACACATAACATAGTAATAATCATTATCATAAAAATCCCGATAGTATCATTAAGTCTAAAGTATCTTATGTTACCACTGTGTATGTGGAACCATGGGACATAATATATCGAAGTACGACATGATATCCATGAGTACGAGATATATGGTATTGTCGCGGTGTAAGGGAACCACGGGGATACAGTATATCAAAATACGACATGATGAATGTGTAGTACGCGGTGTTATGGGCGCCACGGAAACGCTAAAATACTAAAGTACGCGGTGTTATGGGCGCCACGGAAGCAATATATATAAAGTACGCGGTGTCTTGACGCCACGGAAACACTATATATATCAACTTAAAACATGATAAAAACTTTATAATCAAACTGAAACGAGTTCTCAATCGCCAGGAGGAGCGGCTGGCAGAAAAAGTAAGGATCCGACGCGTGGAATTCAAGGGCCGAGTAGGACGGAGTCTAGTTAGTACAAAGTATAGTGGGTTGGGTACAAATTTCGAGGGCGAAATTTTGTTTAACGGGGGGAGAAATGTAATACCCGAAATTTGAATTAGGGAATTTAAGGGCCAAAGTGCCAAAATGACCAAAATACCCCCAGGAGGGTAAATAACTTAGGAAAATGGTGAAAAATCCTAAAGGGCAATGAAATAATTATTTAAATTGAGAGAGAGTATATCTCTAATTTTGGTAATTTAATAAATTACAAACTTGGAGAAATTGAAGAAGAATGCTCAAAAGTATGGCAATGACCATAATGCCCTCACAAATTCTAAAATAAAGCGAACACATGGAAACAGAAATGTTAATGCAAGAGTATAAAGGAAATAAGGTGTTCTAAGTAAGAAAATTATCAACTTGTGATAATTAAGTAATTAAGTAATATTGGGCTAATTACTTAAGCATAAGTAAAGGAAATTCATGAATAATTATGTAAAGCTCAAAAATTAGTGGAAAATAGTTGAAAATTAGTAAGAATATATTTACTAATTGATTGGAGATTTTGAGAAAAATAAGTGAGTTTAGGTATTTTTAAGCCTAAATGCAAGAATGGACCAATAGGAAAATCTTGTAAAAAAGTTATGTAAAAATAATTATTTAATTAATTAAATAATTAATTAAATAATTAATTTAAAAAAAACGAAATAAAGAAAAAAAAATATGCAGAAAAAAAAATGAAAATGAAAATGAAAAGGAAAAAAATATATATATATGTGCAAGTTGACATATAATAAGAATATAATTAATTAAAGTAAAAAGTGATGAATAGTAATTTTAAAATTAGGAAACGGATCCTATCTAGAGATCTAGGAATGGGAATTCCAAAGTCAGGGTAGAATATTGATCAGTGGAATTTTATCTTCCGTTAAACTCTCCCGGAAGTTAATTCGAAGTCAATAGGACTTTTCCTAATAAGACGAAATAGGGAAATTACAAAAAAAAGGCAGATAGCCGGGTTGGAAGTAAAGACTTCAAAATTAGAGTTGTGACAACTGAGAAAGAATTGGGAATTTTTATGGACATATTTGAAATCGGTGCATCTATGTCTATAAGTTTGGAACTTAGGATTTTCGTTTGGCTTAGGACACGTTCGGACACGTTTTTCGAGAAAACTTCCGTCAATCCGGAAATGGCCTAGGCAGAGTCAGAAAAATAGTTGGAATAGACATTTCTAGTATGGAAGAGAAGGTCTTCAAAGCTAGTTATCCAGAATTTTGAGATTTCTCCGAAATTACGCAAATCGGGTACCGATCGGGGGAAATGGTTTAAAGAATATTCCAAAAGAATATTCTGTGGACAAAAGAATATTCCAAAAGAATATTCTGTGGACAAAAGAATATTCTTGGAACAAAAGAATATTATGTGGTATATTCTGTGGAATATTACATTTGAAGGTTGAGAAAAGACCAAAATGCCCTCGCAAATTTTCCTATAAATAGCCCCCTCTTCTCTTCAATTCTCACACCATTTCAAGAAGAGAATTTTGGTTCTAGAGAGAGATTTTAGAGAGAGGAGCTCTGGGAAAAAGGCGGTGAAGCTGGTTGGGTAAGTTTTCGATGCTGAGAGCTTTAAGCTTTCGTAGTTCTTTCGGTAGTTAGTAAAGCTAGAGTAGTCTTTATTTTTATGATTAGATATCATATGATAGGGCTATTTTAGTCAATATTTTCGAAAATCATGATGGCGTCGAAGTTACGGCAAAATTTTGGGAAGAAAATAGCCTATGTAGCGGAAGCGGCGACGAAATTCCGCCAAGTAGGGGTATAGGGGCAAAATGGTAATTTTTACCTAAAATGCCAGTTATTGTATCAAATCACTAATGGAAGTGATATTACTCTTATAGGATGTCAGAAATCCTAATTTGCTGCCGTTACGCTGCCCAACGAGCCGTTGTTGGAGATTTCACGATTTTCCGTAAACGTGCTAGAAATATCGTAATCCAGTCAACGAAGGTACGTTCGCGTCTTGTAACACTAACTCGATGGTTATTGTATGAATATGTGTGTTTCCTCTGTCATGTGTGTACTGACGATTGTATGTAGCGTCAAATGCTCGTACTTGACCGCATCTTGTTATGCATTATACATCCATTGTATTATTCTGTCATGTCTTACATCGGCGTATGACTATCCGTTGTGCCTTAACCTTACATCCATTTGTATTGTTATGGCCGTGCATATCTGATTATGTACATTTCTATTCTCTGTCATGTCTTACATCATTTGTATGACTATCCGTTGTGCCTTAACCTTACATCAGATTTGTATTGTTATGGTAGTGCATATCGATTATGTACATTTCTATTCTCTGTCATGTCTTACATCATTGTATGACTATCCGTTGTGCCTTAACCTTACATCCATTGTATTGTTACGCCGTGCATATCGATTATGTACATTCCTCATTGTGCTTTAACCCTACATCCACATTTGTATTGTTATTGCCATACATATCGATTATGTATTCCCTATGTACGATCATAGTAAATGTTGCCAAGATATTTGAATATGCATCGTACATATATGTTGTATATAAACATGAGGTTAACCGTTACTGAGATCCAATGTGGTAAATTGGATCTCGGCTCTTGCTATAGCGTCGAGTTCGGGAGGACCAGAGGATCGAGGAGAAGGACAAGCGGCGCGCCTAGGAGTAGCGGTGAAGACTTCTTTACATTTATACTTTTGAAACACTCTTGTACCAGCTTTATTTAAATTGACAAGACATGCTACCATGGGTATTTTAACATATATATCGATTACTCAATCGCTCAGGTGCACTACTCGATCATTTTGAAATGATGTTTTTAAAAAAATTATCTTGCTTGTGAAAAGTCGGGATGTTACATTTGGTATCAGAACAGTAGTCCTGGCATGAATTTAACTTTGTCATTACGGACAGTTTGGTGCCGAAGGCAAGGCTAGTCTACGTGGGTGTGCCAATCAGTCGCCGTGAACTCGGTGAGGCCCCCATGGTAGACACTTACCTGGCCATCCTTTTCGGATAACGAAGTTATGTTCAAAAGCCTTTTAAACTTGGAGCATATTTTGAAAATGAGTACTGATATAGCTCTGAGTCAGAACACCACCCTATTACGGTGTACAGTTGAGCTGGTGTACCATCCTGAATCGGTGTACCACTCTCTGTGGGAACATCACTCTAACCCAGAGTTCATGGTGGATCTGGGCCACGTTGGATGAAACTCTGAGAATAGAAAAGATACGTACATGCAGTATTTGACTCATGTAGAACTTCCGAGGCATTATACTGTACCCATTTTCGAATATAGAAAACCAACGAGAATCCAACGAAGGAAAGGATCGAAACTGGCTCAGTGGTTTGAAGTGCGATAGGAATTTATGATATGATCATCGTTGTACTCTCTATCTAACGTTTTCCCTTAGTAAAGGAAAAAGAACGCGACATGACAAATGCGAGAGAAGCCAGGAACTCCCGGAGGTCGAGGCGAAGTCGAGACGCGAGGCCAAGGTGGAGGACGAGGTAGATAACCTCGAGTGGGACCGATATCGATCGTGACCCACGTTGAAAATTTCTATCGGAGGAACCATTACGTATTTCCATACTCTTCGAAGGAAATTTGGATTAGATCCACTCATCATCATTTTCTACGTATCCATTGTTGGGTGGAAAGAACCAACGAAATTCCAAACAAATCGTTGTAGTTAAGAGACGACTCTTAGCGACACGGAGATGAGACGGAAGAGCTACGTTGAGAAAAGGGAAGACCTCTGTAGTTCGAAGACGAACCAATCCACACATAACATAGTAATAATCATTATCATAAAAATCCAGATAGTATCATTAAGTCTAAAGTATCTTATGTTACCACGGTGTATGGGAACCATGGGGACATAATATATCGAAGTACGACATGATATCCATGAGTACGAGATATATGGTATTGCCGCGGTGTAAAGGGAACCACGGGGATCTGAGTATATCAAAATACGACATGATGAATGTGTAGTACGCGGTGTTATGGGCGCCACGGAAACGCTAAAATACTAAAGTACGCGGTGTTATGGGCGCCACGGAAGCAATATATATAAAGTACGCGGTGTCTTGACGCCACGGAAACACTATATATATCAACTTAAAACATGATAAAAACTTTATAATCAAACTGAAACGAGTTCTCAATCGCCAGGAGGAGCGGCTGGCAGAAAAAGTAAGGATCCGACGCGTGGAATTCAAGGGCCGAGTAGGACGGAGTCTAGTTAGTACAAAGTATAGTGGGTTGGGTACAAATTTCGAGGCGAAATTTTGTTTAACGAGGGAGAAATGTAATACCCCGAAATTTGAATTAGGGAATTTAAGGGCCAAAGTGCCAAAATGACCAAAATACCCCTAGGGGGAGTAAATAACTTAGGAAAATGGTGAAAAATCCTAAAGGGCAATGAAATAATTATTTAAATTGAGAGAGAGTATATCTCTAATTTTGGTAATTTAATAAATTACAAACTTGGAGAAATTGAAGAAGAATGCTCAAAAAGTATGGCAATGACCATAATGCCCTCACAAATTCTAAAATAAAGCAGAACACATGGAAACAGAAATGTTAATGCAAGAGTATAAAGGAAATAAGGTGTTCTAAGTAAGAAAATTATCAACTTGTGATAATTAAGTAATTAAGTAATATTGGGCTAATTACTTAAGCATAAGTAAAGGAAATTCATGAATAATTATGTAAAGCTCAAAAATTAGTGGAAAATAGTTGAAAATTAGTAAGAATATATTTACTAATTGATTGGAGATTTTTGAGAAAAATAAGTGAGTTTAGGTATTTTTAAGCCTAAATGCAAGAATGGACCAATAGGAAAATCTTGTAAAAAAGTTATGTAAAAATAATTATTTAATTAATTAAATAATTAATTTAAAAAAACGAAATAAAGAAAAAAATATGCAGAAAAAAAAATGAAAATGAAAATGAAAAGGGAAAAAATATATATATATGTGCAAGTTGACATATAATAAGAATATAATTAATTAAAGTAAAAAGTGATGAATAGTAATTTTAAAATTAGGAAACGGATCCTATCTAGAGATCTAGGAATGGGAATTCCAAAGTCAGGGAAAAATAATGATCAGTGGAATTTTATCTTCCGTTAAACTCTCCCGGAAGTTAATTAAAGTCAATAGGACTTTTTCCTAATAAGACGAAATAGGAAATTACGAAAAAAAGGCGGATAGCCGGGTTGGAAGTAAAGACTTCAAAATTAGAGTTGTGACAACTGAGAAAGAATTGGGAATTTTTATGGACATATTTGAAATCGGTGCATCTATGTCTATAGTTTGGAACTTCGGATTTTCGTTTGAAACAGGACACGTTCGGACACGTTTTCGAGAAAACTTCCGTCAATCCGGAAATGGCCTAGGCAGAGTCAGAAAAATAGTTGGAATAGACATTTCTAGTATGGAAGAGAAGGTCTTCAAAGCTAGTTAACGAGAATTTTGAGATTTCTCAGAAATTACGCAAATCGGGTGCCGATCGGGGGAAATGGTTTAAAGAATATTCCAAAAGAATATTCTGTGGACAAAAGAATATTCCAAAAGAATATTCTGTGGACAAAAGAATATTCTTGGAACAAAAGAATATTACGTGGTATATTACGTGGAATATTACATTTGAAGGTTGAGAAAAGACCAAAATGCCCTCGCAAATTTTCCTATAAATAGCCCCCTCTTCTCTTCAATTCTCACACCATTTCAAGAAGAGAATTTTGGTTCTAGAGAGAGATTTTAGAGAGAGGAGCTGCGGGGAAAAAGCGGCGAAGCGCAGGTAAGTTTTCGGTACCGAGCTTTAAGCTTTCGTAGTTCTTTCAGTAGTTAGTAAAGCTAGAGTAGTCTTTATTTTTATGATTAGATATCATATGATAGGGCTATTTTAGTCAATATTTTCGAAAATCATGATGGCGTCGAAGTTCTGGCAAAATTTTGGGAAGAAAATAGCCTATGTAGCGGAAGCGTGCGAAATTCCGCCAAGTAGGGGTATAGGGGCAAAATGGTAATTTTTACCTAAAATGCCGATTATTGTATCAAATCACTAATGGAAGTGATATTACTCTTATAGGACGTCGAAATCCTAATTTGCTGCCGTTACGCTTGCCCGACGAGCCGTTGTTGGAGATTTCACGATTTTAGTAAAACGTGCTAGAAATATCGTAATCCGTCAACGAAGGTACGTTCGCGTACTGTAACACTAACTCGATGGTTATTGTATGAATATGTGTGTTTCTCTCTTGTCATGTGTGTACTCGATTGTACTTGTCGTATGTTTATTTATCTTGTTGTGTGTTATACATCCATTAGTATTATTCTCTGTCATGTCTTACATCATTGTATGACTATCCGTTGTGCCTTAACCTTACATCCATTGTATTGTTATGGCCGTGCATATCTGATTATGTACATTTCTATTCTCTGTCATGTCTTACACGGCGTATGACTATCCGTTGTGCCTTAACCTTACATCCATTTGTATTGTTATGGCCGTGCATATCGATTATGTACATTTCTATTCTGTCATGTCTTACATCGATCGTATGACTATCCGTTGTGCCTTAACCTTACATCCATTGTATTGTTATGGCCGTGCATATCTGATTATGTACATTTCTATTCTCTGTCATGTCTTACATCGATTGTATGACTATCCGTTGTGCCTTAACCTTACATCCATTGTATTGTTACGGCCGTGCATATCGATTATGTACATTCCTCATTGTGCTTTAACCTACATCCGATTGTATTGTTATTGCCATACATATCGATTATGTATTCCCTATGTCGATCATAGTAAATGTTGCCAAGATATTTGAATGTACATCGTACATATATGTTGTATATAAACATGAGGTTAACCGTTACGAGATCCAATGTGGTAAATTGGATCTCGGCTCTTAACATAGCGTCGAGTTCGGGAGGACCGAGGATCGAGAGAAGGACAAGCGGCACGCCTAGGAGTAGCGGTGAAGACTTCTTTACGTTATACTTTTGAAACACTCTTGTCTGCATTGTTTAAACAGCAAGACATGCTACCATGGGTATTTTAACATATATATCAGTTACTCAATCGCTCCGGTGCACTACTCGATCATTTTGAAATGATGTTTTTAAAAAAAAATTTATCTTTGCTTGTGAAAAGTCGGGATGTTACATTTGGTATCGGAGCAGTAGTCTGGCATGAATTTAACTTTGTCATTACGGACGGTTTGGTGCGAAGGCAAGGCTAGTCTACGTGGGTGTGCCAATCGGTCGCCGTGAACTCGGTGAGGCCCCATGGTAGACACTTACACGGCCATCTGTTCGGATAACGAAGTTATGTTCAAAAGCCTTTTAAACTTGGAGCATATTTTGAAAATGAGTGCGATATAGCTCAGTCGAACACCACCCTATTACGGTGTGCAGATTGAAGCCGGTGTACCATCTGAATCGGTGTACCACTTTGTGGGAACATCGCTCTAACCCGAGTTTATGGTGGATGCGGGCCACGTTGGATGAAACTCAGGAATAGAAAAGATACGTACATGCAGTATTTGACTCATGTAGAACTTCAGAGACGTATACGTACCCATTTTCGAATATAGAAAACCAACGAGAATCCAACGAAGGAAAGGATCGAAACACAGCTCGGTGGTTTGAAGTGCGATAGGAATTTATGATATGATCATCGTTGTACTCCCTATCTAACGTTTTCCCTTAGTAAAGGAAAAAGAACGCGACATGACAAATGCGAGAGAAGCGGAACTCCCGGAGGTCGAGGCGAAGTCGAGGCGAGAGGCCAAGGTGGAGGACGAGGTAGATAACCTCGAGTGGGACCGATATCCGATCGTGACCCACGTTGAAAATTTCTATCGGAGGAACCATTACGTATTTCCATACTCTTCGAAGGCTTGGATTAGATCCACTCATCATCATTTTCTACGTATCCATTGTTGGGTGGAAAGAACCAACGAAATTCCAAATAAATCGTTGTAGTTAAGAGACGACTCTTAGCGGCACGGGGACAGACGGAAGAGCTACGTTGAGAAAAAGGGAAGACCTCTCGTAGTTCGAAGACGAACCAATCCACACATAACATAGTAATAATCATTATCATAAAAATCCCGATAGTATCATTAAGTCTAAAGTATCTTATGTTACCACGGTGTATGGGAACCATGGGGACATAATATATCGAAGTACGACATGATATCCATGAGTACGAGATATATGGTATTGCCGCGGTGTAAGGGAACCACGGGGATACAGTATATCAAAATACGACATGATGAATGTGTAGTACGCGGTGTTATGGGCGCCACGGAAACGCTAAAATACTAAAGTACGCGGTGTTATGGGCGCCACGGAAGCAATATATATAGTACGCGGTGTCTTGACGCCACAGAAACACTATATATATCAACTTAAAACATGATAAAAACTTTATAATCAAACTGAAACGAGTTCTCAATCGCCAGGAGGAGCGGCTGGCAGAAAAAGTAAGGATCCGACGCGTGGAATTCAAGGACCGAGTAGGACGGAGTCTAGTTAGTACAAAGTATAGTGGGTTGGGTACAAATTTCGAGGGCGAAATTTTGTTTAACGGGGGGAGAAATGTAATACCCGAAATTTGAATTAGGGAATTTAAGGGCCAAAGTGCCAAAATGACCAAAATACCCCTGGGAGGAGTAAATAACTTAGGAAAATGGTGAAAAATCCTAAAGGGCAATGAAATAATTATTTAAATTGAGAGAGAGTATATCTCTAATTTTGGTAATTTAATAAATTACAAACTTGGAGAAATTGAAGAAGAATGCTCAAAAAGTATGGCAATGACCATAATGCCCTCACAAATTCTAAAATAAAGCGAACACATGGAAACAGAAATGTTAATGCAAGAGTATAAAGGAAATAAGGTGTTCTAAGTAAGAAAATTATCAACTTGTGATAATTAAGTAATTAAGTAATATTGGGCTAATTACTTAAGCATAAGTAAAGGAAATTCATGAATAATTATGTAAAGCTCAAAAATTAGTGGAAAATAGTTGAAAATTAGTAAGAATATATTTACTAATTGATTGGAGATTTTGAGAAAAATAAGTGAGTTTAGGTATTTTTAAGCCTAAATGCAAGAATGGACCAATAGGAAAATCTTGTAAAAAAGTTATGTAAAAATAATTATTTAATTAATTAAATAATTAATTTTAAAAAAAAAACGAAATAAAGAAAAAAAAATATGCAGAAAAAAAAAATGAAAATGAAAATGAAAAGGGAAAAAATATATATATATGTGCAAGTTGACATATAATAAGAATATAATTAATTAAAGTAAAAAGTGATGAATAGTAATTTTAAAATTAGGAAACGGATCCTATCTAGAGATCTAGGAATGGGAATTCCAAAGTCAGGGTAGAATATTGATCAGTGGAATTTTATCTTCCGTTAAACTCTCCCGGAAGTTAATTCTGAAGTCAATAGGACTTTTTCCTAATAAGACGAAATAGGGAAATTCTGAAAAAAAAGGCAGATAGCCAGGTTGGAAGTAAAGACTTCAAAATTAGAGTTGTGACAACTGAGAAAGAATTGGGAATTTTATGGACATATTTGAAATCGGTGCATCTATGTCTATAAGTTTGGAACTTCGGATTTTCGTTTCAGCTTAGGACACGTTCGGACACGTTTTCGAGAAAACTTCCGTCAATCCGGAAATGGCCTAGGCAGAGTCAGAAAAATAGTTGGAATAGACATTTCTAGTATGGAAGAGAAGGTCTTCAAAGCTAGTTAACCGAGAATTTTGAGATTTCTCAAATTACGCAAATCGGAGATGCCGATCGGAAATGGTTTAAAGAATATTCCAAAGAATATTCTATGGACAAAAGAATATTCAAAAGAATATTCTGTGGACAAAAGAATATTCTTGGAACAAAAGAATATTCGTGGTATACGAGCTTTAAGCTTTCGTAGTTCTTTCAGTAGTTAGTAAAGCTAGAGTAGTCTTTATTTTTATGATTAGATATCATATGATAGGGCTATTTTAGTCAATATTTTCGAAAATCATGATGGCGTCAAAGTTCTGGCAAAATTTTGGGAAGAAAATAGCCTATGTAGCGGAAGCGCTGGCGAAATTCCGCCAAGTAGGGGTATAGGGGCAAAATGGTAATTTTTACCTAAAATGCCGATTATTGTATCAAATCACTAATGGAAGTGATATTACTCTTATAGGACGTCGAAATCCTAATTTGCTGCCGTTACTTATTTGCCAAACGAGCCGTTGTTGGAGATTTCACGATTTTAGTAAACGTGCTAGAAATATCGTGTCCGTCAACGAAGGTACGTTCGCGTCTTGTAACACTAACTCGATGGTTATTGTATGAATATGTGTGTTTCCTCTGTCATGTGTACTACTGATTATCTTAATCATGCAGTACTTCAGGCTATCTTGTTGTCGATTATACATCCGAAGCTGTATTATTCTGTCATGTCTTACATCATTGTATGACTATCAGTTGTGCCTTAACCTTACATCCATTGTATTGTTATGGCCGTGCATATCTGATTATGTACATTTCTATTCTCTGTCATGTCTTACATCATTGTATGACTATCCGTTGTGCCTTAACCTTACATCCATTTGTATTGTTATGGTAGTGCATATACGATTATGTACATTTCTATTCTACTGTCATGTCTTACATCATTTGTATGACTATCCGTTGTGCCTTAACCTTACATCCATTTGTATTGTTATGGCCGTGCATATCTGATTATGTACATTTCTATTCTCTGTCATGTCTTACATCATTGTATGACTATGTTGTGCCTTAACCTTACATCGGCATTGTATTGTTTTGGCCGTGCATATCACGATTATGTACATTCCTCATTTGTGCTTTAACCCTACATCCATTGTATTGTTATTGCCATACATATCACGATTATGTATTCCCTATGTCCGATCATAGTAAATGTTGCCAAGATATTTGAATGTACATCGTACATATATGTTGTATATAAACATGAGGTTAGCGAATTACATGAGATCCAATGTGGTAAATTGGATCTCGGCTCTTAACTATAGCGTCGGAGTTCGGGAGGACCAGAGGATCGAGGAGAAGGACAAGCGGCACGCCTAGGAGTAGCGGTGAGAAGACTTCTTTCTGTTATACTTTTGAAACACTCTTGTCTGCAGCTGTTTTAAATGACAAGACATGCTACCATGGGTATTTTAACATATATATCGAGTTACTCGATAAGCTCGGTGCACTACTCTGATCATTTTGAAATGATGTTTTTTTAAAAAAAAAAATTATACTGCTTGTGAAAAGTCGGGATGTTACACAAATCAAATCCTTCGTCTTATCATCAACGATCTTCCAAGCTGAGTAAATAATACGCACTTTGCTTCGAGCCAGATAGCCTAAATAGCTAATGAAGCTGTCTTCCTCTCTGCCAACTGGATTCATATTTTCATCAAACTCCACATGCGGCCTCTTTTTTACATTTGTCACGGCGAGCAATTAGCTCACCCATTGTGTGTGCTACCTCTCCCTTTTCTGACAACGGGCATATCAACCTATCTCCCAATGACTCATCCGAGGCTAGACATATTCCTGTTCATCAAAGAATAATCATTTATGTTAGATAGGTTTTTAAATAATAACGCATTAATAAAATGAACCAACATGTTAAACGACCACAAAAAGAACATAGTAGTTAAACACATCATTTTGTAAGCGAAGATCTTACTTTACATGGTGTCCCGTATTCCTTCACAGTGATCCTTTCTTGCATGCCATATTCTTCATCATCTATCAATTCTACTTCACGTGTTGTGGAGGTGGATTTGTTGTGAAAAGGAGTGTATCGTCAAAGGTTCAAGGATTCTTCACCATACTTCTTTTTACTTTGAAGTACAATGGACATTCTTTTATTTGCAGGGTACGTAACATAAAACACTTGTTTCGCCTGACTTGCTAAAATGAATGGCTCATCTCTACATGACAAGTCTTTGAAGATCAAGCGAGAGAAATCCAAATTTAGGATCTATTACAACGGCTTTATTATTGCTAACCCGCTTACATTTCAATAAAGCAACTTTGAACTTGTCTTGTAGTTGATCTCCCATATTTCTTCGATCACTCCATAATAGGCCATTGATGCTACCATTAGGGTTTTTGTCTTCGAACTCGAAAAGTGCATGGATTGAGCCTTCAACCATCACCCAGCTATTTTGCACGGCACTACATCATCTTGGTCTTTTGTGTAGAAAGAATATCCGTTGACATCGTAATAGCTCCAAGTGATGACTACTGAAAAGGCCCTGAGGCTAACCACTGATTGTAGCTCGACTCACTCCGGTCTCGTGCAATACCTTCTCAACTGAACCACTTTATGAACGTCTTCTTTTGCTCATTTGCTATCTCGCATGTCACTCTTCCTTGGATTCATATTCTTCAAACTCTTTTCGTGTTCATCAATGTATGGTTGAACTTCTTAGTATTATTCAAGATGTACCGTGTGTGCTTGCAAACATACTCTTCACGAGGCTTATTCTTGAGTTTGATTCCTCGAGTTCCCTCGCTTGTCCTCGTCATGCTTTGAGATTGTATAAAAAAAAATTGCCCCGATAGATAATCTTTGCGAGTAACTCCATAGCCTCTTCAACTACATATCTCTCAACTATTGAGGCTTGGAAGCTCTAAGGGTTTTTAGAATACCCTTTTAAGATCTTCATGTATCGCTCGAAAGGGTACATCCACCTCCAGGTATTTGGACCCTTGCAGTCTTACCTCCTTTACCAAGTGCACTATCAAGTGCACCATGATATCAAAAAAGGCAGAGGGAAATGCATCTCTAGTTGGGACAAAATAATATAACCTCATTCTCCAATTCATCCAACTTTTCAATGTCAATGACTTTGTTGCATATAGCATTGAAGAAAATACTCAATCTTGTTATAATGGATCGAACTTCATCTTTCATAATGCCTCTTATAGCTATTGGTAGTAGTTGTTGCATCAACACATGATAATCATGGGACTTCATTCCCACTAACTTCAAATCGTTCATTGAGACACACTTTCTCAAATTAGAAGAATATCCTTGTGGCACCTTAATGTCATATAGACATCCACACAAACTTTTCTTCTCGCTTTTGATAGTGTATGAGTTGCCGGCTCCATGTATGCCCTCTTACCATCTTCCATTACTCGTGGATGTAACCTTTCTCTTATTCCCATGTCAACCAGATCTAGTCTCGCACTAATTCCATCCTTAGTCTTCCCCGGTATGTGCAAAGAGTACCGACAAGGCTATCACAAACGTTTTTCTCCACATGTATCACATCAAGATCGTGTCTCACATCAAGACTACGCCAATATGGAAGATCAAAAAAAAATTGATCTCTTCTTCCATATATTCTTCTCACTTTCGCCTTCCTTTCTTCCTTACCCAATATGACATTGATATGTTTCACCCGACTATAAACGTCTCTCCTAGGCAACGCCTTTGGAGCCGTGATACTTTCCCTAAGCCGTTAAAACGCTTTTCTTAACTTACGATATGGGTGGAACCGATGAAGAAACCTCCAATGGCCGAGGTAGACTTTCTTTTTTTCCGTGCTTTAGTTGATGGAAGTTTATTGTCTTGCTTCACATATGGACATGCTTTATGCCCCTTCACACTGTACTGCTGACAAATTTCCGTATGCGGGAAAGTGGTTTATCGTGGTAAAAATCATTGCACGCAGCTTGAAGTGCTCCTTCTTATATGCATCAAACACATCTACGCCTTCCTCCCACAACTTCTTCAAAATCCTCAACCAAAGGCGCCAAGTACACATCGATATTGTTCAGGTTGTTTGGTCAGTAATCATCATGTAAAAGCATCACATACTTGCGTTTCATACATAGCCAGGAGGTAAGTTGTATATTACAAGGAGAACTAGGCCATGCACTATGGGTGCTGCTAAGAGTTCGATACGGATTGAAGCCATCTGTACAAAGCCCAGTACCCGGTTTCTTGGCTCAACTTGCCAAATTGGGGAACATTTCGTCTATTTTCTTCCATTGCATGAGAGTCGAAGTAGGTCTTGAAGATATTTTCCATCGGATATTCTCTCATAGAATGCCATCTCAACTATTACGCCGTTGCTTCACTAGTAAATGCAGGGCCTTAAGCTAGTGGAATTATTGGAAGATACCACAATGCCTTCAAAGGTTGCCTTTTGTGGTTGCTCTCCGTAAACACTAACTTTCTTCACTTTGTATCATGAAGTTTTTACACTTCGGACAATTCTTTGAGAGCCTTCGTACTTGTTTCTGTACAATATGCGCTCATTAGTGGCAATTGTGTATCTTTTTATACTCCATTACCCATCGTAGACAAGATTTTCTTGGCCTCATACATACGATTTGGAAGTACATTATCAATCGGCAACATATCACACAACAATTCAAGCAACGGCTGACGTGAAACTGCTATTGGTCCACCCACAAGTTGCCTTTAAGTTGACCAAATGTAAGGTCGCGATCAAATGTGTATACTTAGTACACCTGTGGAACAAAATTGTGTCTGCGCATCACTCCGCAAGCTTTCATATTCACCCGACAGTGCAAAAGATTCGCCTCAACATCATTAATCATTTTCTCCATTCCATCATCATCATCTACCTCAACTTCATTTGCATGGGGCGACGGTACTTACTTCCTCACCATGCCATATCCACGTTGTGTATCGAAGGTGTATTCCATCACAAAGTAGGTGGTCCCTTATATCAATAATAACCAGCCGACTCCGCATTTAAACAATTAACACATGGACAATAATACATCCCATTTTTTGTGGCCACATTCCTTCTAGCAAATTCAATAAACTCTTCCACCCCATTCTCATATTCTTCACTAGTTCTCAATGCATTCATCCAACTATGACCCATTTTATTACCATGACGCTAATCATGTGGTTTTTTTTTTTGATATTAAAGGAAGGCAAAAGCCTAAATTACAACCATACCAATTACACAAAGGAGGAATTTAATCCTAGACTCTCCTGAATTACCCAAGACCTGAGATAATTCGGACAAACATCAATAATTTGTTAGAAGACAACTCTAATTGCTTTCAGATTTCAGAGCGTGTGATTGTTTTTCTGATATGGAAATTGAATTGAAGGGAAATAATTGATTGAAAGATATGGTACACAAAGTTTAGAACTTTTGGAGAAAAACACGTATATAATTTGAAAGGCTGTTGGTAGACTCCTCGGTTTGGATACCCACCAAGTTTCGATTTCTTGAGGCTATACAACCACGGGCCTATAATCAATGACTTCCCCCACTTAATACCAAAGCGTACATATAACAAACTTTAGCACTTTTTGCTACAAAAATAAGGCATCAAAGCAGTAAACGAGCTACTTAAACATGTTCTATCCTTGATCAAACACATTCCAAAGAAATTCGATACGTATTTCACATGATACTATCCAGAGCAAAAAAGTGACAATTACCAAATGTTATCAAATTTAATTCAAGGGTTTCTCACTAATAATAACAAGACGGAATAGTAGATTTAAGAGTAACGTCACGAACAAGCTTACTTGCCAATATTTTAATAATGGCGACTGAATCGAGAATATTAAAATATTGGCGACACGATTCGATTCAGTCGCCATTATTAAATATAGGCGACCGATTCGATTCGTGTCGCCATTATTAAATATTGGCGACTGATTCGATTCGGTCGCCAATATTATTAAATTTCTAATTTCTATTAAAAGAAAATCCTTGGCGCCAAACAAAAAATTCGGGCGCGAAGAATTTGACACATTAAAGACGTCTGAAATATATGTAGGTCGCCATAAATGAATTTTATTGAAAAAAATTAAATTCCATGGCGCCAAACAAATATTTCTCATATTTTGTGGCACGAAACAATTTTAGACGTCTGAAAAATTTCGGGACACCAAAATCAATTTAAGGAGTCCCGATTTCTTATTTAGGGGCGAAGGCTCAACTTCCTTAAATATAATTACAAGAATGCCACCGCCTTCACTTTGGACGTCCTATTTCTAAATAAGGACGTTTTTTAGGGTAGTAATATCCAATTTTTGTAGTAGTGCAACCATTACCCATAATATCATAATTTAATATATCACACTTCCTCTTTCTTTCACTCTTCAATATTTCAAATTGCATGGGCAATTCTTGGCCAAGGAAATTGTTCTCCCACTTGCCAAAATATCCTAAGTTCTATGTGCTCCCATTGGCTTGTTGAAATCTTTGACTCTTCAACAACTTACCCACTAAGTTTTCTACTCTAATTTCTTCAATTTTTCTTCTTCTTCTTTTCTTCTATTATTTCCACTTGCATATTCACTTTACACCTACACAATTTAAACATTTCTTCTTTCCTCCTTTTCAATGATTTCGGCTGCACATATACAACCACCAACAATCAATTCGGTTTCCTCCTTTGTTGATTTTTCACTATTTCTTAAATAAGTTTGTGAATTCATTTTCTCATGCTTAAACAATTAGCCAATAATTATCTATTTAATCACCTACTAATTGTTGACAATTTTCTTAATTAGGATTAATCATTTTCTCACAAACCTTTTACTGACATTGGTATTTTACGCTCCAAGTAAAATATTAAAAATCATGGGGTCAATTATGGCCCCACAATACTTTTTGATTTTTCTCCTTAAATTTTTCCAAGGTAATAATTTAATAAATTACCTAAATTAGGGACAATATTCTTTCCTATTTCAAATAAATATTTATTTTCCTCTTTATAATATTTTCAGGGCATTTTATAACCCATAAATATTTTAGGTACCTATTTACAAACTTTCAAACGTTTTAGGGACCTAAATGCACATTATCTAATTTCAAGAGGAATTACCCTAATAACAGGATAAATTCAATACAAGGTGTTTGAGACCTCATATTCACCTATTTTTATTAGGCATTATTTACTGAGATTTTTAGGGTTTTACACCCACCGGACCTCAGGTAACGGTTAACCCCATGCTTATGTAGACAATATATGAATGACAGTTTATTCATGACATCACTGCAGTACATAATCACATATGTAAAACAATAACCACACATAGCCATCGCACATGCATGTTATTCTTGTCTGCACTCTACACCAGTGCCACGATGTACATTTGTGTCCTTAGCGCTAGAAAAACTTGACGGTATTACATAACCATAACCCGTATATAGCTGAATGTATAATGAATCATCTAAGACAGAGTCTTAATCTATGAATACAACTATCATATATAAACATACAACAAGCATAAGAGTTAAGGTTACAGTACGCCTTCGTACCTTCGTTGATGAATACGGTACGTCTGTCGGACGAAACGTGATCACAGATATCCTATAAGGATAATATCGTACTTATTAATTTACAAACAATATCCTAACAGATATTTTAGTCACAAATGATTATTTTACCCCTGACTTTAGAAAATCGCTAACCGATAAAATTTCGCCAGAGCTTCGCTACTCTGACTCTCAACTTTCAAAACTTACTTCCTACCATGTTTTACCTCGTCAGGCATCTTTCAATGCAATGAGGCTTAAAAACAAGAATAGGAATTTTAATTCCTACTTCCTAGATCTAACTAGCATTTATACTAAGAACTACTTAACAAAAGACTAGAACTTAAAAGCTAAGGACCAAAGAACTTACCAAGAACCTTGCTCCTCCTTCTCCAAGACCCTTCCTTCTCACTTCCTCTCTATGTTTCGAATTGCTCTTTGCATATTTTGGTGTGAGATTTCAAATGAAAGAAGAGGCCTATTTATAGGAAAAAGGGTGTGGCACTTTGGTAGTTCGATTGAACTTCCTCTTCTCAAATCTCATCCATTGGATCTAGGGTTAAAATTGAGCTCTCATCCTCACCCTCCATCACTCCCAAACATCACTCTCTCTCTCTCTCTCTCTCTCTCTCTCTCCTCTCTCTCCCTCTCTCTCTCCCTCCCTCCCTCCCTTATCTCTTCCACTTCATTAATGAACCCTATCCCTTATGGATTTCTGTAACATCCCAATTTCAGAGCCAATTTTTTTTTTTTTCAATCAGAGTAAAGCATTGAAGTGTAAGAGTAACTGATTCCCATTCAAACCATAACCAGAGTGTAACATAGTACTGATACAACATCCTATTGTTCTCCTAGGTAAATATGGAAAACAATAAAGTGACATCTCCGTCTAAGAGCTCACTCGTGCTACATGCCCTCCAACCATGAGCCTACTCGTGCAGCTTGCCTCGATCTCCGATCCGTGGTCCTCCTGAACTTGACGCTACGTTAAGAGCTGGAGTCCATGCATCGAACCCGTGTAAGCGGTTAACCTTATGCTCAAATAAAACGGTATACGGATGGCGAGTAATCATGACATAGCAGAAAGACAACAACACAAGAGTATAAAACGGTTGTATGATTCATGATGACAGATCATAAGCAAAGAGCGGTACATATAAGTGGTGACCCAATCGGAATCTCTATCCGTTTGGTGACCCTTAACGAGAATCTCTATCCAAAGCGGTGACCCCAAGCGAGAATCCCTATCCAGTCGGTGACCCTAGACAGAGCCTCAATCCGAGTCAGAGACCCTAGACAGAGCCTCTATCCGTGAATGTACCTATCACATATATGTATATAAGCAGCACTAGATTAGTGTTACAGTACGCGAACGTACATTCGTTGGCGACGTTAGGTACTTCTGGCGGAAAACGTACTTTTTACGGAAAAACGTGAAATGTCCAACAGCGGCACGTTAGGCAGCGTAACGGCAGCAGATCAGAGTTTCTGATATCCTATAAGAGTATTATCACTTTCATTAGTGATTTGGCATTATGACTGGCATTTTAGGTAAAAATTACTATTTTGCCCCTATGCCCCTAATTGGCGGAATTTTGCCAGCACTTCGTTACTCTTACAAATTTTCTTCCCGAAATTTCGCCAGAACTTCGACGCAATTATGATTTTCAAAATTCTAGACTAAAATAGCCCTATCATATGATATCTAATCATACTAGAAAAATAAAGGCTACTCTAACTATTGAAAGAACTACGAAAGCTTAAAGCTTGCTACTTTAACATTCAACTTTCAGAGACTCAATCCCTACTATGTTTTTACCTCGTCAGGCATCTTTCAATGCAATGAGGCCTAAAAACAACAATAGGAATTTCATCTCCTACTTCCTAAATCTAACTAACAATTCTACTAAAACTACCGAACTAAAAAGCTAGGGACCGAAGAACTTACCCGTTGAAGACTTCTGCACAATTTTGCCCAGAGCTTCTCTCTCTTATTTCCGTCTCTAGGTTCGGCCAAGCAAGGAAGAAATGGATGTGAGAATCCAAGAGGTGCTCATGCCTTTATATAGGAAAAGTTTGGGTTAAATGTGGTAATTTCTCCTTCCAAAACTTGTAATTTTTCCCTTGACCTTAACCATGGAAAATCAACCAAAAATGGTGTTTAATCCTTGACCATGGAAGCATTTCGTCGACACACTAGGGCTGATGTGGCAGCAAATGAGTGGTCCAAAAGTGATGACTCTTGTTGCTTTATGCCCGGTCCGACAGATTTTCCCCGATCGGTGTCCGAATCGCGAAATCTCAAAATTCTGAATTCATAACTTTGAAGATCTTCTCTTCCTCATCAATAATATCTAATTTAACTTAGATTTCGGTCCCTTTCAGGGTTCCAAAAGTCCAGTTGAAGTTTTCTCGGAAAACGTGTCCGAACGCGTCCGGTGCCGGAAATCGTTTTCGGAATCATCAACTTCTGGATAATAATTCACTGATTCCAAATATGTCCAGATAATTATAAACTCATCTCCAGATGTTGAGTTATAATTTATTTTCTCCAAATCGAAAATGTGACTATCTGCATTTTTCCCCATTTCGTCTTATTAGGAAAATGCTCTACAGGCCTCGGAATTGACTTCCGGAAAAGGTCACTTGAAGGTAAAAACTCACTGATCAGTTTTTTACCTTGACTTTGGAATTCCTATTCCTGGTTCTCTAGATAGGATCCGTTTCCTATTTATTAAATCACTATTCATCATATTTAATTATAATATATAATAATGTAACTTTATGAAAATATCAAGATATTTCAAACTTGTTTCTATCTTCATATCTTGTGCAATTTTCGGCTGACCCTATTAAATAATTAATAAATATTTATTTTTTATTTAATTAATTATTTAATTATTTAATTTTTTCCAAAAATTCCACAAAAATCCCTAATTGGTCCATTCTTGTATTTAGGCCTAAAAATACCTAAACTCAACTATTTTTCTCCAAAATTTCCAATTAATTAGTAAATATATTTTTACTAATTTTAAACCAAAAACCACTAATTTTAGGGTTTTACATAATTACTTGTGAATTTCCTTTGCTTATGCTTAAGTAATTAGCCCAAAAATACTTAATTACTTAATTATCACTTGTTGATAATTTTCTTAATTAGAATACCCCCTTGTCTCACAATTCTAGCTCTGACATTTTCATTTTCATGTGGTCTGCATTATTTTAGAATTTGTGAGGGTATTTTAGTCATTTCAATGCTTTTTGAGCATTCTTATTCAATTTCTCAAAGTTCATAATTTAATAAATTACCACAATTAGAGATAAAATACTCTCTTAATTCAATTGATCATTTTACTGCCTTTTAGGATTTTTCATAATTTTCTTAAGTCATTTATGTCTCTTAGGGGCATTTTCGTCATTTTGGCACTTTGTCCCTTAAACTCTCTAATTTCCTAGGGATTTTTCCTTAGAAAGTAAGATAATCATGACTTAACATTTGACACCTCATATTCACCTACTTTCTATAGGCATAATTTTACCAAATTATGATATAGATTTTTAGGGTATTACAATTTCCTCTTACCAATTAATTCCCCTACTTAATGTTCTACTTGCATGTGCTTATAATTCACAAATATTTTTAGAGTTAAATTTTGAAGTTTATGCAAGTCTCTTAAGAAGTACTTGGAATAACAAGAATTATGGTTCAATTAGGAGTTTTTACTAGCCTTTTATTCATTTTAGGATAAATCCCAAAAGTTAAGGAAATGACTTTGGAGATAACTCACTTCAAGCTAAAAATATACTTGTTCATAATAAGTCCTTATATTTGATCTATGATTAACATATTTTAGTATACAATTTATTTTCTATCGGTTCTCATTTATTTATGTCTTGAATTAATCCTAATGGCTTTTGAACTCTCAAAATATCTCCACTTTTCTCTCTCCAAATTGCTAGGCTCACAATCACCCACAATTCACACTACACACACTCACAACTCACCTTTCCTCTCTCCTACATACTACACTCACAACACTCACACACACACATACTCAAACGTCCCCCCCTCCCCTTTTTATTTTACTTTTGTTATGTTTAATTTAATCTTATATTATTTAGAAAAATTCTCATTGGTTTTTTTCATTTCACAAGGATTCTACTTTATGGAATCAAATTATGGCTTTAGGATCTAACTTTATTAATTCTAATCCAAGCCTTTGATTGTGTTGACTTGTCAAAGTTGATTAATAAGCTTGATTAGTGTCTTAATCCTATGTTTAACACATCCTTTGTTGATCAATTAGGCTTACTTGCTAGGGATTTTATGTAATCAATCTTATGCCCTTCTTAATCATGCCTTTAAAACATGTTACTTAATTAATCATGAAAGTTTTTGGAATTAACTTAATTAATGAAGATTTAATTATCTACTAATTGTTGGAAATTTTCTTTAATTGGATTAATTATTTTCTCCAAACTTTTGGGTTTACTTTGGTCATTTATGCACCATACATTAATTTAATAATCATAGGGCAACTTATGTTCCCTAAAATAAAATTGGGTTTTTGCCTCTTTAAATTCCAAGGAAAATAAACAAATAAATTACTAAAATTAGAGACAACATGCTTTCCTATTTTAAATAGGTATTTAATTGCCAAAATATGAGTGGCATAATATTTCCCTTGTTTTGCAGTCAAAAAAAGGGATTCTTTTTCATTAATAATAGAAGTACATTTGAATTTGTGGAGATAAGAAAAGATTTTTGACAAATTTGAATTTAAAAATTATGGTGTGGTTATAATTAATATTTTTTATAAATAATATAGGTGAGACATTTTTTAGATACACTATCATAGTTGAAGCCACAAAACTAGCACACCATTCTTTTAGTTTGGAATGAAGGGGAAGGAAAGGGATGCAAGGAGAATGGAGGGGAGGGGAGGGGATGGAAGGGAAATGGAGGATATTTCCTCTCCTTGTTTGGGAGTTAAAAAAATAGTAAGGGAGGAAAATGGAGGATTAATGAATTATTTTTACCATTTTTCCTTTTCTTTAATAATTATTATACTTTACAAATAAATTTAAATTTTCTAAAAAAAATTATTTATGTGGTGGTAGCGGTGGGGTGGTGGTGGTGGCAGTGGCGGTGGCGGCAGTGGCGGTGGGGAGGGTAGTTGATCCGTCACTTAGGGAGATTGGAATTTCTTCTCTTCGTCAATGTCACGATCGAGAGAAGGAGAAAAATAGATTATGGTTTTGTGCCCTGGAATAGAGAAGCATAATTCTCTACTTCTTTTTTTTATTCCCTAGTACAAAAAATAAACCGGTTCATCCCAGGAACTTACCAAACACAATTCCTATCCAATTTTGTTCCTGGGAACAGAAATTAAGAAAAAAACTCATTCTAGGAGCGTTACCATGAACACCCTTATTTATTAGGGCATGATATATCAACTCTTTCATTGCTTAAACATATAATTATACTAGAAGATCAACATCTATAACATAATATAATATCTATGTTCCTTAATATAAAACTCAGTTAACTAATAATTTAGAAAAATTAAGGAAGCTAAATAAATTGTTTAGTTAGAGCATATGTTACATTATCTCTCTAAAATAATTATATAGTTATATGTATCATTATATAATATTTCAATTTATAATTAGACAAATTAATTCAGAGAATAATGCAAGATAGAAATACTTTTCCTCAATTAATCTAAATTAGTTAACTAAGTCTTACATTAAGGATCAAAGGTAATACTTTAAATATTACTCCCTCCTATCCTTAATATATATAGAACATATTGGGATATTTGATCTTGATTCTAAATATAAGACATATTTTTTATAATTGTCAAATTTTTCTTAATTTACCCTTATTGAGACTCCCTTAACAATAATCAAGGAGGAGAGGGAATGAGACTATTGTTTAAAGAAAATATATGTAATATTAATTGACTTAACTATATTTCTTAATTTAATTAAATTAGATAAATAATGCTATTAAAAGTATTAAATTTTTCTTAATTTAATCTGAATTAAGGGCCTATTTTATTAAAAATTCAAGGAAAAATAGTTAGAGTTAAATTTTTATGCTGAAAATTTTGGGGATGATGTTTTATGAAGTATAGAAGCTAATTGAGAACAAAAAGTTTTATAAAGCTAAGTGTCGTAGAATAATTTCTGGAATTTATTTAGAAAATCGATACTAATAAAGAAGCGGCAATATGGTAATTTCACTACCCAAGCTTAAAAATGGATTTGGGGCAAACTAATCCATTTCGGTGATCCCAGATCTTGATTGCTCATACCCAAAGGCATAGGAGAGTCTAACTCATTACTTGGTCAAAGGAAAGAAAAGCTTAAGTGATAAAGCTTCTATGTAAGTGGGATTAAGTGGGCATAAAAATAATACTGTATAACATATTTTGGGTAAATATTTGGTTTTTTCTTTTTTTTTTGATACATCCAGGTGGGGAGGGGGGCAGGGTTCGAACTCTGGACATGAGATTAACTCCCATGCCACTGCACTAGCGGCTAGCGCTAAATATTTGGTTTTTATTATTTGAGAACTTCGGTTTCAGTTTTCTATCATTAAAAATACTAATTTCGTTAAAACAAAAAAACCGAAATATATATCATATATTTACATTTAATTTGATAAGTGCATTTTGTTTATAATTAAATGGGTATAAATTTTGAATTATATTAGATAAAATAATTTATAGATATTTTAAACCTATTTGATTTAGTTTATATATTTTCTCCTAAATCTAATCTTGAAAATAAAAAATAGCATTTCTACAAAATGTATTCATGTATATTTTATTTTTAAAGAGAAACAAAAAATTCAGTTATAACCGAATCAAACTGAAATATTTCGGTTAGTCCGGTTTTGATTGATTTGGTTAATCGGTTCAGTTTTTTTGGTTATTTTAACTAAAAATAGAATTGAAATACTGATAATGATATATAGATATGTATATCACCCGAAATTGATTATAAAATCACAATCGGTATAGTTGCCACAGATTTGATTGATTCGGTTAACATGCAGCTATTGTAATACCCTAGAAATAACACTTAGGGTAAATATCATAAATTAAGAAATAATACCTATTAGAAATAGGTGAATATGTGGTATCAAATTTGTAGGGAGAAATCTCTTGAAAATTTGAGTGACAAAATTACGAAAATACCCCTAGAATGCCTAAACGACTTAGAAAAATTATGAAAAAAATCCTAAAAGGCAGTAAAATGACCAAGTGAATAATGAGAGTATATTATCTCCAATTATGGTAATTTAATAAATTATGAACTTGGAGAAATTGAATAAGAATGCTCAAAAAGTATTGAAATGACTAAAATACCATTGTAAATCCTAAAATAATGCAGAGGACATGGAAACAGAAATGTCAGTGTAAAAGTTATGAGGTAATGAGGCATTCTAATTAAGAAAATTATCAACTAGTGATAATAAAGTAATTAGGTAATTATTGGCTAATTACTTAAGCATGAACAAAGGAAAATTCAAAGATAATTATGTAAAACCCTAAAATTAGTGGTTTTTGGCCAAGAATTAGTAAAAACATATTTACAAATTAATTGGAAATTTTTGAGAAAAATAGATGAGTTTAGGTATTTTTAAGCCTAAATACAAGAATTGACCAATAGGGAAATTTTGTAAAAAAATTATATAAAATAATTATTAAATAATTATTTTATATAATATTAATAAATTAAATATTAAATAAAAACGAAAATTAAAAGAAAAGGATCAGATTTTTGGACAAAAATATGAAGATAAGAGTAAATGGAAAATATCTAGATATTTTATTCAAATTGGATTATTATATTATATAATTAATTATAGTGAATAGTAACACAATAAATAGAAAACGGATCCTATCTAGAGAACCAAGAGTTGGTTTTCCAAAGTCAAGGTAAAATATTGATCAGTGGATTTTTATCTTCCGTTAGACTTTTCCGGAGGTTAATTCTGAAGCCGGTAGAGCATTTTCCTAATAAAACGAAATAGGGAAAAATGAAGATAGACACATTTTTAGGATTGAAGAAAATAAATTCTAACTCAACATCTGGGAATGAGTTTGAAATTATCTGGACATATTTGGATTCAGTGAATTTTTGTCCAGAAAGTGACAATTCCGAATCGAATTCAAGACGGCACGCCTTTCGAGAAACTTGAGACCGATTTGTTGGAGCCCTATATGGAATCAAAATTTAGGTTAACTTGGACATTTCTAATGAGTGAGAAGATTTCTTCAAAGTTGTAAGTCCAGAATTTTGAGATTTTTCCGAGATTACGTGAATCGGGTACCGATCGGGGTATAAATGCTTCTAGAATACACAACTTGTCACACAAGTTGGTGACTCATGGGCAGCTGGACGTTTTGAGCTTTGTATGGTCAAGAATCATCCACATACAACCCTAAATTTTGTGGTTAATATTCAAGAAGGAGGAGTTGTGAAAAGACCAAAATACCCTTGCATTTTTCTATAAATAGGCAAGCAATCCATTGGAAATTTCACACCATTCTCTCTTGAGAATTTCAAAAGTTAGAGAGAAGTTTTAGAGAGAGGAGCTCTGGGGAAATTTGCGTAAGCTCTGGGTAAGTTTTTCGGTACTTAAGCTTTCGTAGTTCTTTCAGTAGTTGGAGTAGAAATGCTATATTAGTCTTTAATCTTTCAAGTATGATTAGATATCATATGTTAGGGGTATTTTAGTCATTATTTCTAAAATCTTGGTGGGGTCGAAGTTCTGGCAAAATTTTGGAAGATTAGAGTCAAAATAGCGAAGTTCTGGCGAAATTCCGCCAATTAGGGGCATCAGGGGCAAAATGGTAATTTTTACCTAAAATGCCTGTTAGGATGTAAATCATTAATTAATATGATTTATATTTCGAAAATAATGTTGGAGTAGGAGTTATGTTGAAATTTTGGAAGATTAGGGTCAAAGTAATGAAGTGCTGGCGAAATTCCGCCAATTAGGGGGGGTCAGGGGTAAAATGGTCATTTTGACTAAAAATGTCCATCATAATGGTAGATCCTTAACAAATGCGTTGTTATGTTGATAGGATATCCCTGATTACGTTTTGACCTGCTGTCGTACCGCTGTCAAACGTACCGTTTTCCGTCAAAAATACCGACGACCGTCAACGAAGGTACGTTCGCGTACTGTAACACTAACTCTGATATTTATGGTATGCATGTATGTGCTATGTGTATTGTATGTGGTATTTGATAGCTCTGTTATATGTTATGTACTGTTGATATGTTGGTTTTTGCTACGGGCGATACATATGCATGCTATGGGCGATATATCTGTATGCTATGGGCGATACATCAGTATGCTATGGGCGATACATTTGAATGCTAGGGGCGATACATTTGCATAGGTTGCTTGCTTATATACTGTTGATGATATGAATACTTGTGGTACATATGTTGTGTGTATGTAAGTATGAGGTTAACCGTTACCTGAGATCCGTGCGGATCTCAGCTCTTAACATAGCATCAGGTTCCGGAGGACCGAGGAGAGAGACAAGAAGCCCACGTAGAAGACCCAGTTGAAGACTTCCTTTCCTTGTTACGGCGGAAGTCTTTCTTTTTGTCGTTCTGTACTTTTGAAATACTCGGTTACTGTACCGCTGTTGTAACCAGCCAGACTTACGGCGTTTTATATATACATATCAGTTACTCAATCGCTTCGGTGCTCTACTCTGATGATTTTCAATGAAAAAAATTTTATACTGCTTTTGAAAAGTTGGGATGTTACATTTTGGTATCAGAGCAGTAGTTCTGGCATGAATTTAACTATGTTATTACGGACAGTTTGGTGCCGAAGGCAAGGCTAGTCTACGTGGGTAAGCCAATTAGTCGCCGTAAAGTCGGTGAGGCCCCCATGGTAGACACTTACCTGGCCATTCTGTTCGATTAACGGAGTTAGGTTCTAAGCCTTTTCAAAAATTTTGGAGCATATTTTGAAAATGAGTACTGATATAGCCTAAGTCGGTGTACCACCTCATCTCGGTATACCATTTTGAACCGGTATACTATCCTGAACCGGTGTACCACCTTCTGTCGGTGCATCACTTCAACCCAGAGCCGGTGAATCCATCACCTATGCTTGTGTTGATATCAGTCTCTGACAGTCTCCAGTTTGTACTGGACAGTAGTTCTATCCTAGCCCAGAGCTCATATACGGAGCTGGGCCACGCCGGATGAAACTCTGAGACCAATAAAGATAGTGCATGCAGTATTAGACTCATGTAGAGAAACTCTGTTTCGTACTTCCGTACCCGTTGTTGAGTAGAAAGAACCAACGATAATCTGACGAAGGAAACGTTGCGAGTGTCTATTTGTTTATGGTGTGAAAACTGCGTATAGCAAAGCCTATGTGTAGAAAATACGAGGCGCAATAAAGTCTATGTGCCGAGTAAGTTCTAGGTGCGATAAAGTCTATAAGTACGATAGAGCCTAGGTGTGGTATAGATACTAGTGCGATAAAATCTACGATATGCGAAATGTCTCCTTGTATCTAACGTTTTCTTAATAAAGGAAAAAGGAACAAGGCATGGCAAATCTAAGAGGAGCCGAAGCTCCTAGAGGCCAAGGAAGGGGCCGAGGCAGAGGGCGAGGAAGACGACCTCAGACGATTCCAGTAGTAAATCCGGAACAGCAAGTTCAAGAACCAACTCAACAGACTGTTTTGCAAGAGGCACTGGCTGTAATACATGGACAAGGAGAGATGCTAGATGAACAAAGAGCGATGATAGAGGAACTTCGAGCAGAAAGGCAAGCAGAGAGGCAGGCCAGACATGAGGAAGAGGAACGAAACGCTGAGAATGAAGAAGAAAATGAAGAGGATGATAGACAGACTGAGGAAGCTGAGAGGTCAGAGAGATCCCAGTCACCACCACCTCGACCACCCAGAGATGCCAATACGTCACAATATTGGGTTACTCAGTTCTGTAAGATAAAACCCACAGCATTCCAAGGAAAGCTGGAAACTACGGAGGATTGGTTGAAAAAGTTCGAGAAGATCTTCGGAGTAATGGAGTGCCCGGAAAATCGTAAAGCTCAACTGGCGATATACAAGCTTGAAGGAGATGCAGACCGTTGGTAGGAAGTCATGGCAGAAACACTACGAACGCGCTATTGTCCAGTTACTTGGGAGAAGTTTCTGGAAAAATTCAACGAACAGTACTTTCCTCCCTCAATAAAGGTGACCAAGGAGATCCTTCACATCCGACAGGGTCACGAGGAGACTTTCGATGACTACTTCTCCCGGTATACTTATCTTTCGCGTTATTCGTCACACCTAAGGCAAAATGGTGATGAAAGCAGTATGGCAAACATACTCATACACGGGTTGAAGTACGAGATCAAGGAAAGGCTGGTGTCTCAACGGTTTACGAAGCTGATTCAAGCCGTAGAATCTTGCCGGCTAATCGAATGAAATCTCAAGGAGTTGCATAGATCCCGACATTCCAGCACCAGCAATGCAAGTCGTATCGAGGGCAGCCGTGAAAACTCTTCACGAAAGAGAGAAGCACCATGGGATAACTCCCAAAGAGAAAGGAAAAGGCCATTTCATATGGGGCAGCAGAGCAACCCACGATTGTCGAGATCCCAACCGTGTCCAAATTGTGGGAAGTACCATCCTGGAGAATGCTTTAGGCAACGAGTCTGTTACAGATGTCGGAAGCCAGGCCATATTATTCGAGACTGTCCTGAGAAACCTATGGAATTGAGGCCACAGAACCAAGGCCGAATGTACGCGTTGACCAACGCAATGGAAAGAGAACTTCCAGAGAGGGTCCAAGGTACTATCTCTCTTAGTAAGGAATTTTCTCTATGCATTGCATGAACTAGGTATTAGTTTTTCGTCTAAATTGTGTGATACGTAGATTACTTACGAGACGTAATCTATGTTTCTTCGTTAGTACAATTTGACCGAGATTGTGTCATAGAGTATGAGGTATTTTGTGTTATCATGGTGTGTGGGAGCCATGGAAATATTTGAAGTATCTCATTTTGATATCTGTGGTATTGACCGCGGTGTGTGGGAACCACGGAAGATATCATATATCAAAGTACGAAATGACAAGATCTTTAAGGTCAAACCAGAGCGAATTCTCGATCACCAGGAGGAGCAGCTGACAGATAGAATGAAGATCCAACACGTATAGTCCAAGGTCCGAGTAGGACGGAGTCTAGTTAGTACGGAACAAATTTCGAGGACGAAATTTTGTTTAACGGGGGGAGAAATGTAATACCCTAAAAATCACACTTAGGGTAAATATCATGAATTAAGAAATAATACCTATTAGAAATTGGTGAATATGTGGTATCAAATTTGTAGGGAGAAATCTCTTGAAAATTTGAGTGCCAAAATTACGAAAATACCCCTAGAATGCCTAAATGACTTAGAAATATTATGAAAAAAAATCCTAAAAGGCAGTAAAATGACCAAGTGAATTATGAGAGTATATTATCTCCAATTATGGTAATTTAATAAATTATGAACTTGGAGAAATTGAAAAAGAATGCTCAAAAATTATTGAACTGACTAAAATACCCTTGTAAATCCTAAAATAATGCAGAGGACATGGAAACAGAAATGTCAGTGTAAAAGTTATGAGTTAATGAGGCATTCTAATTAATAAAATTATCAACTAGTGATAATAAAGTAATTAGGTAATTATTGGCTAATTACTTAAGCATGAACAAAGGAAAATTCAAAGATAATTATGTAAAACCCTAAAATTAGTGGTTTTTGGCCAAGAATTAGTAAAAACATATTTACTAATTAATTGGAAATTTTTGAGAAAAATAGATGAGTTTAGGTATTTTTAAGCCTAAATACAAGAATTGACCAATAGGGAAATTTGGTAAAAAAAATTATATAAAAAAATTATTAAAAATTATTTTATATAATATTAATAAATTAAATATTAAATAAAAACGAAAATTAAAAGAAAATGATCAGATTTTTGGACAAAAATATGTAGATAAGAGTAAATGGAAAATATCTAGATATTTTAATCAAATTTGATTATTATATTATATAATTAATTATAGTGAATAGTAACACAATAAATAGAAAACGGATCCTATCTAGAGAACCAGGAGTTGGTTTTCAAAAGTCAAGGTAAAATATTGATCAGTGGATTTTTATCTTCCTTTAGACTTTTCTGGAGGTTAATTCTGAAGCCGGTAGAGCATTTTCCTAATAAAATGAAATAGGGAAAAATGCAGATAGGCACATTTTTAGGATTGAAGAAAATAAATTCTAACTCAACATCTGGGAATGAGTTTGAAATTATCTGGACATATTTGGATTCAGTGAATTTTTGTCCAGAAAGTGACAATTCCAGAAGTGAATTCCGAAGACGGGCACGCCTTTCAAGAAACTTCAGACTGACTGTTGGAGCCCTATATGGAATCAAAATTTAGGTTAACTTGGACATTTCTAATGAGTGAGAAGATGTCTTCAAAGTTGTAAATCCAGAATTTTGAGATTTTTCCGAGATTACGCGAATCGGGTACCGATCGGGGTATAAATGCTTCTAGAATACACAACTTGTCACACAAGTTGGTGACTCATGGGCAGCTGGACGTTTTGAGCTTTGTATGGTCAAGAATCATCCACATATAAACCCTAAATTTTGTGGTTAATATTCAAGAAGGAGGAGTTGTGAAAAGACCAAAATACCCTTGCATTTTTCTATAAATAGGCAAGCAATCATTTGGAAATTTCACACCATTCTCTCTTGAGAATTTCAAAAGTTAGAGAGAAGTTTTAGAGAGAGGAGCTCTGGGGAAATTTGCAGCGAAGCTCTGGGTAAGTTTTTCGGTACTTAAGCTTTCGTAGTTCTTTCGGTAGTTGGAGTAGAAATGCTATATTAGTCTTTAATCTTTCAAGTATGATTAGATATCATATGTTAGGGGTATTTTAGTCATTATTTCTAAAATCTTGGTGGGGTCGAAGTTCTGGCAAAATTTTGGAAGATTAGAGTCAAAATAGCGAAGCTCTGGCGAAATTCCGCCGATAGGGGCATCAGGGGCAAAATGGTAATTTTTACCTAAAATGCCTGTTAGGATGTAAATCATTAATTAATATGATTTATATTTCGAAAATAATGTTGGAGTAGGAGTTATGTTGAAATTTTGGAAGATTAGGGTCAAAGTAACGAAGTGCTGGCGAAATTCCGCCAATTAGGGGGGTCAGGGGTAAAATGGTCATTTTGACTAAAAATGTCCGTCGTAATGGCAGATCCTTAACAAATGCGTTGTTATGTTGATAGGATATCCCAGATTACGTTTTGACCTGCTGTCGTACCGCTGTCAAACGTACCGTTTTCCGTTTTCCGTCAAAAATACCGACGATCAGTCAACGAAGGTACGTTCGCATCGTAATACTAACTCGATATTTATGGTATGCATGTATGTGCTATGTGTATTGTATGTGGTAGTTGATAGCTCATATATGTTATGTACTGTTGATATGTTGGTGTTTGCTACGGGCGATACATATGCATGCTATGGGCGATATATCTGTATGCTATGGACGATACATCAGTATGTTATGGGCGATACATTTGAATGCTAGGGGCGATACATTTGCATAGGTTGCTTGCTTATATATTGTTGATTATATGAATACTTGTGGTACATATGTTGTGTGTATGTAAGTATGAGGTTAACCGTTACCTGAGATCCGGTGCGGATCTCAGCTCTTAACATAGCATCAGGTTCCGGAGGACCGAGGAGAGAGACAAGAAGCCCACGTAGAAGACCCGGTTGAAGACTTCCTTTCCTTGTTACGGCGGAAGTCTTTCTTTTTGTCGTTCTGTACTTTTGAAATACTCGGTTACTGTACATTGCATTGTAACCAAATTGACTTACGGCGTTTTATATATACATATCAGTTACTCAATCGCTCCGGTGCTCTACTCTGATGATTTTAAATGAAAAAAATTTTATACTGCTTTTGAAAAGTTGGGATGCTACGGCTATCTTCAGTCCAACCTCGTCTTCTTCCTCCTCCTCCTCAGGGTTTGAAGGTTCTCTTAGTCGCCTCGGTCCTCTGGGTGCATAGCAAACATAAATGATAATAACCAAAACCGGAAGAACCGTCCACTAATCGTCAATATTAGGCATCGGAAAGGATGTTTTTTCACAAGGACCACATTAGATAACCATGCGTGCATGTATTTCTGATAAAGCCGCTTCTAACATTACATCTTCACTGCTCTCCCGAGCTTCCGCTGACACCGTAGATCGGATTGCTAGCTCATGACAACAAAAGTCCGGATCGATCGGCATCTTCAAGGTTGCCATGCGAATACGTCTCTATTGTTTATCCTCGATCCAAAGCCTTGCCAATTTTAGTGATTTGATGTGCTCGTCAAGAAGGAAATCCTCAAATTTCCGCTGGTTCCGCTTTTGCAATTTCTCTCTTTGCGAAGATCCAACTCGACTAAATTTACCGACTTCCCACGCGTGTCCGCGATCGCAAGTGCCGGGTGAATCTTTCTTGACTTGAAGTAACACTCGACGAGATTCTTTCTGGTCTCCTTTACCGTAACGATTTTATTTTTCCCGCTAATCATCTTAAGTTGGGTGTTGACGATACCAACATATCCCAATTGTGAATCGTTGGTCGCCCCAGATCACGTTGTAATAAGAAGGAAAGTCTGCAACTATAAATCGGACTCTCTCGTCTGAAAGCATTCCTACAAGGTTAGTTTAAGATCTACGTACCCTTTTGGACGAGTGTCCTGACCATTGAACCTGCTAAACATGGTCCCGCACTGGTTTTAACACGGAATCAAAATTCATTCTCTTAAACGCATCCCGCAGGATGATGTCCACGGCACTTCCATTATCCACGAAGATCTTTTTCACGCGGCAATTGACCGCTGTTCCCGTTATCACCAACCCGTCATGATGCCCCGGCAACGCTTTTCAAATCCTCGTCCGAGAAACATAACACAGAGATTCGGGCTTGTTCATGTCCTTTTAATCTTTAATCGCAAATACTGTCTCGGCCAGACGAATCCTCCGCCGCCAAAGCCTCCCGCTAATAACATTGCACGTATTTGGCCTGGGGAATTCCTCATCGCTATCATCGACTTCTTTTTTCTCTCTCCTTTTCCTCTTGTCAAGCCGTGACTCCTACTCCGGTCTTCCACATGTCGCTTGCCGCCCGCTTTCCTTGGGTCCAATCACGTATCTTTGGAGTTTCCTCACGGATGAATTTCTCCACCGTATTCTTCAAGTCCCAACACTGTTCTGTGTGACCAGATCGTGAAATTCACAAAACCCGGTTTTGTCGCCGTTGCTCTCTTACCGAGAGCCCGAGGTCTTTCCACCTTCTTCATTTCGGTCGCGCCGACTTCTTTCCATAGTTTTGCCTGGGAGATTTTTAACTGTGATATTCCGTTTAACTCCGGGTTCTAAGGTTTTACCACCAGCTTTAGGCTACGCTGATATCTTGGTGATTTCTTTCCCGATTTTCCCTCTCTCGGCGGGCTCTTTGCCTTTTCTTTTCGGCGTTTCATGATAGACTTTGTGAATTCATTGACCAAGTCCAAGACTTGAGAAAAAATATTCCCCACGTTGGTAAGTTCTCTCTCTCTATGTATATTTATGTATATATATCTCGATACTATTACGTTAGTGTGAGAGTTTACATTAAATTTATATTTTGCAGTAATATTTGAAGCTGAGAGGTTAGGTGAGGATGAGATCACCAAGGCGTATAAATTGGGTGCATGTTATATTTTATGGAAGCCAGTGAGATCTGATGAGATTAACAATTTATGGCAACATGTTTTAAGGAGAAGGGCTTTATTTGAGCCTCTGAATCATCAGAATGAGGGTTCTTCTCTTATTTCTTTCCAACAAGAAAGTCTAAAAAGAGGAAACGAGTTGAATCATGGCAAGGAACTTTCTTCAAAGAATGTTTCTTTCCAACAAGAAAGTCTAAAAAGAGGAAACGAGTTGAATCATGGTGAGGAATCTTCTTCAAGGAATGTTTCTTTCCAACAAGAAAGTCTAAAAAGAGGAAACGAGTTGAATCATAGCAAGGAATCTTCTTCAAAGAAGATACCACGGTTCATTTGGACCGATGAACGTCATGCACAATTTGTTAAAGTTGTGAAACAACTTGGCAAAGGTATGCCATTTTTCATATCGGTCTTTTTTTTCCAAAAAGAATCTTAATTTATTTTAATTGTTCATCGACTTTTGACCACATAATTTATTTATAATTTTTAGAGCAAAATTCTTTACTATTGCAATAAAGTCTTATATGCAATATTTTGAGGGAAAAATTTGAAAAATTTGGGAACTATTTGTGGTCCTAAGCTTTTTATTTTTGAGATTCTATTATAATTATTAATATAATAGTTTGTTTTTTTGGTTTCCTTGTATCTCAGATGCATTAATCTGTGTATTTGTACTTTATGAATTATGAATATAAGAGCGTCTGTTATTGATAAATTTTCAATTTTAATTATGAATATAATAGTTTAGTTTTTTGTTTCCATATATGGCAGATGCGGTGCCTCACAAAATCCTTCTAGCTATGAATAGGCCAGGTCTCACGAGAGAAATTGTTGGGAGTCACCTACAGGTTGAGACACATGGTTCTTCCCATTATTATCATTTTTTAATATATATCTTACATACCAATGTAATTGTGGTTTCTGCGCTATACTTTCAGAAACATAGGGAAAACGAAAAGAAAAAGGGGGGAGAGCTGCGTGAAAGAATTATGAATAATGCAGATCGAAAGAATCGATTAGGCATTAATAATCATATCTTGGCTCCACCAGTAGTATCATCATCTTCGTACCCATCTTCAGTTTCTGGAATTAGAAACCAAGACCAAGCTCTGGGTAATCCCATTGGAAGAACTAATATGGAGCAACTAGCAGATCAAAACCGTTCTCTAGGTACTTCCTTTGAAAAAAGTAATATGGAGACACAATCGATAACTCATTTGATTTCTGGTATGCAACAACTATATCAAAACCCAGGTACGCAACAACTAGATCATGCTCTAAGTACTTCCTTTGAAAGGAATAATATGGAGCAACAACCAGATCAAACTTCTTATGATCTTTATGCTCCTATAAGAAGTGGTAATGATGGAATGATGATGACGCCAGAAGCAACACATGTAGATGAGTTAGATGAGTTTGTGGCTAGTCTTTTTATTAATCCACAGTTTGAGTTCGGTCTTGATGTTCAATCGGCTGATGTTCAATCGTCTGATGTTCAATCGTCTGATGTTCTTGATAATTTTCCCAAGTGAGAAGACTTCTTGGATGATTACCTAGACATGGATGTTTACCAGGAAATAAATGCTCCTTTGCCAGAGATGAACAAGAAGCAGTCATCACTGCTTCCAGATAAGTAAATAATAGCTTTCTTTAATTGGGTCAAGCAATACTCAATTTGCTTAATGTATAGCTAGAAGAATTAGTTGAGGTGACTTTTATTTTGGACGTCTAAACAAGTATATTTCTATCTTATATGCTTGCAGCTATTTTTTAAATTTATTGTCATATTGCCCTCGTTTATATTATATTTTCAAGTTTTTATGGGATTTTTCATTGTCATGATGGAAAGTTTTGGTTCGAATATTTCAACGTTGTGTATGTTAATTAATTAAAGCCTTAATGCCTACATTAATGATTATGTAGTTATGTGCAGCGCAACATTTGACTTTATGACTTTATGTGAAAAGGGCAATAAGCATTACCTACCATAAAAAAATGGAAATACGTATATAGCATACATAAAAAAAACAGCAGAGAGAGAGAATGATTTGATAATGGATATGCACAACGGCAACCTATTAAGTAGAGCCCAAAAAAAAACGACATAATATTGATAAAAAAAATTAAAAGGAAAATATAAATAAATATTCTATAATAAAGAAAAGAGAAGCACGAGTATAAGATATATAAATTGACCAAAATTGACAAATCCAAAATCAGGTTACTAATCCAAAAGATTTTGGCATTGAAGGGGTTTTCCTTCTTTCTTTTTTTTCTTGACACAAATAATACGTTTTGGATCATTCTAGGGCTACAGTACGTATTTTTTTTCAGAAATGGCTATAGTATATATTAATTATTTGGGTAAAGGAGCAAAAATACACATGTACTTTACCCTCGGGAGCGCCCAGCACCATATAATTTTTTTGGGAGCAAAAATACACATGTGGTTACATTTTTGGAGCAAAAATAACATCACCGTTAAAATCTAACTTAACGGTGCATTTGCAACAGAAAATGTCATATTTACAACAGAAAATATCATATTTATAACAACATTTAAACACCTGAATTTTGAACATAGAAATGTCATTTACAACAAAAAAATGTTATATTTACAACATTAAGTGTTGTATTTACAACAAAATTTAAAATCTGACCATATTTACAACAGCAAATGTCATATTAACAACAACATTTAAACACTTGGATTTTGAACATAGAAAGGTCATTTAATTTACAACAGAAAAAGACTAGATTTACAACAGAAAGTGCTGTAATTACAACAAAATTTAAAATCTGGTCATTTACAACAGAAAAAATCATATTTACAACAGGTTATATTTTAACAGTGGTGTGACGTTTGCTCCTAAAATATAACCACATGTGTATTTTTGCTTTCAAAAAAAGCATATGGTGCTAGGCGCTCCCGAGGATAAAGAACATGTGTATTTTTGCTCCTAAACCCTAATTATTTTTTACATGTGTTGATGTCTTATTGTAACATCCCATTTTCAAAAGCAGTATATTTTTTTCATCAAAATAATTTCAAAATCATCAAAGTAGAGCAACAGAGCGATTGAGTAAATGATATGTATATATAAAACGCGTAAGTCATTTGGTTACAACAATCAGATGAAGAATCCGCGTGGTTCAAAAGTGATGTACAACAACAAAAGGAAGGCTTCCGCCGTAACGTCAAAAGGAAGTCTTCAGCTGAGTCTCTATGCGGCCTGATTGTCTTTATCCTCGTTCCTTGGTCCTCCCGACCCTGAAGCTAGATGGAGAGCTGAGGTCCATTGCAATCGGACCCCAGGTAACGGTTAACCTCATATTTACATATAACAGTATATGGACTACAGACAATCACAACATTAACAGCACATATTCATTCAGCAGATATAGCACAGATAAACATATCCTGACAGCACATAGGCCCTACCCCTGCAACGTATCCTGACAGCACATAGGCCTCTGACAGCACGTAGGCCCCCCTGACAGCACCTAGGCCTCCGACAGCACATAGGCCCCCTTGAAACGTATCCCAATATCCAGCAAGTATAATCATAACAACGGTACATAATCATACCACAGAGCATACAATACACATAGCACATATATGCATACCATAAACATCAGAGTTAGTGTTACAGTACGCGAACGTACCTTCGTTGACGGTAATTGGTACTTCTGACGGAAAACGGAAAACGGTACGTTTGACAGCGGTACAGCAGCGGTTTGTGATTACAGATATCCTATAACGATAATATGACATTTTATTAACATTTGACATCATAACAGTCATTTTAGGCATAAATGACCATTTTGCCCCTGATGCCCCTAATCGGCGGAATTTCGCCAGCACTTCGTTACTTGGACTCTAATCTTCCAAAATTTTGCCATAACTCCGACCCCATCATGATTTTAAAAATTAATGACTAAAATACCCCTAACATATGATATCTAATCATACTTGGATGATTAAAGACTAAACTAGCATTTCTACTCTAACTACCGAAAGAATTACGAAAGCTTAAGACTAAGGACCGGAAAACTTACTCAGAGCTTCGCTGCAAATTTCCCCGGACTCCTTCTTCTCTCTACCCTCTCTCTAATTTCGAAATCTAGGAGGTTTTTGGTGTGAAAAATGAAGAGAACTTGGAGGCTATTTATAGACTTTTTGTAAGGGTATTTTGGTAACTTCACAACTTTTCCTTCTTGAATATTAGCCATGGAATTTTTAGCTTCATTCTCCTCCACAAGGGTGTTTGGCCGACCTGCCCCATGCCCCAAAGTCAACCAATTAACCAATCATGTGGTGCCACCTAGTCTTGTTCTAGAAGACTCTACCGATACAGTCCCCCCGATCGGTGTTTGAATCGCGTAATCTTGTAAAATCTCAAAAATTCGGAATGATAACTTTGAAGTTCTTTTCTTACTCATTAGAAATGTCTGGGTTAACTAAATTTTTGATCCCTTTCAGGTCTTCTCCGGGCCTGCCGAAGATTTACGGAAAAACGTGTCGGTCACGGAAATAACTTCCGGAATATCAACTTCGTGACAAAAATTCACTGATTCATAAAATGTCCAGTTGCTTATCAACTCATCCCCAGATATTGAGTTAGGATTTATTTTCTACAAACTCCCCTTTCCAATATCTGCCTTATTTCTTTTTGTCGGATCTCCTAATTACTCCGCCGGTCACGGAAATGACTTCAGAGATAGTCTACTCCGAGATAAAATTATACTTGTTCATAAAATTCTATGACCTTAGAAACCTTGTTCATGGTTTTCTAGATAGGATTTAATCTCTATCGATAGTCACTTATCCTATTTGCTTTTTCACAAAATATCATAACTTATATTATTATTTAATTCCATGATATCTAGATATTACTTTGTGCAATTCTTATCCATTTGACTCCTCAAAAATTCGGCCAGCTGCACCCCATTTTTTATTTTATTTTTTGTTTTTAATTAATTAATATTATAATTAATAATTATTTTATATAATTTTTTACAAAATTTTCCTATTGGTCCATACTTAGATTTAGGCTTAAAATTACTTAATCTCATATATTTTTCTTCATATTTTTCCAACAATTAGAAAATATATTTTATGCTAATTTTAGCCATACACCACTGATTATAGTGTTTTACATAATTATATTTGGATTTTCCTTTGTTTAACCCCAAATAATTAGCCATTAATTATTTAATTAATTACCCACTAATTTTTGATAATTTTCTTAATTAGAATTATTCATTTTCTCACAACTATTGGACTTACCTTGGTATTTTATGCTTTACATAAAATATCAATAATCACGGGGTCAATAATGATCCCGGAATACTTTTTAATTTTTCCCTCACTATTTTCCATGAAAATAAATCCCAAAAATTGTTAAATTAGAGACAACATACTCTCTAATTTTTAATAATTATTTTATTGCCTCTAAGGAGTTTTCATAATTTCCTTAAGTCACTTTATGCTCCACAAGGGCATTTTGGTCATTTCTGACACATTATTAATTTTTCCTAATTTCCAAGAAAATAAGATAAATTTAACATTCTTTTTGAAACCACATATTCACCTATTTTTAATAGGTATATTTTGATACGGATTTTTAGGGTATTACACTTATGTCTATGATATTTTTTTAATGAGCTAAAGTATACCAACTCCCCCAAATCAACGACACATATATGACATTTTAAAGTTTAAATTTAACTCTGATAACCTAATCTTTAATTCACCATTATCAACACAAGGCATGTGTTATCCTACATGGCATTATATGTAATCAAATGATTTTATAGTAATTAAATAATTGAGTAAAATACTCTGACCACCCTCATATTTTTCCTTAATTACACATGCATCCCTCTATTTTAGAAACCCATATAAACCTCCATTAAAATTAAAATGTATGTTTACACAAACCTCCCTTATATTTTTATCCTCCCAAACTGTAAGTTTGACTTTTAAACGTTTTTTTTTACCAAAATGTCCCTCTTCAATATTAGAAATATTTAAACATATACATATGGGCTAATAAAAAATTATAAAACCAAATTTATACAAAAAAAAAAAAAATTATTCTAATAGATTTTCTAACTTTCTAATTTATTATAAAAAAATTTATTAGGTTTCATATTATAAATTAATTTTGACTTAAAATATATATTAAACACATATATTTTTATTAAATATAATAAGCTATATATGTGTGAGATTGTACATGTCATTTAAATTTATAATTTAATACTTATTTCACAAATATTTATAAACAAATTTGATCAAGCACATTTTTATTTAAAAACTTACTTGAATATTCAAAGTTTATGATATTTACATTAACCAATGCTAAAATCATCAAACAAAAAATAGAAATTAAGGAACAAATAAAAAAATCTTAAATTCTTTAAAACAATTTTAGTCAAAATGTGTAAGACAAAATAAATACATACAAGATAAAAGTAAAATTAGAGATTTAGTATTAAGGGTAAAATAGTAAATAAGATTTATTTTTACATAAAATTTAATTAAAAAAATGTTTTTTGAAATATTCTTAACGGAGTTCATTATTTAGACTTTAAGTGTATATTTTCAAAATAAAAGGGAGATCGGTGTAATTAAGATAAAACAGAAGGGTGACTAGAGTATTTTATTCTAAATAATTTCTATCTAAGGGTTAAATTGTCATTTTAACATTTAAAAAGACAAAACCTAGTTCTCATTTTATCCCGTCCTACAAATCTACCATGGATCCTTTCAACTTTCATTTCTTGAATAATTCCTAGAAATCTACCATGGATCCTTTCAACTTTCAATTCTTGAATAATTCATCGGTAAATATGGAAATGATCGGATTTTGTTTAATCAACCAAAAAAAAAATCAGGTTCTAGACCAAATCGCACCCGGATCGATCTTCTGGCTGAGATCTGCAAATGGCTGCTGCTGATAGATTGGTCAAGGAGGCTCTAAATGTTGGGCATCAGTCTCCTCCCAGATTGGCCAAGGTGCATATAATGCAGCTATTAAGTTGTAAAGAAAAACCAGAAACATCAGGTTATATATATATATGACATTTTATTAAGCATCAGAATATTTTTAAATTTTATTTTAAAAAATTTGATCTGGGTCACTCCTAAAGGAATGTTTAACAAGATTGTTCAACTATAGGGTCTGTTTGGATTAGCGGTAAAAACTATTTTTTCAACATGATTTACAGTGTACGAGATAAGTATGTGAAAAGAGTTTTGTTTTTGTTTACGTGAATGTTCTCTAATGCTAACTCAACGTATTTAGTAGGGAAAATCTATACAGGGGCCCAATTAAGGCCAGAATTTTAAAAAAGGCCCCAACAACTTTCACATACCAAAAAAGACCCTAGGGCCTTTTCTGGTATAAACGTTAACAACTAAAACAACCACATTAACAACAAAATCAATACCCGTTAACAACTAAATCAGTCGCTTAACAACTAAATCAGTCAGATTAACAACTAACGTTTTAATGAAAAATCTCATAAACGGCCCTAGGGCCCTTTTTGGTATGTGAAAGTTGTTGGGGTCTTTTTTAAAATTTTGGGCCTTAATTGGGCCCTTGTATGGATTTTCCCTATTTAGTATCCTCCTAGATCTAAACCTATAAGTTTTATTACTTCCACTTCTTATGGAGGTTTGATATATATTACTTCAGAAATCCTAATTGAAATAGTATAAATAAATAAATAAAATCTATTTATTAATTATAAAAGTCTAAATAGGATCTACTATGCAGCTAATATGATGAATCCTTCTGAAAAATTTTCTTGAACACATCATGTTTAAGGGAGAAGGTATAGTTAAGCATCCAAAAATGAGAGTTTGAACAACAAAACAATTAATAATTTATATATACACACATATTAAACTTAATGCTTTATAAATTATATTTATGTTATGTTATTCAATGTTTATTATAGAAGAAATGATATTTTAGAAGGACGACAAAAAAAGATTTAATATGGGCGCGAGTGTGTTTGGAAGAGTTCATGTAACATCCCAAATTCAGAGCCAATTTTTTTTTTTTTTAATCAGAGTAGAGCATCGAAATAAAACATTGAGTAACTGATTATAACAATAACAATGGCGTAATCGCCTGTTCATAAAGATTAATACATTATCTGTTTAGATACTAGACATCATTGACCGGGTCTCCACGCGGTCTTCATCTTCATGTGTGTTGTCCGCTCTGCCCACTCTTATCCTCCGTCCTTGGTCTCTCTCTGAACCTTGATGTGATGCTATAGTAAGAGCTGAGATCCAATACCCATCGGATCTCAGGTAACGGTTAACCTCATGCTTATATGACAATATATGATCAACAGATATTTCTAGAAATACAGCTATGATCCATACAGTTTATTATATGATCATTTAATAACAACTACCCTACAAGCAAAGTTATCTGCCTGCACTATTCACCAGTGCCACGATGATCGGTCGTGTCCTCAGCGCTAGGAAAACATAACGGTATTATCAAAACCATAACCCGTGAAGTCAGTAATAGTGATTATCTAAGTTTATTACCTTAGTCATTTGTGCATGACCCGAACGAGTCCCGTCCATGGCTTATGAAACTATCGTATCAAATATGAGCAGACTATAAGCATCGAGTCAAGATATTAAAGACGCCGCGAACGTACCTTCGTTTGACGGTACTTCGGTACTTTTTGACGGAAATGGCACGTTTTACGGAAAACAGCGAAACGTCCAACAGCGGCACGTCGGACAGCGTAACGGCAGCAAATCAGAGTTTCTGATGTTAATATCACTTTTATTAGTGATTTGACATTATAACTGTCATTTTAAGTAAAAATTACCATTTTGCCCCTATACCCCTAATTGGCGGAATTTCGCCAGCACTTCGTTACTTTGGCTCCGATTTTCCAAAATTTTGCCAGAACTTCGACCCAATGATAATTTTTGAAATTCTAGACTAAAATAGCCCTATCATATGATATCCAATCATACTTGAAAAATTAAAGGCTACTCTAACATTACTACTCTAACTATTGAAAGAACTACGAAAGCTTAAAGCTCGGTACCGAAAAACTTACCCAGAGCTTCGCTGCAGAATTTCCCAGAGCTCCTCTCTCTAAAACATCTCTCTAAAACCGAAATGCCTCTTGAAAATGGTGTGAAAAACTCAAGGAAGGGGGGGTATTTATAGGTAAAGGTGTAGGATTTCGGCCGTCGGATCAACTTTGTGAGAATCGATCTGGACCGTCCATCTTGACTTTGGAAACAAGTTTTTCCTTCTTCCTTATTCTCCTTGGCCGACCTGCACAAGCTCCAAAAGCCAAGGGATTGGCCAATGGGAGGAGGCCAAGTGTCTCCTTCCAGAAGCCTTCCGGTTGAATTTCTCCGATCGGTACCCGATTCGCGTAATTTCGGAAAAATCTCAAAATTCTGGATTTACAACTTTGAAACCATTTCCTCACTCATTAGAAATGTCCAAGTTAACCTAAATTTTGATTCCCTATAGGGTTCCAACAGTCAGTCTGAAATTCCTCGAAAAGCGTGCCCGGTTACAGAGCGAATTTCTGGAATCATCAACCTCTGGACAAAAATTCACTGATTCCAAATATGTCCAGATAATTTCAAACTCATTTCCAGATGTTGAGTTAGAATTTATTTTCTTCAATCCTAAAAATGTGTCTATCTGCATTTTTCCCTATTTCGTTTTATTAGGAAAATGCTCTACCGGTTTCAGAATTAACTTCCGGAAAAACCTAACGGAAGATAAAAATCCACCGATCAATATTTTATCTTGATTTTGGAAAACCTATTCCTGGATCCCTAGATAGGATCCGTTTCCTATTTATATTTTTACTATTCACTATTTATTATTTTAATAGAGTTTATTATTTTAACAACTCTTATATACTATTTAATTCATTTTATTTTTTTTTTCTTTTTTTTTATTCTCTTATCCAAAAAAATGTCGGCAGCCCCCTTTTTATATATATATATATATTTATTTATTTATTTATTTTTTTTATTTTTTTTATTATATAATCAAATAAGTATTTTTACCTAATTTTTCATAACTTTTCCCTATTGGTCCATACTTGTATTTAAGCTTAAAAATACCTAAACTCATCTATTTTTCTCAAAAATTTCCTAATAACTAATAAATATGTTTTTACTAATTTTAAGCCAACAACCACTAATTTTAGGGTTTTACAAAATTATTCATGAATTTCCTTTGCTTGTGCTTAAGTATTTAGCCCATTATTACTTAATTACTTTCTTTTCACTAGTTGATAATTTTCTTAATTGAGATACTCTTTTATCTTCAAACTTTTGCCTTAACATTAAAATTTTCATGCCTCTTGCATTATTTTAGAATTTACAAGGGTAGTTTAGTCATTTCCATACTTTTTGAGTATTTCCTCTCATTTTTCCCCAAGTTCATAATCTATTAAATTACCACAATTAGAGATAATACACTCTCTCAACTTTAATAAATATTTCCTTGCCATTTAGGATTTTTCACAATTTTCCTAAGTCATTTATGTCCCTTAGGGGCATTATCGTCATTTTGGCACTTTGGCCCTTAAATTCTCTAATTTCCAAGAGATTTTTCCCTAGAAAATAAAATAATTACAACTTAATATTTGATACCCCATATTCACCTACTTTCTATAGGTTTAACTTTACCAATTATGATACAGGTTTTTAGGGTATTCAGAGGCTGATATCAGGGTTATCAGAGCTACCAGAGACTGATATCAGAGCTATCAGAACTACCCGAGATTGATAACAGAGTTATCAGAGACTGATATCAGGATTATCAGAGGTATCGGAGACTGGTATCAGAGTTATCAGATACTGATATCAGGGTCATCAGGGTTTTCAACGGTATCAGGGGTATCGGAGATATCTGATATCGGCATAAGTCCAGGCGGTAGATGTACCGATTCTAGGTTCAATCTTAACCCTATCCTATGGATATATGCGTGGTATGCTTCCTTCGACCTAAATATGTTATGTAAAGGACCTCATTTCTGTCCATCTTTAGAACATAACGCTAGAGTTATATCAGTACTCATTTTTAAAAATATGCTCAAAGTTTAAAAGGCTTAAGAACCTAACTCCGTTGTCCGAAAAGAATGGCCAGGTAAGTGTCTACCATGGGGGCCTCACCGACTTATACGGCGACTCAATGGCATTCCCACGTAGACTAGCCTTGCCTTAGGCACCAAACTGTTCGTAGTAACATAGTTAAACACTTGCCAGAAAGATTAGCTCTGATACCAAAAGTGTAACATCCCAATTTCAGAGCCAATTTTTTTTTTAATCAGAGTAGAGCATCGGAATAAAACATTGAGTAACTTATTATAACAATAACAGTGGCGCTGTCCACTCTGCTTACTCTTATCCTCCGTCCTTGGTCTATCTCTGGACCTTGATGTGATGCTATAGTAAGAGCTGAGATCCAATACCCATCGGATCTCAGGTAACGGTTAACCTCATGCTTATATAATAATATATGATCAACAGATATTTCTAGAAATACAGCAATGATCCTTGATCATTTAATAACAACTACCCTACAAGCAAAGTTATCTGCCTGCACTATTCACCAGTGCCACGATGATCGGTCGTGTCCTCAGCGCTAGGAAAACATAACGGTATTATCAAAACCATAACCCGTGGAGTTGTAATAGTGATTATCTAAGTTTATTACCTTAGTCACTGTGCATGACCCGGAACAGAGTCCCGCTCATGGCTTATGAAACTATCCGTATCAAATATAAGCAGACTATAAGCATCAGAGTCAGTATTACAGAGAGGCGCGAACGTACCTTCGTTTGATGGTACTTCGGTACTTTTTGACGGAAATGGCACGTTTTACGGAAAACAGTGAAACGTCCAACAGGGGCACGATGGACAGCGTAACGGCAGCAAATCAGAGTTTCTGATGTCCTATAAGAGTAATATCACTTTTATTAGTGATTTGACATTATAACTGGCATTTTAGGTAAAAATTACCATTTTGCCCCTATACCCCTATTTGGCGGAATTTTGCCAGCACTTCGTTACTCTTGCAAATTTTCTTCCCAAAATTTTCCAGAACTTTGACCCAATGATAATTTTCGAAATTCTAGACTAAAATAGCCCTATCATATGATATCTAATCATACTTTGAAAAATAAAGGCTACTCTAACTATTGAAAGAACTACGAAAGCTTAAAGCTCGCTATTTTAACTTTCAACTTTCAGAGACTCAATCCCTACTATGTTTTTACCTCGTCAGGCATCTTTCAATGCAATAAGGCCTAAAAACAAGAATAGGAATCTCATCTCCTACTTCCTAGATCTAACTAACAGTTCTACTAAAACTACCGAAAAAACTAAAGACTAAGGACCGAAGGACTTACCCGTTGAAGACTTCCGCACAATTTTCCCCAGAGCTTCTCTCTCTTCTTTCTCCCTCTAGATTTCGGCCAAGAGGAGTGAAATGGTGTGAAAATGCAAAGGGAGGGGGGTATTTATAGGTGAAGGGTTAGGGTTTCGGCCGTCGGATCAACTTTGTGAGAAGCGATCTGGACCGTCCAACACAACTTTTGAAAAACCCTTTCTTCCCTTTTCCCTTTTCACACTTGGCCGAAATTCATGGTCCAAAGTTAAGGGTTTGGCCAATAAAATGGCGCCACGTGTCCCTTCCAGAAGCTTCCGGTCCAATTTCCCGATCGCACCGATACGCGTAATTTCGGAGAAATCTCAAAATTCTGGATTTACAACTTTGAAGATCTTCTCTTTCTCTTCAATAATATCTAATTTAACTTAGATTCCGGTCTCTTACAGGGTTCCAACAGTCCAGTTGAAGTTTTCTCGAAAAACGTGTCCGAACGGTCCAGTTACAGAACGCATTTCTGGAATCAACAACTTCTGGACAAAAATTCACTGATTCCAAATATGTCCAGATAATTTCAAACTCATTTCTAGATATTGAGTTAGAATTTATTTTCTTCGAGATCCAAAAATATGCCTACCTGCATTTTTCCCTATTTTGTTTTATTAGGAAAATGCACAATCGGCTTCAGAATTAACTTCCGGAAGAGTCTAACGGAAGATAAAAACCCACTGATCAATATTTTACCTTGACTTTGGAAATCTCATTCCTAGATCTCTAGATAGGGTCCGTTTCCTATTTGTTCCATTACTATTCACTATAATTAATTATATTATAAAATAATATAACTTTAATTAATTATATTATAAAATACTATAACTTACAAACTAAGTTTCTATTTTTTTTCTTTTTCTGCCCATTTTTTTTTATTTCGTTTTTTTCTTTTATATTTGATTAATTATTTAATTAATTAAATAATTATTTTTACATAATTTTTACAAAATTTTCCTATTGGTCTATTCTTGTATTTAGGCTTAAAAAAATACCTAAACTCGTCTATTTTTCTTCAAAATTTCCAATTAATTAGTAGATATGTTTCTACTAATTTTAAGCCAAAAACCACTAATTTTAGGGCTTTACATAATTGTTACTGAATTTCCTTTGCTTATGCTTAAGTAATCAGCCCAATATTACTTAATTACTTAATTGTCACAAGTTGATAATTTTCTTAATTAGAATACCCCCTTGTCTCACAATTCTAGCTCTGACATTTTCATTTCCATGTTTTCTGCATTATTTTATAATTTACAAGGGTATTTTAGTTATTTCAATGCTTTTTGAGCATTCTTATTCAATTTCTCCAAGTTCATAATTTATTAAATTACCATAATTAGAGATAGCATACTCTCTTAATTCAATTAACCATTTTACTGCCTTTTAGGATTTTCCACAATTTTCCTAAGTTATTATACGCTTCTCAAGGGTATTTTGGTAATTTTGGCACATTATTAGTTTTACCTTTAATTTCCAAGAGAATTTCTTTAGAAAATAAAATAATTATAACTTAATATTTGATATCCCATATTCACCTACTTTCTATAGGTTTAACTTTACCAAATTATGATACAGATTTTTAGGGTATTACATTTCTTCCCCCCTTAAACAAAATTTCGTCCTCGAAATTTGTACTCTGTACTGTCTTAAACTTCGGACTGTTAACTTCAGATCTCTACTCTATCTTAAATCCAACTGCAAAGATTTTGTCACAATCGTATGGAAGTCTAAAAAGGTTCGGAGATAAGGCTATCTAATAGCGACTTGTTTGTTGCCAACCCATCCTTCGAATGATCTCATGTGATGCGAACTACATGTTCGTCCTTGAGGTGTTCTTTGAACACTGGCATCTAGGGATGTGCGATCATCTCATTCACCAAAAGATTCTCACAATCTTTTGTGACTTGTACAAACTATCAAGAGACGTGATCAATCATATCCCGACTATGAAAATTTTCTGCTCCGACAATTCCATCGAGCAATATAAGTGATTTACACTTATTCCCGTACAAGGCGTCAATTTGGGCCATCTCGATTGTAAGAAAACTTGGAAGATCGGCTTTATCGAGTGTATTTATAGTTTCGCGGGGAATTTCCTTTGTCAAGGTTAAGCTTTCATACCCAAGCAGCTTTCGTTTCCTTGATTTGTCATGTGAAATACCGGTACAATCTTTTGTAGAGAGTATCTTCTTGGTAGTTTTCTCTATCCGATTGCTACCTATTTCCTATACCGTAGCCTTATAGTAACTGTATCTAGCGAGAATTCACTTGAATCTGCGGTACTATCCCGCTAGACCCAAAACTACATGTTACGTTTTACTATCTCTGGTCATCCTCATTCCAAAATTTGCTCCTACTTTGTCTAGAATAGATAACAACATCGTTGTGTCATGGAACATGGCCCATAAAATTTATTTCTGACAGCCAACACTCACATTTTGTTAATCTAGTAAAGAGTCACATCCTTTACTCACTACGGATCGTCATTATTCTTGGCATTCCACTTTTTATTCTGAGTAGTTGAGGACGTCGTCAATCAATGTCTCCATTAACCTGCCTATGTATTCGAGAGAAAAACTCTATTTAAGCACTCTAAGAGCATGATAGGTGCACTTGTTAATGTACAAAGTGTCACAAGAAATTTTCAAGCGCCCGATTCAAGTCCTGAAGACTATCTTCAAAACATTGCTAGTTTTGATTCACAACCGGTAGTATTCTGGGCGTAAGTCGATTTTGACAGGATGTAGGAATTTAGATAATGGAATAGATCGTCGATCCTGGAAAGTGAGTATTTGTTTCCAAGCAGTTGCCCCGTTCATCTAACAGTATTTGATACTACGTTAAAAACTCTGGTATTCTCCCTTCTATATGAATATTTCTGGGGCTTTCCAAGATAATACGTTGGTTTTCGTTTAGAACCTTACTGGGAATCAAGTTGCTATTTCAGCTTTGATATTTCGTTCATGAAATTTGATACGCCGATTTTGATATTGAACTTATGCTAGGCATTAGTCAATAGTAAATTTCTGAACTTCTCCTCCTGGAGGTAAGTTTATCAGAAGATTAACTCGTGTCTAAGTTGTTTTTGACTAAAGATTCGGTTTCCGCATCAGTTCTATCTCTGCTTGTGAGAATCATATATTCCCTTTGTCACCGTTCTTCATCACCATTCGTTTAACACTTATTGAGAGTGTCGTTGACGCTATGAAGTAGTAGAAATATTTATATTATAACCGTAACTTGGTTCAAAATACGCTTTAAAAACTAAAAGCTCACCTAATGGTGTAACTACTATTAAATCGTAAGGAAAATATATGTATGCATCCCAAAAGGATCCGTACAAGCATCAAAAGAAGTTGATCGGTTTAGCACTTGGATCGATTCATATCTGACATAAATATCTACTGAACGATAGTATCGTGGATCGTTTCTGGAGATTCTCCGGCCTCCTTTTTAATCGGTGCCATCATCTGGCCTGAGTTCTGTAGCCCTAACTCTGCAGCTTTCTGGGGATAATCCTTGATCATATTCCCCGGCTTCCGACATTTGTAGCAACGTCCTATCCCAATACAGCTAACACCAGGATGGAACCCCTTGCAGCTTGGACACTGTCGGAGTTTCGGCGTCTTCGGATAGCTCTGCTGTTCAGTTTGCACAATCTTCTTGTCTCTTCCTTGGTAGTTGTCCTCGGGTAACCTCCTTTTCTGTGTGGGGTTTTTGTGGCTGAGTCCGTCATGATTTGCATTGTTACTGTTGAAATTTATTGATCTACGTAGTTCATCTAAGTTACTCTCTATCAGATGACAGAGTTCCAATTATCTCTTAACTTGTCCCTCTTGTCTTTCTTGTCTTTCCCCAGGAGGGTATTAATAAGAGTTTGCTGCTCCTTTAGCTTTTCCTTCAGAGTCCTCTGCTCCTTCAGCTTTCCTATCCGAGTCTTTTGCTCGTTCAGTTTTTCCATCTGAGTTATCTGTTCCTTCAGTTGTTCCCTCATTTCTTGCAACTCACTTCGGTGTTGTGTTGGGACTGGTATCACTTGTGGTAGTCCTCCTCCATACCCATCTAGACCTCGACCTTGGCTTCCGCGGACTCCGACTCCTTGCAAGTTTTCCATCCTATCTTTCTATTAAGAAACGACAGCTTTTAAGGGATTATTTAATCTTCTACAATTACAATGGCAACATATGTCACATTGTTTAGCTGGTTTTAACATCATTAGTTATATCTTATATTCCCAAATTATAACTACCTGCTTTACATATTGTCTAGAACTAATCTTTAAAGGTGATTTAGGAAGAAATAGAAATTGTTTGTACTTTCTTTGTCTAAAAACTTTTGCTCGGTTGTTCCATTTAGAAGTGGTTTCGAAGAGAAAAGAAGTTCCGCCTCCAATCCGTTAAACTCTAAAGTGAAGGAATTTGTTTACTCAAAGTTCAAGACATAGTTTTGCCCACTGGGGATTCCAAGGAGTCCCGCTCTTCTACAATTCCCACTGTCGCCCATGATGTTTCGTCGTGCCGTACATACATATTATCCTCACAGTTTTGGACTTTCCAGCCCAACTATGTGTCAAACGGAGGTTGTTGCTCCTATTGCTGAGTGTACCAAACGAGAACCTATGGGTGAATGAATGACAGATAAATAAGAGACCTCCCCCAGATCATACAGGTGTATGTCTCAGAAGATGAAACGATCTTCTATAAAGGTGAGGAGAGAACATAAAACTAAGTGGAAAATAGAAAACAAAATGTTTTGGGATAGTCATTCTGTTATTCTATTCGTCTCAACCATGGAAGGATGCAACTGCTTTGCAACCATTTGGGTTATGATTACGAACATTCCCTATCCTTTTCCGTGCGAAGATTTTGTTGATGAGCTTGGTCAAGCACTGCTTCCAGCAGAGTTGTGTAAAGGTTCAGTGTTGTATACCGACTCCGGTGGGAATACGTCCGAAGGTTTATAGTCTAAGTTAAGTTGGAGGTTATCAAAAGTATTGGAAACGAAATATAGATTCAAAATATGATTAAGATGTTATAGTCATCTGCGCTTCCTAACCTATTTGTCAATTTAGACTATACAAACCCTACTCGGTTATATCTGTAATCATATAACTTCTCAGGGATTTAACATCGCAACTATGCTTCCCCCATTCCTTATCTATCTTCTGTAGGTCATCTGCGTTTCGGTTTATTTACATATTGTGGTTATCCGCCACTTGAGATGACAAATGAACAGATGAAAACTTTGGATAGTCCTTATCCTAAGAGCTCTTTTGTGCTTTCCACTCAAAAGCGGTTTCAAGGATATATGATGAGGAGTGGATCTAGTCCAAACTCCAGAAAGATACGAAATTATGTAATGGTTCTTCCGATAGAAGTCTTTAACATTGGTCGAATACCGCATGTATTTCTATTCGTCGGTCTTAGAGTTTCGTCCGGCGTGACTTAGCTCCACCTACAAGCTTTGTGCTAGGATAGAACTATCGTCCAGTACAAACTGACGACTATCAGAGTTATCAGAGTGAGTTATCAGAATTCGTGTCGGAACTGATGTTCAAATTGTCGTCGGTAGGCAACATTATCAGGGTTTTCAGGGTTATCAGAGGCTGATATCAGGGTTATCAGAGCTACCAGAGACTGATATCAGAGCTATCAGAACTACCCGAGATTGATAACAGAGTTATCGGAGACTGATATCAGGATTATCAGAGGTATCGGAGACTGGTATCAGAGTTATCAAATACTGATATCAGGGTCATCAGGGTTTTCAACGGTATCAGGGGTATCAGAGATATCTGATATCGGCATAAGTCCAGGCGGTAGATGTACCGATTCTAGGTTCAATCTTAACCCTATCCTATGGATATATGCGTGGTATGCTTCCTTCGACCTAAATATGTTATGTAAAGGACCTCATTTCTGTCCATCTTTAGAACATAACGCTAGAGTTATATCAGTACTCATTTTCAAAAATATGCTCAAAGTTTAAAAGGCTTAAGAACCTAACTCTGTTATCCGAACAGAATGGCCAGGTAAGTGTCTACCATGGGGGCCTCACCGACTTATACGGCGACTCAATGGCATTCCCACGTAGACTAGTCTTGCCTTAGGCACCAAACTGTTCGTAGTAACATAGTTAAACACTTGCTAGAAAGATTAGCTCTGATACCAAAAGTGTAACATCCCAATTTCAGAGCCAAATTTTTTTTTTTAAATCAGAGTAGAGCATCGGAATAAAACATTGAGTAACTGATTATAACAATAACAGTGGCGTAATCGCCTGTTCATAAAGATTAATACATTATCTGTTTAGATACTAGACGTCCTTGATCGGGTCTCCACGCGGTCTTCATCTTCATGTGTGCTGTCCACTCTGCTTACTCTTATCCTCCGTCCTTGGTCTCTCTCTGGACCTTGATGTGATGCTATAGTAAGAGCTGAGATCCAATACCCATCGGATCTCAGGTAACAGTTAACCTCATGCTTATATAACAATATATGATCAACAGATATTTCTAGAAATACATCAATGATCCTTGATCATTTAATAACAACTACCCTACAAGCAAAGTTATCTGCCTGCACTATTCACCAGTGCCACGATGATCGGTCGTGTCCTGAGCGCTAGGAAAACATAACGGTATTATAAAAACCATAACCCATGAAGCTGTAATAGTGATTATCTAAGTTTATTACCTTAGTCACTGTGCATGACCCGGAACAGAGTCCCGCTCATGGCTTATGAAACTATCCGTATCAAATATAAGCAGACTATAAGCATCAGAGTCAGTATTACAGTAGGCCGCGAACGTACCTTCGTTTGATGGTACTTCGGTACTTTTTGACGGAAATGACACGTTTTACGGAAAACAACGAAACGTCCAACAGCGGCACGATGGACAGCGTAACGGCAGCAAATCAGAGTTTCTGATGTCCTATAAGAGTAATATCACTTTTATTAGTGATTTGACATTATAACTGGCATTTTAGGTAAAAATTACCATTTTGCCCCTATACCCCTATTTGGCGGAATTTTGCCAGCACTTTGTTACTCTTGCAAATTTTCTTCCCAAAATTTTCCAGAACTTCGACCTAATGATAATTTTCGAAATTCCAGACTAAAGTAGCCCTATCATATGATATCTAATCATACTTTGAAAAATAAAGGCTACTCTAACTATTGAAAGAACTACGAAAGCTTAAAGCTCGCTATTTTAACTTTCAACTTTCAAAGACTCAATCCCTACTATGTTTTTACCTCGTCAGGCATCTTTCAATGCAATGAGGCCTAAAAACAAGAATAGGAATCTCATCTCCTACTTCCTAGATCTAACTAACAGTTCTACTAAAACTACCGAAAAACTAAAGACTAAGGACCGAAGGACTTACCGTTGAAGACTTCCGCACAATTTTCCCCAGAGCTTCTCTCTCTTCTTTCTCCCTCTAGATTTCGGCCAAGAGGAGTGAAATGGTGTGAAAATGCAAAGGGAGGGGTATTTATAGGTGAAGGGTTAGGGTTTCGTAGTCGGATCAACTTTGTGAGAAGCGATCTGGACCGTCCAACACAACTTTTGAAAAAACCCTTTCTTCCCTTTTCCCTTTTCACACTTGGCCGAAATTCATGGCCAAAATTTAAGGGTTTGGCCAATAAAATGGCGCCACGTGTCCCTTCCAGAAGCTTCCGGTCCAATTTCCCCGATCGGTACCCGATTCGCGTAATTTCGGAGAAATCTCAAAATTCTGGATTTACAACTTTGAAGATCTTCTCTTTCTCATCAATAATATCTAATTTAACTTAGATTCCGGTCTCTTACAGGGTTCCAACAGTCCAGTTGAAGTTTTCTCGAAAAACGTGTCCGAACGGTCCAGTTACAGAACGCATTTCTGGAATCAACAACTTCTGGACAAAAATTCACTGATTCCAAATATGTCCAGATAATTTCAAACTCATTTCTAGATATTGAGTTAGAATTTATTTTCTTCAGATCCAAAAATATGCCTACCTGCATTTTTCCCTATTTTGTTTTATTAGGAAAATCCACAATCGGCTTCAGAATTAACTTCCGGAAGAGTCTAACGGAAGATAAAAACCCACTGATCAATATTTTACCTTGACTTTGGAAATCCCATTCCTAGATCTCTAGATAGGGTCCGTTTCCTATTTGTTCCATTACTATTCACTATAATTAATTATATTATAAAATAATATAACTTTAATTAATTATAGGGTGAAGGAGCAATTTTGCCAACCGACTATTAGGCCAGGAGCGCTGGGCACAAATAACTTTTAAAGGGACCAAAAAGGCCAACAAACAATTAAATGGGTGAAAAACGCACAATTCGTCCATGAACATCTAACACCGTTTAAAGGCAATCGGGTGAAGGAGCAATTTTGCCAACCGACTATTAGGCCAGGAGCGCTGGGCACAAATAACTTTTAAAGGGACCAAAAAGGCCAACAAACAATTAAATGGGTGAAAAACGCACAATTGTTTGAAAAAATATTTCAGGTATTGATCGGTACTAAAAGGATACTGAAAAAAATATTTCAGGGTACTGACTGGTACTAAAAAGTATTTTCAGGATACTGATTGGTACAAAAAAAATATTTCATAATTTTGAAAAATTATTTTAGGATCTTGGTATTGCAGGTACTAAAAGGATACAGAAAAAATATTTGAAATGCCACGTCATCGTCCAGTCAGCAAAAAAAGTCAAACTTAACAATCAAAAGTCAAACTTAACGGTCAAACGCTATTTTTGCACCTAATTTGTACCACATAGTTACTTTTACACCTGAAAAAAGCATTTGCTACTGGGCGCTCCTCGGAGAAAAGCATATGTCTATTTTTGCACCTTAACCCTTATAAATACAAAATGATTAAGTTGATTTTGCATATTATATAATCTTGATTAAGTCTTATATATTATGGATGTTAAATAATCTCTTTAATTTAGCCCATATTTTTGGCATCGAATTACATTTGATTGAGTGACAATTGATTGGTATAAGTGGTCAGTCGTATTGGCCACTTATATAGATTTCAACATCTTTTGAATTTTTCACACCAAAACCACCTTGCTTAGTTCGAAATTTTGGAGAAGGAAAGGAGAAGGAAGAGTCCGGGGAAAATTGTAGCGAAGCCCTGAGTAAGTTCTTCGGTCCTTAGTCTTAAGCTTCGGTAGTTCTTTCGGTAGTTAGAGTAGAAATGCTAGTTTGATCTTTAATCTTCCAAGTATGATTAGATATCATGCTTTAGGGGGTAATTAAGGTGTTTATTTCGAAAATATTGTTGGGGTTAAAGATCTGTCAAAATTCTAGAAGATTAGAGTCAAAGGAACGAAGTTCTGGCGAAATTCCGCCGATTAGGGGATCAGGGGTAAAATGGTCATTTATGACTAAAATGTCTGTCGTAATGATAGATCCTTAATAAATGCGTTGTTATCTTGATAGGATATCCCTGATTACATTCTGATCAATTGTTGTACCGTATTCCGACAGAAATACCGTTTACCGTCAACGAAGGTACGTTCGCGTACTGTAACACTAACTCTGATGGATATAGTATGCATGTATGATATGTGTGTATGGTATGATGTGAGTAAGGTATGTGTATATGTGGTGTGTTGTTGGAATGCGTTTTATGTTAGAAAATAACTGTATGCATGCTGGGAGCGATATATCTGTAAGGCTGGTGTAATGCTGGGAGCGATACATCTGTAAATGCTGGGAGTGATACGTTTGCATGCTGGGAGCGATACATGTGCATTGGTTGGGTGTGATTTATATGTTGTGTTAATGTTGTCCTGTAACCCATATATGTGTATGTAAACATGAGGTTAACCGTTACCTGAGATCCGGTGCGGATCTCATCTCTTAACTTAGCGTCAGGGTCAGAAGGACCGAGGACCGAGGAGAGAGGAAAGCAACTAGTTCAAGGATCCGGCTGAAGATTTTCCGTTGTTGTCCTTTACTTTTTGAAAAATCTCGGTCATTGAACCGCTTCTGTAATTAGCCTGTGGGCATTTTGAATATATATATCACTTACAGTCTTGCTCCGATGCTCTACTCTGATGAAAAAATTTTATACTGCTTTTGAAAAACGGGATGTTACACCGGAAAGTCGCTGACCAGAGCTCAAGAAGTCCACCGGAGTTGGGAGAAGAAGAGAGAAACCGTTTTGCGAAAATGAAGAGCAAATGAAATGAAAAGTCGGGGAGGGTAAAATTCACCGTTTTGTGACGGATTTTGGAGTCCGCCGCAAATTTGTGACGGATCCATTTTTCCGTCACAATTTTTTTTTTTCGACGGAAATTTGCAACGGAAAATATTCCGTCGCAAATTGCGAATTTTCTAGTAGTGACAATGTGGAGAGAGGTTGAAGCATTGAACAAATAATGAAGATAAGTGACAATTAAGTTGAAAAAGAGTAGGTTAAGAGGGTGGATGAGAGAGGGAGTGGGAGAGATAATAAAGTGTATACAGTTTAGTTTACAGAGCACCAATGTTTTTTAAGACCAAGGACTACGCCGACGCCGATGATGTGGCCGACGGTGCCGCAGGCCAAAGTGTCGGCGAGGGTAAAGCCGGCGGGGTCACCGGTCTGCAAGCTAGAGTCCCTCACTTCAAGCTTCACCCCCGCCGTGGCCTTCCTGTTTGCTGATGGAGCCAACCCAAACCTTCCGGCAAACAACATCAGGCTTGTTGATGCAACCATTATCTGGTCATCTCATCATAAAATTTACATTTAATATGCTTCAATAATATTTTATTAAATTGAGTAGACCATTAAGCCCAATTAAGTCAAATATCTTAAGCATATCATGAGGAAAATGTTTAAGATAATTATTAAAATTAATGGGCCTTAAAAATTGAGGAAAAATTATGGAGTATTATTTTGGGGATCTAGAAAAATTATGAAGAGGTCTAGTTCGCCAAAGTGACCTAATTAATTTTGTATATGAATTAAGGGAATTAAAGGCCTATTTTCCTAAAAATTCAAGGAAAAATGGTTAGAGTTAAATTTTTATGCTGAAAATTTTGGGATGATGTTTTTTTGAAGTATAGAAGCTAATTGAGGCAAAAAAAGTTTTATAAATTGTCGTAGAATAATTTCTGGAATTTATTTAGAAAATCGATACTAATAAAGAAGCGGTAATATGGTAATTTCACTACCCAAGCTTAAAAATGGATTTGGGCCAAACTAATCTCATTTCGGTGATCCCAGATCTTGCTTGCTCATACCCAAAGGCATAGGAGAGTCTAACTCATTACTTGGTCAAAGGAAAGAAAAGCTTAAGTGATAAAGCTTCTATGTAAGTGGGCATTAAGTGGGAATAAAAATAATACTGCATAACATATTTTGGGTAAATATTCGGTTTTTATTATTTGAGAACTTCGATCGGTTTCAGTTTCCGGTCATTTAAAAAAATAATTTCGTTAAAACAAAATAAAAAAAACCGAAATATATATCAGATAAAATTTATAGATATTTTAAACTTATTTGATTTATTTTATATATCTTCTCCTAAATCTAATCTTGAGGATAAAAAGTAACATTTCTGCAAAATGTATTCATATATATTTTATCTTTTAACAGAAACAAAAAATTCAGTTACAACCGAACCAAACCGAAATATTTCGGTTAATTCGGTTTTGATTGATTTGGATAATAGGTTCAGTTTGATTTTTCAAAATAAGCTCTATTCCGTTTTTAGTTATTTTAACTAAAAATAGAATTGAAATACTGATAATGCTCACCCTAGTCCAAACAGTCCGATCAATAGTCAAGCCAGAATGACATATAATTAAATTAAAAAATTATAGGAATATATAATGATGTAAATATAGAAAATAAATATGAAATTTTTACATAACTTAAAAATAAACATAAGCAAACTTACATGTAATAATATCTTTCCCGAATATCAAGTCCCAGCACAATAAAATCATAAGATCCTCCGTTGATAGTTTACCCATCTATTAGTGTACATATTTTGTTCCCAGTTACGACATTTTGATCTTTTTACGATATTTTGTCCTCCAAAAAAAATTCTATAACATATCTAAGATATATAGATATGTAGATAGATATATAGATATGAAAATTTTTATAAATTCTATAACTACCGCATATCTCACGTGCTTATATCTACATTATATGTAGATAGATATATAGATATGTATATCACCCGAAATTGATTATAAAAGCACCATCGGTATAGTTGCCAGATTTCATTGATTCGGTTAACATGCAGCTATCTTCAGTTCAACCTCGTCTTCCTCCTCCTCAGGGTTGGAAGGTTCTCTTAGTCAGCACTGATGATGCCATCCATAATTGTATTAACAATCAGCTTTTACATCTTCATTATCAAATCGATATATGTCTCGATTGTACTTCAGCGTTATTACGACTCTTAGACAATGATAAAATTGACTTCGTTCTGAGTGATTTCTCTTTGAAAGACATGGATGGCCATGAATTCATTAACCAAGTCCAAGACTTGAGAAAAAATATTCCCCACGTTGGTAAGTTCTCTCTCTCTATGTATATTTATGTATATATATCTCGATACTATATATTATGTTAGCGTGAGAGTTTACATTAAATTTATATTTTGCAGTAATATTTGAAGCTGAGAGGCTAGGTGATGATGAGATCACCAAGGCGTATAAATTGGGTGCATGTTATATTTTATGGAAGCCAGTGAGTGAGCCGTCTGATGAGATTAAAAATTTATGGCAACATGTTTTAAGGAGGAGGGCTCAATTTGAGCATCTGAATCATCAGAATGAGGGTTCTTCTTCTCTTGTTTCTTCCCAACAAGAAAGTCTAAAAAGAGGAAACAAGTTGAATCACGGCAAGGAACCTTCTTCGATGAAGAGGCCACGGTTTGTCTGGACCAATGAACGCCATGCATGGTTTGTTGAAGTTGTGAAACAACTTGGCAAAGGTATGTGATTTTTCATATTCGTCTTTTTTTTTTTCAAAAAAAATTCTTGGTTTATTTTAATTATTCATCGACTTTTGACCGCATAATTTATTTATAATTTTTAGAGCATAATTATTTACTATTGCAATAAAGTCTTTAATTTAATGACCAAGAGGGAGTAACCTCATTATTCTTATCGATGAAAGCTCCTTTTAATTAATATATGCAATATTTTGAGGAAAAAATTTGAAAAATTTGGGAACTATTTGTGTTCCTAAGCTTTTTATTTTTGAGATTATATTATAATTATTAATATAATATTTTTTTTTTGTTGGTTTCCTTGTATCTCAGATGCATTAATCTGTGTATTTTTACTTTATGAATTATGTATATAATAGTTTATTTTTTCTGTTTCCATGTATGGTAGATGCGGTGCCTCACAAAATCCATCTAGCTATGAATGGGCTAGCAGGTCTCACGAGAGTAATTGTTGCGAGTCACCTACAGGTTGAGACACATGGTTCTCCCCATTATTATCATTTTTAATATATATCTCACATACCAATCTATATATATACCAATGTAATTGTGGTTTCTTCGCTATACTTTCAGAAACATAGGGAAAACGAAAAGAAAAAGGGGAGAGAGCTGCGTGAAAGAATTATGAATAATGCAGATGGAAAGAATCGATTAGGCATTAATAATCGTCTCTTGGCTCCACCAGTAGTATCATCATCTTCGTACCCATCTTCAGTTTCTGAAATTAGAAACCAAGACCAGGCTCTGGGTAATCCCATTGGAAGAAGTAATATGGAGCAACTAGCAGATCAAAACCGTTCTCTAGGTACTTCCTTTGAAAAAAGTAATATGGAGCAGCAATCGATAACTCATTTGATTTCTGGTATACAACAACTATATCAAAACCCAGGTACGCAACAACTAGATCATGCTCTAAGTACTTCCTTTGAAAGGAATAATATGGAGCAACAGCCAGATCAAACTTCTTATGATCTTTATGCTCCTATAAGAAGTGGTAATGATGGAATGATTATGACGCCAGAAGCAACACATGTAGATGAGTCAGATAAGTTTGTGGCTAGTCTTTTTAATCAAGAGTACTGTGAGTTCGGTCTTGATGTTCAATGGTCTGACGTTCAATCGTCTGATGTTGATAATTTTCCCAAGTAGGAAAGACTTCTTGGATGATTACCTGTTTACCAGGAAATAAATGCTCCTTTGCCAGAGATGAACGAGAAGCAGTCATCACAGCTTCCAGATAAGTAAATAATAGCTTTCTTTAATTGGGTCAAGCAATACTCAATTTGCTTAATCTATAGCTAGAAGAATTAGTTGAGGTGACTTTTATTTTGGACAAAACAAGTATATTTCTATCTTATATGCTTCCAGCTATTTTTTAAATTTATTGTCATATTGCCCTCGTTTATGTTATATTTTCAAGTTTTTATGGGAGGAAAGTTTTGGTTCTTCGAATATTTCAACATTGTGTATGTTAATTAATTAAAGCCTTAATGCCTACATTAATGATTATGTATTTATGTGCAGCGCAGCATTTGACTTTATGATGATAAATGAGGCTAAGTGAAAAGGGCAATAAGCATCTATGCATTACCTACCACAAAAAAATGGAAATACGTATATAACAATGCTTAACGGTCAAAGTCAAACTTAACGGTCAACAGTATTTTTGCTTCTAATTTGTAACCACGTAGTCACTTTTGCACCTAAAAAAACACTTGCTACTGGGTGCTCCTCAGAGAAAAGCACATGTGTATTTTTACACCTTAACCCTAAAAGAATAATAATCATATACATTGTATCAAGACTATAATATCTAATATTTAAATAACTCGATGAAGAAGGCCATGAGGTGTGCTTTCAGATGGATTTGTAAAATTTCTAATGATTTTTAATCAAAAATTAGGTTTTGATTGGTGGCCCACGGGTTGGCCCTAACATAACCTAAGAAGAATGGGGCTTATTTGGGGTTAAGACCCAAAATAACCCCATCATATGGGAGCCAAAACTATGGGGGCCAAATATGGGGCTTAATGGGCTGGCCCACAAGGTTCAACCCATTTTGACAACTCTATATAGCATACATAAAAAAAACAGCAGAGAGAGAATGATTTTATAATGGATGCACAACGGCAACCTATTAAGTAGAGCAAAAAAAAAAAAAAAAAAAGACATAATATTGATAAAAACAAAATTAAAAGGAAAATAAAATAAAAAATCATTTTTTGAACAAAAAATAAATATTCTATAATAAAGAAAAGAGAAGCACGAGTATAAGATATATAAATTGACCAAAATTGACAAATCCAAAATCAGGTTACTAATCCAAAAGATTTTGGCATTGAGGGGGTTTTCCTTCTTCTTCTTCTTCTTTTTTTTTTTTTGACACAAATAATACGTTTTCAGAAATGGCTATAGTATATATTAATTATTTTTTACATGTGTTGATGTCTTATGTCTATGGTATATTTTTAATGAGCTAAAGTATACCAACTCCCCCAAATCAATGGCACATACCCGACATTTTAAAGTTAAAATTTAACTCTGATAACCTAATCTTTAATTCACCATTATCTTTTTAAAGGAAACTGTCCCATTATCAATACAAGGCATGTGTTATCCTACATGGCATTATATGTAATCAAATGATTTTATAGTAATTAAATAATTGAGTAAAATACTCTGACCACCCTCATTTTTCTTTAATTACACATACATCCCTCTATTTTGGAAACCCATATAAACCTCCCGTAAAATTAAAATGTATGTTTACACAAACCTCCCTTATATTTTAATATTATATTTTTATCCTCCCAAACTGTAAGTTTGACTTTTAAACTTTTTTTTTACCAAAATGTCCCTCTTCAATATTAGAATTATTTAAACATATACATATGGGCTAATAAAAATTTATAAAACCAAATTTATACAACAAAAAATTTATTCTAATAGATTTTCTAACTTTCTAATTTATTAAAAAATTTATTAGGTTTCATATTATAAATTAATTTTGACTTAAAATATATATTAAACACATATTTTTTTATTAAATATAATAAGCTATATAAGTGTGAGATTGTACATGTCATTTAAATTTATAATTTAATACTTATTTCAAAAATATTTATAAAAAAATATGATCAAGCACATTTTTATTTAAAAACTTACTTGAATATTCAAAGTTTATGATATTTACATTAACCAATGCTAAAATCATCAAACAAAAAATAGAAATTAAGGAACAAATAAAAAACTCTTAAATTCTTTAAAACAATTTTAGTCAAAATGTGCAAGATAAAATAAATACATACAAGATAAAAGTAAAATTAGAGACTTAGTATTAAGGGTAAAATAGTAAATAAGTTTTATTTTTACATAAAAGTTAATTAAAAAAAAAAATTTGGAATATTTTTGCAATTTTCTTAACGGAGTTCATTATTTGGAATTTAAGTGTATATTTTTAAAATAGAGGGGAGATATCTGTAATTAAGATAAAACAGAAGGGTGACTAGAATATTTTATTCTAAATAATTTTTATCTAAGGGTTAAATTGTCATTTTAACATTTTAAAAAACAAAACCTAGTTCTCCTTTTATCCCGTTCTACAAATCTACCATGGATCCTTTCAACTTTCAATTCTTGAATAATTCATCGGTATGGAAATGATCGGATTTTGTTTAATCAACAAAAAAAAAAAAAAAAAAAAAATTATTCAGGTTCGAGAACAAATCGCACCCGGATCGATCTTCTAGCTGAGATCTGCAAATGGCTGCTGTTGATAGATTGGTCAAGGAGGCTCTAAATGTTGGGCATCAGTCTCCTCATTGGCCAAGGTTTTATATATATATATATAGAAAAGACATTTTATTAAGCATCAGAATATTTTTTAATTTTATTTAAAAAAATTTGATCTAGGTCACTGCTAAAGGAATGTTTAACATGATTGTTCAATTATAGTGTCGGTTTGGATTAGCGGTAAAAACTATTTTTTCAACATGATTTACCGTGTACGAGATAAGTATGTGAAAAGAGTTTTATTTTAGTTTACGTGAATGTTCTCTAATGCTAACTCAAGGTATTTAGTATCCTCCTAGATCTAAACCTATAAGTTTTATTACTTCCACTTCTTAAGGAGGTTTGATATATATTACTTCAGAAATCCTAATTGAAATAGTATAAATAAATAAAAAATCCATTTATTAATTAGAAAAGTCTAATAGGATCTACTATACAGCTAATATGATGAATCCTTCTGAAAAATTTTCTTGAACACATCTTGTTTAAGGGAGAAGGTATAATTAAGCATCCAAAAATGAGAGTTTGAACAACAAAACAACTAATAATTTATATATATATACACACATATTAAACTTAATGCTTTATAAATTATATTTATGTTATGATATTCAATGTTTATTATAGAAGAAATGATATTTTAGAAGGACGACAGAAAAATATTTAATGTGCGCGCGAGTGTGTTTGGAAGAGTTCACCTGGAAATGCCATGGAACACATATAGAGGCTGCCCAGCTGGTATATATACTGCTCCACATTTGCGTTCCTAAAATTGATTAACAGTGAAGTGAATATATGTATATATACAATGAATGAATGATACATTCAAAATTACGAATCGGTTGCATTAGAGCTACTGTACGTTAGAATTATAGGAGAAGAAGTCCGGATCTACAAAAAAATCACAAGCTTAAAGCAACCAAATCGAGCGGGATCCTCTTGTCGGTGCTAGCAAAGCTTCAAGCAACCAAAATCGAAATCCAGATCCGAAAGCGGGAGCGGTCAATGTAGGAAATAAACAAACTTAAGCAAGAAGATATCCGAGTTTGATTTCAAACCGGATCTATACGAAGGCGGCGTGGAAGGACCCATAGATCGAAGAGGAAGGAGCCGCCATCGTCCGTAATCCTCAAAGTAGTACGCTTTCGTTGTTCTTGAGGATTAGAGTCGACGCCATCGCAAAACCCTCGAAGCATCTCACCGCCAACGTTGCCAATGATTTGATTGTGCGACTCTTATGATGACTTACGAAGATTGCGAGTAGGTTAGAGGAAGAGGATGACATTCTTGCTGAGGATTTGCCCGTGAGGCTCTTGGGATACTCGTTGAATCTATAACTAAGAAAATGTTATATCACCAAGAAGACAAAGCAAACTCACGGACTTAACAGGTTTAGCGAATGTAGTTTTTTTTTTAACACTTTTAAGACCGGTTTTTTGAAACAACCGGTCTTAAAAGTATATTTTTAGGACCGGTTGTTTTAAACAACCGGTCTTAAAAGTGTAAAAAAAAAAAATTTGACCGGTGGCAATTTCGTAAATATATAGAACACTTTTAAGACCGTCTGTTTGAAACAACCGGTCTTAAAAGTGTTCTATATATATATATATTTTTTTTACACTTTTAAGACCATCTGTTTCAAACAGACGGTCTTAAAGTACTTTTAAGACCGTCTGTTTGAAATAGCCGGTCTTAAAAGTGTTCTATATAATTTTTTTACACTTTTAAGACCGTCTCATTTGAAACAGACGGTTTAAAAGTATTTTTAAGACCGTCTATTTGAACAAATGGTCTTAAAAGTGTTCTATATAATTTTTTTTTTTTTAACGTCTTTTAAGACCGTCTGCTTCGTCTAGCCGGTCTTAAAAGTGTTCTATATAATTTTTTTTTTTTTTTTACACTTTTAAGACCGTCTGCTTTCAAACAGACGGTCTTAAAAGTATTTTTAAGACCGTCTCTTTGAAACAAATAGGTCTTAAAAGTGTTCTATTTATTTAATTAGTTAGCGTATACGATTATATTGTGCAATTATCTTAATTAAGTTGTTAGAGAGATTTTAGGAATTAAGTTAGCAGATCAAGGTTTTTTGAATTTCGTAATTAAATTCCTGATTGTAATCATCTTAATTAAGTTGTTAGAGAGATTTTAGGAATAAAGTTAGCAGATCATGATTTTTTGAATTTCGTAATTAAATTCTTGATTGTAATCATCTTAATTAAGATGTTAGAGAGATTTTAGGAATTAAGTTAGCATATCATGATTTTATTAATTTCGTAATATATTCCTGATTGTAATCCCTAAATTATAGGAACTGCCTAGGTTTATTTACTTATTAGCATCGTATATAATTTCAATTAAGCGAAGGAATAAATCATCGCATTCTCTGACTTGATCGCGTCTTCTCACAATATTTACGAAATTGCCACGGTCATACTTTTAAGACCGGATATTTTTTAGCCGGTCTTAAAAGCGTTCTATATATTTACAAAATTGCCACGGTCATACTTTTAAGACCGGATCTTTTATAGTCCAGTCTTAAAAGTGTTCTATATATTTACGAAAGTGCCACCGGTCATATTTTTAAGACCGGATCTTTTATAATCCGGTCCAAAAAGTTCTTTATATTTACGAAACTGCCACCGGTCATACTTTTAAGACCTGATTCTCTATAATCCGGTCTAAATGAGACGGTCTTAAAGCCCTTTTTTGCACTAGTGACGTTCTTCTGCACGCTCTGCTTCTATCTTTTCACGCTCCTCCTGAATTTTTTTATCAAAGTCCTCAAGCAATTGGGTACGCATAGTCTCCACAGCTGAATTATAATTGGATTGAGAGCGATTTCTCTTCCTCAATGGCTCTGCTCCATACCATTTTCCTCTTACATACCCTGATCTTTCACCAAGAACAGCTGTCAATATTTCATCAGAAGTCATTCGAGCATCAACCTCTACCTCTTCTTGTTGTCGGCGAAGGTCTTGCAAGTTAGCCTACAATTAAAGCATGAAACAAATGAGATAAAAGTATCAAATGTCGCCACTGAAAGTCTTTTTTTTTGTAGTGGATATTCAATGTTTATTATAGAAGAAATGATATTTTAGAAGGACGACAGAAAAATATTTAATGTGCGCGCGAGTGTGTTTGGAAGAGTTCACCTGGAAATGCCATGGAACACATATAGAGGCTGCCCAGCTGGTATGTATACTGCTGGTATGTATACTGCTCCACATTTGCGTTCCTAAAATTGATTAACAGTGAAGTGAATATATGTTTATATACAATTAATGAATGATACATTCAAAATTACAAATCTAGATACTGTACGTTAGAATTATCTCGGGTTCAAAATTCCAGATATGATTTATCGCAGATTAATTTTGAATTGTTAATTAAGTTGATAATATGAAATAAGGTAACAGTATATGGTTATTTATAAGGTATTGTTAAAAAACAATCAAAACAGAAATATTACCAAAATATAAATAGTTTAGATTTTTTGAAAAAATATAATTTAACATCCATATTATAACTAATATTATTTGTGAAAGAATATCGAAATATATATAGAAAAAAAAAACTTTGGTGATGCCAAAGAAGATATAGGAAATGCATTTGGAAAATTAAGTTTTATTTTGTTCCCTTAATTTTATAATAAAGTGTTTTTAATCATTTAACTCAAATATTGTTAGTTTCTTTAACAAAATACTGCTATTAAAGTTTTTTATTTTTGACAAAATTTTAAATGTTAATTAGTTTTTTTAACAAAAAAAAAACATTTACAGATGTTGATATATTATAATTAGTCTTTTAAAAGAACAAATGATGAGCATAAAAATTATCATTTGAGATTAATTAAAGGTGTAATACCCGGATAAATAAAATGACTATTTCTGATAGGTTAATATGTGGTCTCAATTTCTGTTATATATTTATCGTATTTCCTAAGGGAAAATCTCTTGGAAATTAGGGAAAAAATATTAATACGCCAAAATGACTAAAATGCCCTTATGGTACATATAATGGCCTAAGAAATTTATGAAAAATCCTAGGAGGCAGTAAAATAATTATTAAAATTAAGAGAGTATATTGTCTCTAATTTTGGTAATTTAATAAAATATAACCTTGGAAAAATAAAGGGGAAAAATCAAAAAGTATTATAATGACCAAAATGCCCCCGTGAATTTTAATATAATGCATGAGACATAAAATACTAATCTCAGAGCAAAAGTTGAGAGGTAATGAGTTATTCTAATTAAGAAAATTATCAACAATTAGTGGGTAATTAATTAAATAATTATTGGCTAATTATTTGAGCTTAAACAAAGGAAAATCCAAAGATAATTATGTAAAACCCTATAATTAGTGGTTTATGGCTAAAATTAGCATAAAATATATTTTCTAATTATTGGAAAAATATTAAGAAAAATATATGAGATTAAGTAATTTTAAGCCTAAAAACATGTATGGACCAATAGGGAAATTTTGTGAAAAAATTATATAAAATAATTATAAAATAATTAAAATATATAATATTAATTAAAAAATAAATAAAATAAAAATAAATAAAGGGAAGCCGAAATTTTGCAAGAAAATTGGGATAAGAATGAAGCAAAAATATCTAGATATTATTTTGGCAAGTTGTATTATAATATTAATATAATTTATGAAAAAGCAAATAGGATAAATGACCACCGATAGAAACTAAATCCTATCTAGAAAACCATGAACAAGGTTTCTAAAGTCAGAGTATATTATAAACAAGTGAATTTTTAGCTCGGAGTAGGCTGTCTCCGAAGTTATTTCCGTAACCGAAAAGGGTTATACTGGACTGGCATAGAATCTATCTGATGTTCAAAAAGCAAATTAGATAAATGAAAATATATAGAAACCAAGCCATAACTTGAAATCCAAGAATAAGTTGGTAAACATCTGGGCATATTATGAATCAGTGGATTTTTGTCCCGAAGATGTTGTTACCCAAAGTGATTTCCGCAACCGAAGGCGGATATCCAAAAATCTTTAGCGAAATAGGAGAGGCCCTGGATGGGATCAAAAATTTAGTTGACCCAAGTATCTTGAAAGAGGAAGAAGAGATCTTCAGAGCTATGTTGCCGGATTTTTGAGATTTTCCAAGATTACGCGATTAAGACACCGAACAGGGAACTTTATCGGATAAAACTCCATAAAACAAGTGATGATGCAGGCCATGACATCATTTTGTTGACTAAAGGGGAGGGGGGCAGGTCGGCCAAGAGGCCTTGTGTGGCCAAGAGAAGAGCTTCCAGAAGCTCTAACTTTCTGTGGTCCAGAATGAAGCAGAAAATTACGGAATAACCCCTGGAAACCTCTATAAATAGCCAAGCCCTCTTCATAATTTTTTTCACACCAAAACTTGCTTAGCATTTCGAAATCTTGGAGAAGAGGAAGGAGGAGGAGTCCGGGGAAATTTGTAGCGAAGCTCTGAGTAAGTTCTTCGGTCCTTAGTCTTAAGCTTTCGTAGTTCTTTCGGTAGTTAGAGTAGAAATGCTAGTTTAGTCTTTAATCTTCCAAATATGATTAGATATCATGTGTTAGGGGTAATTAAGGCACTAATTTCGAAAATCATGTTGGAGTCGGAGATATGGCAAAATTTTGGAAGATTAGAGTTAAAGTAGCGAAGCTCTGGCGAAATTCCGCCGATTAGGCAACTAGAGGCAAAATAGTAATTTGTACCTAAAATGCCTGTTATGATGTCAAATATTGATAAACGTGGTATTATCATTATAGGATATCAGTAATCTTATTCCGCCGTCATTCCGCTGTCTGTCGTGCCGCTGTCGAACATTCCGCTGTTTTCCGTCAAACGTGTCGTTTTCCGCCAGAAATACCTACATTTGTCAACGAAGGTACATTCGCGTACTGTAACACTAACTCTGTGCTGCTCATATACATATATGTGATAGATACATTTACGGATAGAGGCCCTGTTTAGGGTCACCGATTTGGATAGAGGCTCTATTTAGGGTCACCGATTATACATACAGTTTCACACGGGTTATAGACATAGTAATACCGTTTGAGTTTTCCTAGCGCTGAGGATACGACCGTACATCGTGGCACTGGTTTATGTGCAGACACTTTATGGGACTTTACATATTGCTCTTTGCTTATGTCTTGTCATTATATTGATCATGCATCTGCTTTATGCTTTTGTACTGATATGCTGCCGGTATGTCATGAATATCTGTCATCCGTATACTGTTTTATTTGAGCATAAGGTTAATCGTTACCTAAGATCCAATGTGGTAAATTAGATCTCAGCTGTAGCTTCAGGGTCGGAAGGACCAAGGATTGGTGATAGGGGCAAGCTGCACGAGTAGACTCTCGGACGAAGATTTCTCTTTATCGTTTTCCGTATTTACTTTCGAGAACAATAGGATGACTGTATCAATACTATGCTACACTATAGTTAATATTTTGTTATGGATCAGTTACTCTTTCACTCCAATGCTCTACTCTGATTTAAAAAAAAAAAATTCCGCTTTAAAAAATGGGATGTTACAAAAGGCATTAGGGTTAGAGAATTAAAAAGACACCTACAAAATTAATGGCCAAATTAAAACCTTGTATAAAATTAGCGGAAGAATACTTCGTAGATTTTTTATAAAATCTACGAAGCATTCATATTTGATTGAGTAAACAGATGGATTGAGTTTGAGTGATCATTTAAAAGTAATATTGTATTAAGCATTAAAATCAGATCAACCATATTTTTGAACTTTTATTTTTATAAGAAAATTATTTTAATATCTGCATAATCTAAAATAAGGATAATATATTAAAGGTATGTTTTAAAAAACAAGATTTATTTAAAAATCATAGTTGAAAATTTTAAATCTGCACCGCTTTGTTTGGATCACAACTATTATTACTATAAGCATGGAAACTGGTTCGGTACGTATACATATCTCGATATCCAATCTCAACTCCCAACGTAAAACTCTGAAATCTCTCATAAATTATGATACAGTATCATCAATTTACAAGGTCTTCATATTCCACACAAGCCTAGCCATGAACATGAAAGGTACGGGAAAATTAAATGGTTTATTTTCTCTGGTGTGATCTTTTTTTCTTCTTCTTAATTTGAAAAATGGCTCTTCCTCATTTCCTTCTACTCCTTCCCTTCGGTCGGTACCAGTCTTAATCTCGTAAATCTTATTATCGGCTCAAAGTTCTTGTTAATTTTCCTCTGAAAGGTGGTTACCCTCTTTAATTAGTCGTCTATTTCAAACTTTACTATCATTATTGATACAAGTTTAACCCTTATCATATATAGATAATGCTCTTCAAGGAGATAATGCTTTCTATATATAAAAAAGAAATTTTCAAGAATGCAACTTTTGATTTTGGTCAACAGTGTTTTGCTTTTTCATTTAACCTTAGCATGATTGGATAGAAACCCAGATGCTTTTGCTGGTTCTGATTTGAGGAGCAAAACGCTTATAATTCATGACAAGTATTTGTTTTAATTTCTTTAAGTGAATAATTGTTTTTGGATCCCATCTTTAATTTGGAATTCAACCTGATGAGCATAATTAAAACTCATGAGTAAGACTTATTCCTATTAAAGTTCAAATGCCCTCTCATGGGGAAGAAAAGTTAGTATTTTACAAAAGTATAATAAAATTTGCATTAGTTTTTAGCTCAATATTCTTTCTCTTAATAAGAGAATAAACAACAAAATATTTATTTACAATTTAGTATAAACATTTTAGCATTTATAGATCCAATAATTTTTTAAAATATAATTTTCTTATTTTCTTTTAAAATGATAACTGGTTTACTATTTTGGCGATGTATATATATATGTTGTGTACCTATATATATACTAATATTTTAAAAGTTGACATATCTTCATAAACCCGCACATTGATTTGGAGGTGTGGTGTGTGTGAATATTTATTGAATTTTATAAATCTATTTGGTCAAAAAAGAAAGAAAGAAAGTGTACTTAGAGCCCGTTTGGATCCTCTTATTTTTAAGCTAAAAGCTACTTTTAAGTTAAAGCTAAAAAAAGGAGCTTTTTTAAAAAAGCTAAAAGCTGTTTGGTGATTATATAAATTTTTTAGCTTAAAAGTTACTTAAAAGCTAAAATTAAAAATAAGTTGTTTGGCAAAATTTTTGTCAAAAGCACTTTTTCTAATAAAAATTATCATAAAAGATACTCCCTCCCGTCCTAATTATAGGACATATTTAACCGATTTTGGGGAGATTAAGGAGGGAAGTTAAATTAGTTAATTTTAATCACTTTCCTAAAACGCCCTTATATAAATTTTAAATGACATTAAAAAAATGTGAATCAACCGTCCTTGCGATATACCTCTCCGACTTAGAATTTTTCTTTTTATGATTTCTAATTGAAATAATGGTTTTGCTATATATATATGTGTGTATAGATACATACACATATATCTATACACACAGACACCCCCCTCAACACAAATATCTACACATAAATACACACACAGATATATATGTGTGTACATATATAAATATATATATATTTGTGTGTGTCTATATACATATATAAATGTGTGTGTACATATATAAATATATATATTTGTGTGTGTGTCTATATACATATATAAATGTGTGTGTGTGTGCATATATAAATATATATATTTGTGCGTGTCTGTGTGTGTGTCTATATACATATATATATTTGTGTGTGTGTGTCTGTGTGCATATATAAATATAAAAAAAAATAAAAAATAAAAAATAAAATAAATAAAAAAATAAATAAATAAATATATATATATATATATATATATATATATATATATATATATATATATATATATATATATATTTGTGTGTGTCTGTGTGTGTGCATATATAAATATATATATTTGTGTGTGTGTCTATATACATATATAAATGTGTGTGTGTGTGTAAATATATATATTTGTGTGTGTCTATATACATATATAAATGTGTGTCTGTGTCTGTGTGCATATATAAATATATATATTTGTGTGTGTGTCTATATACATATATAAATGTGTGTGTGTGTAAATATATATATTTGTGTGTCTATATACATATATAAAAATGTGTGTGTGTGAAAAAAAAGAGCTTATAAAATAAGCTCATCTCATGAGCTTTTTTATAAGAGCTTTTTTCTTCATTGTAAAATAAGCTCTTATAATTATAAGAGCTTTTATAAAACCCTGTTTGGCCTAGCTTCTACTTATAAGGAGAAGATAAGCTGAAAATAAGCTAGGCCAAACAGACACTTAGTGTTTAACCCCTCAACTTGTACCTATGCCCCACCTTTATTAAAAAGAGATTTTTTTTTTCTTAAAAAAAAAAGTGATTTACCAATTAAAAACAGATTGTCAAAGGGTGAGCATGAGAACCATTCTATTCTCTAGCATTGATTCTGAGATGAAACAATTTTTTCTGATTCTGTGCCTAAGAAAAGTTCTAAGAATCAGAATTACGTTTGTTAAGGGTGTGCATGGGAACCATTCTGTTCCCCAGCACTGATTCTGAGATGAAACAGTTTTTTCTGATTTTGTGCCTGGGAAAAGTTTTGAGAATCAGAATTACGCTTGTTAACTCATTTTATTTTTACTCCGAGAATCAGAATTACGTTTGTTAACACATTTTATTTTTATTTATGTAATTTTTATATTCAAAAAATTATTTATGTGGTGGTGGTGGTGGCGATGGTGGCGGTAGTGGTGGTGGCGGCAGTGGCGGTGGGGGCGGCGGAGGTGGAGGCGATGGTGGTGGCGGCCGCGACGGTGGTGGTGGCGGTGGCAGCGACGGTCGTGGTAGTGGCAGTGGTGGCGGTGTGGCGGTGGTGGCGCCGACGAGGTGGGGGCGGCGCGGTGGGTGGTGGCGGCGGCGGTGAGGTAGGGGTGGCGGTGGGGGTGGCGGCGGCGGCGGTGGCGGTGAGGTAGGGGTGGCGATGGCGGCGGTCGTGGTGGCGGTGGCGGTGACGGTCGTGGTGGTGGCGGTGGCGGTGGTAGTGGTGGCGGCGGTGGTAGTGGTGGCGGTGGCGGTGAGGTGGGGGTGGCGGTGGCGGCGGTGGTGGCGTGACGGTCGTAGTGGTGGCGGTGGTGGCGATGGGGTGGGGGTGGCGGCGGCGCGCGACGAGGGTCGTGGTTGTGGCGACGGTGGGGGTGGTGGCGGTAAGGTGGGGGTGGGGGTGGGGTGGCGGCGGCGGCGGTTGTGGTGGTGGTAGTGGCGGCGAGGTAGGGGCGGCGGTGGTGGTGGCGGCGGCGGCGGCGGTGGTGGGGGTGGCGGTGGCGGCGGCGGCGGCGGTGGGGGTGGTGGCGGCGGCAGTGCGGTGTGGGTGGTGGCGGTGGGGGTGGGGAGGGTAGTTGACAAAGGTTTTTGAGAGAAAGAAGAGAGGTTGTAGGTTGAGGAATAAATTCTGATTTTGTGCCCAGAAATAGAAAAGCATGAATTTTCTGCTTTTTTTTTTCTATTCCCCAACACAAAAATTGAACCGGTTCATCCGGGGAACGAAAAAAAAAAAACCGGATTTACCAAACAGATTTCTCATCCATTTGTGTTCCGGGGAATAGAAATTAACAAAAAACACATTCTGGGAGCGTTACCATGCACACCCTAACTCATTTTATTTTTTACTCTGAGAATCAGATTTATGTTTGTTAACACATTTTATTTTTGTTCCGAGAATTAGAATTACCTAATACAGTACAAATCTATTTCTTTATTTTTTGTTTACAGATTTCATCAACGGTATAAAATAATAAATTGTATAATACATTGTAAAAGATTGACAAATATAAAAACTATGTCTTATATTTAGAACCAAGATCAATTTTCCAAATATATCTTATATTAAGGACAGAAGAAAAAATATTATTTTTCCTTTCTTTGTCAACAAAAGACATTGCATGTTTGAATCTGAAAGCCAATGCTTTTATATGTCAGTAAGCTCTCTACAAATCTTTTCGAGAACTCAAATTCCTGACCCCACCATTATGCCTTTAAATGTGAGAAGATGGGATCCCACCAAAATTGGTGGTAACCTATCTTCCCTCATAGGTGGTGAAAATGCAAAATACAAATTTACTCTTGAAAAATTTAAATTAATCCACCAAAATTTAACCATAATTATAATCAAATCTTAGAGATGATTAATGGAAGCATATGAAAGAGAGAACTCAGTTGGTCACAAACAATGGCATTGACAGTGTAATCACAAAGAAGAAACTTGACGAGCCACAAATCGTTGTAGCCAGAAGTATTGGTAATGGACACCACCGTTTTGTTTCCGGCCTAAAACCACACATATGCATATATATTTACTCAAATAAGATATCAACCACTGTTTAGGGCAACCGTTCTGGAAGCAAGTGTGGCACAATTGATGTATAATTAATCCATATATAAGGCGCATAGGCGAACCCATATGAGTCGCATAATATTTCCCTTGTTTTGCAGTCAAAAAAATGGATTCTTTCTCATTAATAATAGAAGTACATTTGAATTTGTGGAGATAAGAAAAGATTTTTGACAAATTTGAATTTAAAAATTATGGTGTGGTTATAATTAATATTTTTTATAAATAATAGAGGTGAGACATTTTTTAGATACACTATCATAGTTGAAGCCACAAAACTAGCACACCATTCTTTTAGGCTTTGTTGGGAGTTTGGAAGGAAGGGGAAGGAAAGGGATGCAAGGAGAATGGAGGGGAAGGGATGGAAGGGAAATGGAGGATATTTCTTCTCTTTGTTTGGGAGTAAAAAAAAATAGTAAGTGAGGAAAATGGAGGATTAATGAGTTATTTTTACCATTTTTTCCTTTTCTTTAATAATTATTATAATTATTATACTTTACAAATAAATTTAAATTTTCTTAAAAAAAAAAATTATGTGGTGGCAGCAGTGGGGGTGGTGGTGGTGGCAGTGGCGATGGGGAGGATAGTTGATCCGTCACTTAGGGTAATTGGAATTTATTCGCTTCGTCAATGTCACAATCAAGAGAAGGGGAAAAATAGATTATGGTTTTGTGCCCTGGAATAGAGAAGCAGAAATTTTTTGCTTCTTTTTTTTTTTTTTTTATTCCCCAGTACAAAAAATAAACCGGTTCATCCCAGGAACTTACCAAACACAATTCCAAACCAATTTTTTTCTTGGAAACAGAAATTAAGAAAAAACTCATTCTGGGAGCGTTACCATATACACCCTTATTTATTAGGGCATGATATATCAATTCTAAATATAAGACATATTTTTTATAATTGTCAATTTTTTCTTAATTTACCCTTATTGAGACTCCCTTAACAATAATCAAGGAGGAGAGGGAATGAGACTAGATTGTTTAAAGAAAATATATGTAATATTAATTGACTTAACTATATTTCTTAATCTAATTAAATTAGATAAATATGTCAATAAATGCTATTAAAAGTATTAAATTTTTCTTAATATAATCTGAATTAAGAGCCTATTTTATTAAAAATTCAAGGAAAAATAGTTAGAGTTAAATCTTTATGCTGAAAATTTTTGGGATGATGTTTTATGAAGTATAGAAGCTAATTGAGGACAAAAAGTTTTATAAAGTGTCCTAGAATAATTTCTGGAATTCATTTAGAAAATCGATACTAATAAAGAAGCGGCAATATGGTAATTTCACTACCCCAAGCTTAAAAATGGATTTGGGCCAAACTAATACCATTTTGGTGATCCCAGATCTTGCTTGCTCATACCCAAAGGAATAGGAGAGTCTAACTCATTACTTGGTCAAAGGAAAGAAAAGCTTAAGTGATAAAGCTTCTATGTAAGTGGCAATAAGTGGGAATAAAAATAATACTGCATAACATATTTTGGGTAAATATTTGGTTTTTATTATTTGAGAACTTCGGTTTCAGTTTTCCGTCATCAAAAAAACTAATTTCGTTAAAACAAAAAAACCGAAAAATATATCATATATTTATATTTAATTTGATAAGTGCATTTTTTTTATAATTAAATGGGTATAAATTTTGAATTATATTAGATAAAATAATTTATAGATATTTTAAACCTATTTGATTTAGTTTATATGCTTTCTAACATTTCTACAAAATGTATTTATGTATATTTTATTTTTAAACAAAAACAAAAAATTCGGTTATAACTGAATCAAACCGAAATATTTCGGTTAGTCCGGTTTCGATTGATTTGGTTAATCGGTTCAGTTTTTTTTGGTTATTTTAACTAAAAATAGAATTCAAATACTGATAATGATATATAGATATGTATATCACCTGAAATTGATTATAAAATCACAATCGGTATAGTTGCCACAGATTTGATTGATTCGGTTAACATGCAGCTATCTTCAGTCCAACCTGGTCTTCTTCCTCCTCATCCTCAGGGTTTGAAGGTTCTCTTAGTCAGCACTGATGATGCCATCCATAACGGTATTAAGAATCAGCTTTTACATCTTCATTATCAAATCGATACATGTCTCGATTGTATTTCAGCGTTATTACGACTCTTAGACAATGATAAAATTGACTTGGTTCTGAGTGATTTCTCTTTGAAAGACATGGATGGCTATGAATTCATTGACCAAGTCCAAGACTTGAGAAAAAATATTCCACACGTTGGTAAGTTCTCTCTCTCTATGTATATATATCTCGATACTATATATTATGTTAGTGTGAGGGTTTACATTAAATTTATATTTTGCAGTAATATTTGAAGCTGGGAGATTAGGTGCGGATGAGATCACCAAGGTGTATAAATTGGGGGCATGTTATTTTTTACGGAAGCCAGTGAGTGAGCGGTCTGATGAGATTAAGAATTTATGGCAACATGTTTATAAGAGGAGGGCTCAATTTGAGCCTCTCTGAATCATCAGAATGAGGGTTCTTCTCTCGTTTCTTTCCAACAAGAAAGTCTAAAAAGAGGAAACGAGTTGAATCATGGCAAGGAACCTTCGTCAAAGAATGTTTCTTTCCAACAAGAAAGTCTAAAAAGAGGAAACGAATCGAATCATGGCAAGGAACTTTCTTCAAAGAAGAGACCATGATTCGTTTGGACTGATGAATGCCATGCACAGTTTGTTAAAGTTGTGAAACAACTTGGCAAAGGTATGCCATTTTTCATATCCGTCTTTCTTTTATCCGAAAAATTCTTAATTTATTTTAATTGTTCATTGACTTTTGACCACATAATTTATTTGTAATTTTTAGAGCAAAATTCTTTACTATTGCAATAAAGTCTTTGATTTAATGACCAAGAGGGAGTAACCTCTTTATTCTTATCGATGGAAACTCCTTTTAATTAATATATGCAATATTTTGAGGAAAAAATATGAAAAATTTGGGAACTATTTGTGTTCCTAAGCTTTTTATTTTTTGAGATTCTATTATAATTATTAATATAATAGTTTTTTTTTTTTTTTTGGTTTCCTTGTATCTCAGATGCATTAATCTGTGTATTTGTACTTTATGAATTATGAATATAAGAGCGTCTGTTATTGATAAATTTTCTATTTTAGTTATGAATATAAGAGCGTCTGTTACACCATCTGGTTTTTCAGATGAGCAACCGTATTCCAATCTCTGTACTGATGGGTTGAAAGATTATTTCATCAATTCTGACTTCTTGAAAGTACTCATGGATGAAAATTTGTGTCAAATAGATACTCATTCTCCATTTAATCTACCAAATTTACCCGATGATAATGCCTGGGAACAGCTTCTTTTAGGTAGTCCCTTCACTGAAAATGAAGATTCAAATATGGAAAGTGACAAGCCCACCACCAATGGAATGGAGATCGAGCCTGCTATATGCGAAACACTGACTGATAAATTCCAAAATTGTGTTGGGTTGATGCCAGAAATGGACAAAACTCAGAAGAGTGGATTGGAGGTATCTGCTAGTGCTAATGGCGTTCATCTGGAGAAGCTGCAGAGTTTGGAATCCCTAACTGAGGAAATAGAATTTTTGTCTTCTGAAGCAAATGAGAAATAGACAATTTTTGATTATCTGCATCAAGTATTGAATTTAGATATGATCACAAAGAATTCCCACTTCCATGTTTCTCCCATTGATTTGATCTTTCATTTATAACCAGTGTGAGTCTGCTACTCTCATTCACATGTTTTGATATACAACTGCAAGAGATATAGACACCCGCACACAAAATCTAAATTGATTTTTGTGTTTTCCTTACTAGTTCTATATCCAAATTATAAGTTCTATCAACGGATTAATCCTCATTCTGGGCATCTGACAGATTTTGGCGTCTTGATGATAATGTGGGGTGTGGACAAGTACAGGGAGGATTTACATGGTAATGCTGTTATCAGGAATGATATATTTTGAATATTTTGCAGTTAAATTTGTAGGCTAGACTTGAGAAATTATAATGCAAAGAGCTGTATTGACTGTGCCACTCTAAGCAGTGGGCTATTCCTTCTCATATGCCTTATTCCATATGAATATCTATGGCACATATTGTTTTGGGAGACACCAATCTCTACCATACAACATCTAAACTTCTAGTTTCTCAATATTCAGTCTTCGGCCTCTCATTCATCATACAAAGCCAGTAAATTGTATCCGTGTGTGATTATTATGATTATGATGATTTTAATTGTCGATAGACGTCTTCGTCTGTAATGTTTGGTGGCCAGAATAGAATGGAATAAGAAGAAAAATAAATGAAATTATAAGAAAAAGAAGTGAAAATTCTTTATTAATGATGATAAGAAAGACATTATGATTATCATTGTGATATATATTTAAACTTTCACGTTTGATATAAGATATGAATCATGCTTTACTGCATACAAGTTGTACAAATTGTATAACTTAATTTTAAGTGCTATGTGAAGAAGCTCAACTAATTAATTCTTAAGCGTGTTCACTGACGCATAAGCATATATGTATGCAAGTTGTAAAGTTATATATGGCTTCTTGGTTGGTCTTTGAAATTATGTATTTGACTTAAATGATTGTTTGGGAAATACCAACACCCCGAAAGTTTTTTTTTTTTTTTTTTTTTTTTTTTTGCGAGTTGAGATAAAAATCCTCTTATATGCTTGTCTCGTGAGTCGTAAAAACTATTTTTCAGAAACTAATTTAAACACACGGTGATTGAATACTACAAAAAATGACTTAAAAGTGAGAGAAATGAATCCTTAAAAAAACAAAACAACGAATTAATAACGGGATTCTGATTTAGCCGATTGTAGGACAGACGTGTGTGTGATTTTATTGTGTGTGTGATTTTATTGCGAGGACTGATTCACTCAATGCCAGCGTGGGAACTCAAGGAACCAAGTTTATGTCTTGTTTTAAGTCCTCTGACCTCACTTAGTAAACACATAAAAAAGTAAACTTTATGAAAAGGGCAGATACTTTAAAAGTAATATTGCATTAAGCATTAAAATCAGATCAACCATATTTTTGAACTTTTATTTTTATAAGAAAATTATTTTAATATCTTCATAATCTAAAATAAAGATAATATATTAAAGGTATGTTTTAAAAAAACAAGATTTATTTAAAAATCATAGTTGAAAATTTTAAATCTGCACCGCTTTGTTTGGATCACAACTATTATTACTATAAGCATGGAAACTGGTTCGGTACGTATACATATCTCGATATCCAATCTCAACTCCCAACGTAAAACTCTGAAATCTCTCATAACCTATGATACACAGTATACCTTTTGTGTTAGAGTATGTTTGGTTTAAGGGAAGAGAGTGAAAATGAGGATATTGACCAAATTGTCATTAATGAGAATAATATTCTTTTTTGTTGAGAGTATATTTTTGGAATATTGAAAAGTTTTCATGGGTAATTTAGTAAAGAGGAGGGTAAAAAATTTCTCTCTTCCCTCCCACTCCCTCCCCCCCTCAAACCAAACAAGCCCTTAGTGTATCATCAATTTACAAGGTCTTCAAGGTATAATAATAATATGAAGAAAAAAAAAGCCACGGATCTTCATCAATATCTACACAAGCCTAGCCATGAACATGAAAGGTACGGGAAAATTAAATGGTTTATTTTCTCTGGTGTGATCTTTTTTTCTTCTTCTTAATTTGAAAAATGGCTCTTCCTCATTTCCTTCTACTCCTTCCCTTCGGTCGGTACCAGTCTTAATCTCGTAAATCTTATTATCGGCTCAAAGTTCTTGTTAATTTTCCTCTGAAAGGTGGTTACCCTCTTTAGTCGTCTATTTCAAACTTTACTATTATTATTGATACAAGTTTAACCCTTATCATATATAGATAATGCTCTTCACGGAGATAATGCTTTCTATATATAAAAAAGAAATTTTCAAGAATGCAACTTTTGATTTTGGTCAACAGTGTTTTGCTTTTTCATTTAACCTTAGTGTAATACCCCAAAAATCCGTATCATAATTTGGTAAAAATTATACCTATAGAAAGTAGGTGAATATGAGGTGTCAAATATTAAGTAATAATTAGCTTAAGAAAAATCTCTTGGAAATTAGAGAATCTAAGGGCCAAAGTGCCAAATGATGAAAATGCCCCTAAGGGACATAAATAACTTAGGAAAATTGTGAAAAATCCTAAAAGGCAAGGAAATAATTATAAAATTGTGAGAGTATATTATCTCTAATTGCGGTAATTTAATAAATTACAAACTTGGAGAAATTGAATAAGAATGCTCAAAAAGTATTGAAATGACTAAATTACTCTTGTAAATTCTAATATAATGTAGAAGACATGAAAACAAAAATGTCAGGGCAAAACTTATGAGGTAATGTGGCATTATAATTAAGAAAATTATCAACTAGTAATAATAAAGTAATTAAGTAGTATTGGCTAATTACTTAAGTTTAAGCAAAGGAAATTCAGAGATAATTATGTAAAGCTCAAAAATTAGTGGAAAGTGGTTGAAAATTAGTAAAAGTATATTTACTAATTAATTGGAAATTTTTGAGAAAAATAGTTGAGTTTAGGTATTTTTAAGCCTAAATGCAAGAATAGATCAATAGGAAAATTTTGTAAAAAATTATGTAAAAATAAATAATTAATTAATTAATTAAATAATTAATCAAATAAAAAAAATGAAATAAAAAAAATGGGCAGAAAAAAAAAGAAAAAAAAAAGAAACTTAGTTGGTAAGTTATATTATTATATAATATAATTAATTAAAGTTATATTATTTTATAATATAATTAATTGTAGTGAATAGTAATGGAATAAATAGGAAACAGACCCTATCTAGAGATCTAGGAATGAGATTTCCAAGGTCAAGGTAAAATATTGATCAGTGAGTTTTTATCTTCCGTTAGACTTTTCCGGAAGTTAATTCTGAGGCCAATTGTGCATTTTCCTAATAAAACAAAATAGGGGAAAATGTAGATAGGCACATTTTTGGATCCGAAGAAAATAAATTCTAACTCAACATCTAGAAATGAGTATGAAATTATCTGGACATATTTGGAATCAGTGAATTTTTGTCCAGAAGTTGATGATTCCGAAAACGAGTTTCGTAACCGAACCCGTACGGACACGTTTTTCGAGGAACTTCAGACTGATTATTGGAGCCCTATATGGAATCAAAATTTAGGTTAACTTGGACATTTCTGGTAGGTGAGAAAATGTCTTCAAAGTTGTAAATCCAGAATTTTGAGATTTCTCCGGAATTACGCGAATCGGGTACCGATCGGGGAAATGGACCGGAAGCTTCTGGAAGGGACACGTGGCGCCATTTTATTGGCCAAACCCTTAATTTTGGGCCATGAATTTCGGCCAAGTGTGAAAAGGGAAAAGGGAAGAAAGGGTTTTTTCAAAATTTGTGTTGGACGGTCCAGATCGCTTCTCACAAAGTTGATTCGATGGCCGAAACCCTAACCCTTCACCTATAAATACCCCCCCTCCCTTTGCATTTTTCACACCATTTCTTTCCTCCTTGGCCGAATCTAGAGAGGGAAAGAAGAGAGAGAAGCTCTGGGGAAAATTGTGCAGAAGTCTTCAACGGGTAAGTCCTTCGGTCCTTTGTCTTTCGTTCTTTCGGTAGTTTTAGTAGAACTGTTAGTTAGATCTAAGAAGTAGGATATGAGATTCCTATTCTTGTTTTTAAGCCTCATTGCATTGAAAGATGCCTGACGATGTAAAAACATAGTAGGGATTGAGTCTCTGAAAGTTGAAAGTTAAAATAGCGAGCTTTAAGCTTTCGTAGTTCTTTCAATAGTTAGAGTAGTACTGCTAGTTTAGCCCTTTAATTTTTCAAGCATGATTGGGTATCATATGATAGGGCTATATTAGTCTAGAATTTCAAAAATTATCATTGGGTCGAAGTTCTGGCAAAATTTTGGAAAAACGAAACCAAAGTAACGAAGTGCTGGCGAAATTCCGCCAATTAGGGGTATAGGGGCAAAATGGTAATTTTTACCTAAAATGCTAGTTATAATGCCAAATCACTAATGAAAGTGATATTACTCTTATAGGACATCAGAAACTCTGATTTGCTGCCGTTACGCTGTCCGACGTGCCGCTGTTAAACGTATCGCCGTTCACCGTAAAACGTGCCATTTCCGTCAAAAGTACCGAAGTACCATCAAACGAAGGTACGTTCGCGGCGTACTGTAATACTGACTCTGATGCTTATAGTCTGCTTATATATGATACGGATAGTTTCATAAGCCATGGGTGGAACTCGTTGCAGGTCATGCACAATGACTAAGGTAATAAACTTAGATAATCACTATTACACTTTACGGGTTATGGTTTTGATAATACCGTTATGTTTTCCTAGCGCTGAGGACACGAGTGAGTATCGTGGCACTGGTGAATAGTGCAGGCAGATAACTTTGCTTGTAGGGTAGTTGTTATTTAATGATCATATATTGCTCTGTCAAGATCATTGCTGTAATTCATTTTAGAAATATCTGTTGATCATATACTGTTATATAAGCATGAGGTTAACCGTTACCTGAGATCCGATGGGCATTGGATCTCAGCTCTTACTATAGCATCACATCAAGGTCTGGAGAGAGGGACCAAGGACGGAGGATAAGAGTAAGCAGAGCGGACAGCACACATGAAGATGAAGATCGCGTGGAGACCCGATCAAGGGCGCCTAGTATTTGAACAGATAATGTATTAATCTTTATGAACAGGCGATTACGCCACTGTTATTGTTATAATCAGTTACTCAATGTTTTGTTCCGATGCTCTACTCTGATTGAAAAAAAAATGGCTCTGAAATTGGGATGTTACACTTTTGGTATCAGAGCTAATCTTTCTGGCAAGTGTGTAACTATGTTACCTCGAACAATTTGGTGCCTAAGGCAAGGCTAGTCTACGTGGGTAAGCCAATTAGTCGCCGTAAAGTCGGTGATAAGTGCAGATTTTATAATTAAATGAGTATCAATTCTGAGATATATTGGATTAAATCTATTACTATATATATATCTTGCAGGAGTTATTAGCTGATTGAGAAAGGAGCAGAAAAAGAAAATCAATTTGAATCAATTGTGTGATATGAGAGAGTGGATTGCAAAAGATTTGGAGATGATTGGAGATCTCAAAAGGATATTGCATATCTTGTATTTAAGACAGGATCAGATCACGGCCAAGTCAGCCTAAGGGAATTTCTATATAAAGAGCAAGGGAGACACACACTAAGGACAACAGAGAGACAAGACGCAGAAGCAACCAAAGTACACACGAGAGAAAATAACATCCTTATGCTCTCTAAACTTCGGTATTTACCAAAGGTTTAGAGAGAAAGGACAAAGGAAGAAAAGGAGGAGACGGCTGAAGGAAGAAAGAGGACGCAAGAACAATTCTGATTTTCATCTCTCTTCTTCTATTTTGTTAACCTAGCCATGCTTGGCTAGTCTTTTTTAGTAGTTAGGGCGAGGATGAACCCTATGCGAATTTGAGTATTTGTTTGAATTCTTGATTGAACGTTATTTTCCATGATTGAATGAATTATCTTTGCTTAAAGCTTTCTTAAAGAATGATCACCTTTTAGATTGTTCATAGGTTGGTGTATGACAATAGAGATGTTGGTGCATTTAATGGAACCGTTAATTCGTCATAGAGTTGCATGACCTAGACATAGGCTTACGAGTTTATGCGATCTTATAATTCTCGTTTAAATAATTGATCTTTCCAAACAATACTAAGACATTAGGTTGTTTTCAAAGATAACGGACTAAGGTAGCGTCAAGACATTGGGACTTAGTCTAATTTTAGAGAATTGATCGTCAATCATGGGAAATAATAGTCAATTAGGGATTTAATTCAAATACTCGAAGGAACATAGGGGGATTTCTATGCCCTAGCTGCGTTTTTCTCTCAATTCTCTTTTCTAAACAATCGCTTTTGAGACTCTTGATTCTTAATTCTTCTTCTAAAATTTAATTCCTTAAAATTCTAGTTGGTTACAACTCACCCCATATTATTCTATTCATCCAATTAAAGCAAAAATAACTAATTAGTGATTGGAATACTATTCCTCGTGGGACGATCTTTTTCTCACTACTTTATTACTTGATACGGCCCGTATACTTGCGGAGTTTATAGGCTTTAAAGTTTTGCCCTATCAGTCGGTGAGGCCCCCATGGTAGACACTTACCTGGCCATTCTGTTCGGATAACGGAGTTATGTCCAAAAAGCCTTTTAAACTTTGAGCATAATTTTGAAAATGAGTACTGATATAACACTAGTGTTATGTTCTAAAGATGGACAGAAACGAGGTCCTCTGCATAAAATATTTAGGGCGAAGAAAGCGTACCGTGCATATATCTGTAAGGTAGTAGGGTTCAGATTAAACCTAGAATCGGTACATCTACCGCCTAGACTTATGCCGATATCGGATATCTCTGATACCACTGGTACCACTGAAAACCCGGATATCTCGGATACCCCTGATACTGTTGGTAACCCTGAAAACCCTGATAATGTCTCCTACCGACGACAATTTTGACTACCCGGGAGATCATAGACCTTGAAAATCAGTTCCGACACGAATTCTGATAACTCTGATAGTCGTCAGTTTGTACTGAACGATAGTTCTATCCTAGCACAAAGCTTGTAGGTGGAGCTAAGCCACGCCGGACGAAACTCTAAGACCGACGAATAGAAATACATGCGGTATTCGACCAATGTTAAAGACTTCTATCGGAAGAACCATTACATAATTTCGTATCTTTCTGAAGATTGGACTAGATCTACACCTCATCATTTTCCTTGAAACCGCTTATGTGTGGAAAGCACAAAAGAGCTCTTAGGAGAAGGACTAGCCAAAGTTTTCATCTGTTCATTCGTCATTTCAAGTGGCGGATAACCACAAGATATAAATAAATCGAAACGCAGATGACCTACAGAAGATAGATAAGGAATGGGGGAAACATAGTTGCGATGTTAGATCCCTGAGAAGTTATATAATCACAGATATAACCAAGTAGGGTCTGTATAGACTAAATTGACAAATAGGAAGCGCATATGACTATAACATCTTAATCATATTTTGAATCTATATTTCGTTTCCCATACTTGTGATAACCTCCAATTTGACCTAGACTATAAACCTTCGAACGTATTCCCACCAGAGTTGGTATACAATACCGAACCCATACACAACTCTGCTGGAAGCGGTGCTTGTCCAAGCTCATCAACAAAATCTTCGCACGAAAAAGGATAGGGAATGTTCGTAATCATAACATTAATGTTTGCAAAATAGTTGCATCCTTCCATGGTTGAGACGAATAGAATAACAGAATGACTATCCCTAAACACCTTGTTCCCTATTTTTCACTTCTCTTCTCGCCTTTATAGCAGATCGGTTTGTCTTCTACGACATACACCTGTATAATCAATGGAGATCTCTTAGTTATCTATCATTCATTCACCCATAGTTACTTGTTTGATACACTCAGCGATAGGAGTAACAACCTCCATTGGACACATAGTTGGACTGGAAAGTCCAAAACTGTGAGGATAATATGTATGGACAGCACGACCAAACATCATGGGCGACAGTGGGAATTGGTAAAAGCGTAACTCCATGGGAGCCCCAGTTGGGAAAGCCATGTCTTAAGCCTTGAGTAAACGAATTCCTTCGCTTTAGGGCTTTTCGGTTCAGAAGCAAAGTTCTTCTTTTCTCAAAACCGTTTCTGAACAAAACAAACAAATAAACTCCTAGTCAAAGGCTAGAATTAGATAACTAGCTAAATATTATAACACATCCTACCATGAACTTTATGTACGTTACCTGTTTATTTGGAAGATTAAATTATTCCTTAAAAACCGTTGTTCTTATTAGAGAGATAAGATGGATAATCTACAAAGAACCGGAAGTCTGGGAGGCTAAGGCCGAGGTGGAAATAAAGGCAGACAACCACAAGTGGTACCAGTCCCAGTACAAAGGGAGTTGCAGGAAATGGCTGAAGAGCTGGAAGATCAAAAGATTCTTGTTGACATCCTCCTTGCAGAAAGACAAGGAAGACAAATCGAAAGACAACTGGAATCCTGCCGTCTGATGGAGAGTAACCTGGAAGAGCTGCGTAGATCAAAGAATGTCAACAATAGTAAAGTAAGTCATGACGGACTTAGCCACAAAATACCCACACTGAAAAGGAAGGTGCCTTGGCTCAATAATCAAAGGAAAAGCAAGAAGGTAGCTCAGACCAAACAACAGAACCATTCACAAATGCCGGGACTCCAACAGTGTCCAAATTGCGGGAGGTATCATCCTGATGATAGCTGTATTGGGAGACGGGTTTGTTTCGGATGCCGAAAGCCAGGACACATTAAAGCCAACTGTCCTGAGGGAGCTACAGAGAAACGTGTTTGCTACCAATGTCTGGAGTCGGGGCATATTATTAAAAACTGTGTAGAGCACAGAAGTCACCACAAATGTGCTAGTAACAATGAGCAGCAATACAACCCTGGAGGAACGGGACCCCAATCATGTCCCAAATGCAAAAGGTACCATCAAGGTACAGACTGCGATGGGAAGAAGATATGCTACGAGTGCCAGAAGCCTGGACATATCAGCTGGAATTGTCCTCTGATAGCTGTAATGAAAAGGTCACAAAAACTAAGCCAGAAGTCAGTCTAGACTGGACAACAGAAGTAGGAACTCCATCCATGCTGGAAATACGGGAACTACCATCCCGGTGTTACCTGTAATGTGAGGCCAATTTGCTCTAAATGCCGAGAACCAGGACATATTGGCAAAGACTGTTCCCAGGTAGTTACGGAGTTCGAGCCACAGAACATAGACCAGATGTTAGCATCGCTCGGAGCAGAAGTCGGAGAATCCTCAGAGATGGTTTCGGATGCTATCGCTTAGTAAAACCTATTTCAAATATATTCCGATCCGGGTGCTAGACCGATTACTTCCTTTTGATGCTTGTACGGATCCTTTTGGGATGCATACATGTATATTATCTTACAATGTAATAGTAGCTACACCATTAGGTGTGAGCTTTTAGTTTGTAAAGCGTGTTTTGGAACCGAGTCGCGGGTATAATATAAATCTTATTACTACTTCATAGTGTCAACGACATCTTCAATAGTGTTAAAGGAACGGTGATGAAGAACGGCGATAAAGAAAATGTATGATTCTCGCAAGCAGAGATAGAACTGATGCGGAAACCGAATCTTTATTCAAAAACAACTCAGACATGAATTAATTCCCTGATAAACTTACCTTTAGGAGGAGAAGTTTAGAAGTTTACTAATGACTGATGCCTAGCATAGGATCAATAGCCATACCAAATGTCGTTGAACAGGATATAAAAGCTGAGGGAGCAACTTGAAGGACAACCAAAGAGGAAGGCTTATCGCAATCCAACGTACCACTATAGAAACTTCGGATTAATTTCTTAAAAGGAAACAAGAGTGTGTAATCCTGTATTCGCCATCGTCAGTATGACAAAGCAATTGTCAGAAACAAGTACCACTTTTGTAATACCCCAAAAATACGTATCATAATTTGGTAAAATTATACCTATAGAAAGTAGGTGAATATGGGATATCAAATATTAAGTTATAATTATTTTATTTTCTAAAGGAAAATCTCTTGGAAATTAGAGAATCTAAGGGCCAAAGTGCCAATGACTAAATGCCCCTAAGGGACATAAATACTTAGGAAAATTGTGAAAGCTATAAAAGAAGCAAGTAAAAATCTATTTGAAATAGGGAATGATATTGTCCCTAATTTAGGTAATTTAATAAGTTACAAACTTGGAGAAAATGTAGAAGAATACTCAAAAAGTAAGGAAATGACCGTAATACCCTCGTAGGTGCTAAGATAATGCAAGAGACATGAAAGCAAAAATGTCAATACGAAGTTATGAGGTAATGAAGCATCCTAAGTAAGAAAATTATCAACTATTGATAAGAAAGTAATTTGGAAATTATTGGCTAATTACTTAAGCTTAAGTAAAGGAAATTCACTGTGTAATTATGTAAAACCCTAAAATTAGTGGTTTTTGTTTTAAAATTAGTAAAAATATGTTTACTAATTAATTGGAAATTTTGGAGAAAAATAGTTGATTTTAGGTATTTTTAAGCCTAAATCAAAGTATTGACCAATGGGAAAATTTTGTAAAAATTATGTAAAAATAATTATTTAATTAATTAAATAATTAATTAAATAAAAAAACGAAAAAAAAAAAAAGAGGGCAGAAAAAAAAAGAAAAGAAAATAATAATAATAAAAATGAAATGAAAAATAAATTTGTGCAAGTTGCTATTATTTTAACATTATAATTAATTAAAGTAAAAATGATGAATAGTAATTTAGAATTTAGGAAACGGATCCTATCTGGAGATCTAGGAATGAGATTTCCAAAGTCAGGGTAGAATATTGATCAGTGGAATTTTATCTTCCGTTAGACTCTTACGGAAGTTAATTCTGAAGCCGTTTGTGCATTTTCCTAATAAGACGAAATAGGGAAAAATGCAGATAGGCACATTTTTGGATATGAAGGAAATAAATTCTAACTCAACATCTAGGAATGAGTTTGAATTTATATGTACATATTTGGAATCAGTGGATTTTTCTGAAGAAGTTAATGATTTCAGAAATGCGTTCTGAAACCGGACGCTGTTCGACACGTTGTTCGAGAAAACTTCAACTGGACTGTTGGAGCCCTATATGGAATCAAAATTTAGGTTAACTTGGACATTTCTAGTAAGTGAGAACATGTTTTCAAAGTTGTAAATCCAGAAGTTTGAGATTTCTCCGAAATCACGAGAATCGGGTACCGATCGGGGAAATTCTATTAGACCGGGTTTTAAAGCAACCCAAGTCACCATTTTTGGACCACTCCAAAGCAGCCACATCACTCTCCAATTCGTCCAAGAGGCATCCATGGTCAAGAATTTTACACCATTTTGTGTTTGAATTTCCAAGGTTGAAAACAAAGTGAAAAATTCCAAACATTTCCCTTAGAAATTCTATAAATAGGCATGTCCTCCCTTGAGTTTTCTTCACACCATTTCCCACTCCTCCTAGCCGAAATCTAGAGGGAGAAATTAGAGAGAGAAGCTCTGGGAAAATTGTGTAGAAGTCTTCAACGGGTAAGTCCTTCGGGCTTTAGCTTTCAAGTTCGAGTTTTAGTCCGGTAGTTAGTAGAATTGTTAGTTAGATCTAGGAAGTAGGGATGAAATTCCTATACTTGTTTTTAGGCCTCATTGCATTGAAAAATATGCCCGAAGAGGTAAAAACACAAGAGGGATCGAGTCTCCGAAAAGTTGAAGCTTTTGAAGTTCTTTCAAAATAGGGGTTGTAATGCTAGAATAGCCTTTAATTTTTCAAGTATGATTGGATATCATATGGGAGGGCTATTTTAGTCTTTATTTTTGAAAATCAAAATGGCGTCGAAGTTCTGGCGAAAATTTGGGAAGAAAGAATTGCCGACATTCGTCAACGGAGGTACGTTCGCGTACTGTAACACTAATCTGATGATTATTGAATGATTATATGTGATAATATGTTATGTAAATAGTTTGATGCCGAAGGCAAGGCTAGTCTATGTGGGTAAGCCAAATAGTCGCCGTAAAGTCGGTGAGGCCCCCATGATAGACACTTACCTGGTCATGCTATTCAGTGCTATACGCACCGTGTCTATGGAACCGTACTTAGACGCACCGTGTCTATGGAACCGTACTTAGATGCATCGTGTCTATGGAACCGAACTTAGATGCACCATGTCTATGGAACCGTACTTAGACACACTGTGATTAAGGTATCGTACTTAGATCACTATTACAGTTTTTATGTTGTTATTAAATGATCATGTACCGGCTTGATCGATGTTGTAAAATTTGCAATACCTATTGGACATATACTGTTTATAAGCATGAGGTTAACCGTTACCTGAGATCCAATGCGCTAAATTGGATCTCAGCTATAGCTTCAGGGTTCGGAGGACCAGAGAGCCGAGAAGAGGAGCAAGCAGGTCACGTAGAAGATCCGGTTGAAGATTTCTTCCTGTTGTATATTACCTTTGAACCACATGGGTTTTTGTACCGCTGTTGTATCCAGCCAGACTTACGGCATTTTATATGTACATATCAGTTACTCAATGCTCCGATGCTCTACTCTGATTATTTAAAATGATGTCTTAATGAAAAAAAAAATTATACTGCTTTTGGAAATTGGGTTGTTACACTTATGGTATCAAAGCAGTAGTCCTGGCATGAGCTTGACTATGTTACTACAAACAGTTTGGTGCCGAAGGAAAGGCTAGTCTACGTGGGTATGCCATTGAGTCGCCGTATAAGTCGGTGAGGCCCCCATGGTAGACACTTACCTGGCCATTCTGTTCGGATAACGGAGTTATGTTCAAAAGCTTTTTAAACTTTGAGCATGTTTTGAAAATGACACTAGTGGAAAAAAGGCTTTTAAGACCGGACAAAAAAGGTACATTAGGACCGGACCCGCGAGCAGTCTTGTTCCAGGCGGTATTAAAAGTCGACCTTTAAGACCGGACTTTTACACGGTCTTAAAGATTTTCTTTAAGACCGGACATTTTAAACCTTCGGTCTTAAAAGTCGTACTAAATAAATATCGACCGCTCTTAAAAGATCCAAATATTAAGACCGGACAAATATCAATCCGGTCCTAAAGATAGAGGACTCTAAGACCGGAGGACTAATTACCCGGTCTTAAAAGACCGACTTTCAAGACCGAATTTTTCAATGGACCGGTCTTAAAAGACCAACTTTTAAGACCGGCTTAACACCTTTAAGAGCGGAGCACGTAATTCAACATACAAATGTAGTCCAATATATTATTCACCATGCCTTCATTTGATTCCCACCCAACAACGTAACATGCATCCTCTTTTATAACATGCCCCTTTGAAACGGATCCTGCCACAAAAACAAAACAAGAACAAATTCATATTCAATGATGACATTGTTTAATTAAGAACATAGAAGGAATATAATAATAGTTAAAACCTTAAAGTTTTCTAAGAATTCTGCATATGAATATTAATTACCTTATGAATTGACACTTTTATAAAGTGATATCCTCCCATATCCCTTCTTGATGATCATTTCTTATGCCGGGTTCATTATCCGCTTCATCTTCTTCGTTCATGTCCGGTAGACCCCTTGTAAAGGAGTACTCTCGGGAAGATCACCATAATTTGAATGACTTTCCTCATCAATATCAATGACCCTCTTTCCTTGGAGAGCTACGAGACCACATTTTATTTTCTTGATCGGTGATATAGAACACTTGTTTTGCATGATGCGCCATAATAAAAGGTTCATCTCCAAAACTTCTACTATTGACATCGACTAAAGTGAATCCTAGTCGATCGATCCGAACACCATTATTGACATTAACCCACTTGCATTTGAAGATGGGAAATCTAACTTTGACATAGTCCACCTCCCAAATCTCTTCAATAACCCCATAATATGGCATGACCGCCAATTTAGGCCTCTTGTCTTTCGAGCGGAGAAGTGCATAGATTCAGCCTCTAACATAACACCTTTGTTCAGGTGTGCTCCTATCATCTAGGGACTTCGTGTAAAATGTATAACCATTGATCACATACGAATTCCAACTTATGACATCAAACTCGGGACCACGTGCTAACCATTTCATTGTCTCGAAACACATTCGAGATCCCTCGACCTTTTGTTTGAACCAGTTTGCAAAAGTTCATTATGCTCCCTAATCAACCTTTGTTCGGTCATTCGATGGTTCTCTTTCCTTACAGCCTCTTTATGTGCAGATATGCTGGCTTGAACTTCATCAACATTATTCAAGATGTATAAGTGGACTTGTGACAATTCATCACGATCCACACTCTTTACCGAAGCCCACGAGAAACATATTTCTGAACAATTGATGCTTCTGCCCGGTACGCGTTCTTCACATACCCTTTTAGGAATTTCATAGATCTTTCAATAGGGTACATCCACCGTAAATGGATAGGGCCGCACAACTTTATCTCCCTCACTAGATGAACAATGAGATGAACCATGATGTCAAAAAATGAAGGAACAAAAAGCTTTTCAAGGTGGCACAAGATAAGATATCCTTCATTCTCCAATTCATCCAACTTTTCAATCTTGAAAACTTTACTACAAACCGCATTGAAGAAGAAACAAAGTCTAGTCAAAACGAACTGAAGATCATATTCGGCGATCCCTCGAATAGCTACTGGGGAGTAGGCTGTTGCATCAAGACATGACAGTCATGAGACTTTTGGCCTACTAATTTCAAGTCCTTCATCGAGACAAGCCTCTTAAAATTTGAAGAATACCCCAGGGAAATTTTGTGCCATGTAAACACTCACAAAGCTTCGTTTCTCATCCTTAGACAAAGTATGAGAAGCCGGGGACAATAAGTTCTCTTCCCATATGGCCTTGGATGCAAGTCTTCGCGTATTCCCATTGCTTGCAAATCCAATCTTGCCTTCACACCATCCTTCGAACTACCTTGTATGTTGAGAAGCGTGCCCACAATACTATCACATACGTTCTTCTCCACATGTGCAGATATGCCGAAGTTCGGAAATAATTGATCGATCTTCTTCCATTGAGAAGAATCGGCCGGATGTCGAAGCTGTCCATCCGAAATCCTCTCATCTGCATGCCACCTCAGATTGTTTGCATCATTTTCATTCGCAAACAACCGCTTGAACCTTGGTACGATTGGAAGATACCACAACACTTTTGCAGGCCCCTTATCTGACTTGTACCGTGGGGTTTCACATATCGGACAACTCTACTTCTCTTCAAACTCTTTTCTATATAATACACAATCATTCGGGCATGCATGGATCTTTTTGTACTCCATCCCCGGTGGACAAAGTATCTTCTTAGCATCATAGTAGCGATGCGGCAACACGTTATCATCCGGAAGCATGTCCTTCAAAGCCTCAAGCAATTCGAAAAACTCTTGTCGCTCCATCCATGACGTGCCTTCAAGCTTACCAATTTCAATACGGCGTTCAACAATTGGTATTTTTACACCACGGTATAGCGGTGTCTACGCATCACTGCACATATTACCATATGCATGTGATCGCTCAAAAGCCTCTTCTCCTACATCACGGATAATGTCCTCTATGCGATCATCCATATCCGTGTCATTATCATCAAAGGCCACTTCCCCATGTTGTTTCCCACTTGATGGCACTTGTTCACCATGCCATACCCATACTTTATAAGTCTTACAAAATCCGTGACAAATTAAATGTGTGCGTATAACTTGAGGACATAGTCGACACTCATTCAAACATTTTACACAAGGGCAATAATACTTCCCCCATCATCATGGGCATTTTGTTTAGCAAATTCTATAAATTCCCTAACCCCATTCTGATATTCAATACTCGTTCGTAAAGCATCTATCCAACTGTGATCCATAGTAGAATTCCTATATATTATTTAGACGAATTAAGAATTACTTTTGGTCATAAATGCATCACGGTGAATCCAAGAACCAAAATAAATGCAAGACGAGGAAATTAAATGCGGGGATGAAGGTCTTGTGGACTAACTTTTGTAGCATATGCGTTTCTTGAGTCGTCTTACTTCTCCGCTCACGAACGTTGATGTTGCGAGACAAGACAGCAAGAGTAACCTAAAAACACTTGTTGGTCGGTTGGGTAGGTCTAAAGTGCAAATATAATCTTCAAAAAACAATATTCGTTAACAACAGAGAATACCCATAACAACATTACACCGATTTCGTTAAACCCATGAAAAACCAAGAACGATAAGCTGGAAAGTAATAAAGTTTTAACCGAAACATCTCTTACGGCTTCGTCTATAGACGTTTAGCTAAGGAAAGAGAGTGATTGTCGAGAAAGGTACGCGAAGCGGCGACGAAGGCGAGAGGAAATTTCGAGTCGGAACACGAGTATTCACTTTCGGCGCGACAAGAGTTCGAGAGAGGGAAATTTAATTTTCCGCGCGACAAAGATACCTTATTTAGCTTTTTGGATTTTATTAATACCGGTTATTAATTAAATGTCCGGTCCTAAAGATACAACTAACATTTTAAGACCGGAGTTTTAAAATTATCCGGTCCTAAAATTTTATTAGACTTTTAAGTTTTAAGACCGGAGGTTTATAAAACATCCGGTCCTAAAATTCAAATTATCTTTAGATCCGTTACTTATAAAATAAAATGTCCGGTCTTAATGGCCTTCGTGATTGGTATATTAAATCAATAAAATAAATGATATTTTTTGGACAAAAAATAAAGCAAAATTGGAGAATAAGTTTCTTTAATGAATTCTTGGAGAAGAGCCAAAAAATTCATACGGTGTTCTTAATGTTTCTTACATTACTTGAATATATACACAACAACAAAAACACAAAAGAAAAACAAGCTGAATAATATCATCCGCAAGAATCTGACTGAACAACCTCGGCGATTTCGGCGTGAAGAGCATTAATTTCCCGCCGGAGATCAGCAAGTTGTTGTCTTATTCTCTCCACCCGCAATATGAATGGATCATTACGGGAGAGCGGAGAGGGGTCGAGGTAGGCGGCTGGGGCCAACGAGGTTGGAGAGGGGATTACGAACATCTGCATGGCCGGCTTCAAGATGACGGTTGAACTCGGCAAAGAAAGGATCGGCGAAGGATCGAGGGGGTGCGGCATGAGCAATCTCTTCATCATCCGAAGAAATAACAATGGGTCCAACGACCCGAGAGTCTTCGGAAACAATACGGCACTTGCTTGTCATTTGGAGGAGCGCACCATATAATGATCTAGCCATGGCACGAGAGTGAGGCGTGTATGCACCCCTACGAGCAGTTTGCTTGTATCTAACCATGGTTTGAGGATTTGAGAAGTTGGGGCGAGAGCTAGGAAGTGAGGAGTTAACAAGGACAAAGAGGTAGTGTGTGGAGTATATAAAGACGGATGGCGGGAGAGATAAACATCGATGATGAATTCGTCATTTTACTTTTATACAAACTTTTAAGACCGGACTTTTATCTTATATCCGGTCCTAATTTTAATTCAATTACTTTTAAGACCGTCCTTTTATCACATATCCGGTCCTAAAACTCATTTAAGACCGATATATTACTTGGTATCCGGTCCTAAAACTAATTTTTAATTCAATTACTTTTAAGACCGTCCTTTTATCAAATATCCGGTCCTAAAACTCATTTAAGACCGATATATTACTTTGTATCCGGTCCTAAAACTCATTTATTTTTATATTTCAATTTATTTTTTTCAAGTAAAAATCTTTGGTTAAAAAATATTACTTTTAAGAACGGATCTCACATAATATGCGGTATTAAAAGTTCATTCTTTCAAGAGTCCCTTCCCATTGTTGAAATGAATTGAGTCTCTTCGGCTTCCACATAAACTTCCCAACTAGGCGTCTCCTCGTATTACGAGCAAATATGCGTCTCCTCGTTAATGTTTAGGCGTTTCACATTCTTCAGGATGGGTTCTCTATTTAAACCCGTTGTTACTTTCTTAACATTCATCTCCATCTCCTCCTAGAACCTCCACCGTAATGGCTTCTCCACCACGACGAGGTCCTCCTTCAGGCGAAATCTGAGGCACCTCCATATCCTCCTCCGTTGCCTCCGAAACCGAACTTCCGGCGATCTTTGAGCACTGATAGCCGCGTCGATCATATAGACCGAAGCTTGGGCAAGCTGTTTGGTCTATCACGCCGTCAACAACAAGGCGAAAGCGGTACTCGACGCCAATGACGTTGAGTACCATACCTCGATGACGACGTCTCAGGCCATTCCCTCCCCTCCGACAACGATGGGGAGGATTAAAATTTTTAAGTTTTTTTTTTGGTACTGCTGCCTTACGAGGCAGCAGAAAAAAAAATTATTAAATAAAATTTTTATTTCCCAATCGCCTTCCTTGTTTGTCTTTAACTTTATGTTCTTTTTCTCTGACAACAAGAACAAACAAAACATTGTCCTATTCGTGGTGATCAATCTTAAAAATTTGCAGAATAAAGTTAACGGTTGCGACCATACAAAACAAAACAAAAAAACATTATTTACCTTTTTCGAATAAAAACAAACAGTGACGACTATTCTCAAGTTTGGACCATCGTTGTCTTCCCTCTACTTTTCGGATGTGATGAAAATTTTCGGTGTCGTTTTCGTTATCTTCTTTCTTTTTCCGACAAAAAGAAAAGGGACACCGATGACGTTCTTCACATCCAGAAAAATAGAAACGAGAACAACGAAGCACAAAACTTGAGAAGAACGGCAAAAACATGGTTGGCTTGAACCCTAACGATATGTCTGAAAATCGAGTCACCAACTCTATTTAAATGAAGAATATTAGGACCGGACGTATAATAAATCCTCGGTCCTAAAAATTAAGCCTTATTTTAAAATTTAAAGTTAGGAGCGGACAACTAACAAATATACGGTCCTAAAGGTTTCGGCAATCTATTAAATAAAATGAAGACTTTTAAGACGACTACTAACAAATATACGGTCCTAATATTTTAGCCGTATATTTTCTATACTTTTAGGACCGGATATTTGACATACATACGGTCCTAAAAGTCTCTACCCATATTTTTAGAATTAGACGAAGACTTTTAGGACCGGATATTTGTTAAATATACGGTCTTAAAATGGACGAAGACCTTTAGGACCGTACTTTTAACAAATATACGGTCCTAAAAGTCTCTACCCAAATTTTTAGAATTAGACGAAGACTTTTAGGACCGGATATTTGTTAAATATACGGTCTTAAAATGGACGAAGACCTTTAGGACCGTACTTTTAACAAATATACGGTCCTAAAAGTCTCTACCCAAATTGTTAAGAATTAGACGAAGACTTTTAGGACCGTATATTTATTAAATATCCGGTCTCAAAATGGACGAAGACCTTTAGGACCGCACTTTTAACAAATATCCGGTCCTAAAAGTCGCGAAACTTTTGAGCCTCATCGGCTCATTTTCAACATCCGCCTTTGTACCTCAAATTTCAAGCACTAAATAGCTTTATCCACCATCCCATTCATTCGAAACCCAAAATGGACACACACAAATTGTTCGAAAAAATAAACAAATTTATTATTGAATTACATTGCTATATTTACAAATGAATGAATTAGCTAGTCGAAAAAATAAACAAATGTACTGAGAAGGCTATTGTTGCTACAACATCATATATTATTTACAAATGAATTAATTTAGGACATTAATTATTGTCGACTTGGATTTTCTAAGACTAGTTTATACAGATATTCACAAAAACCTCGCGTATGTGCTCGATTTCATCATCATCAAATGGCTCTTCACAGGCAAACCTCTGTAACATCAAAGACGAAACAGAAATAACATATTATGTGCATATTTCATATGTAACATTAAGCCATCAGTGACTGAATTCAACCATAACATCTTACCCTTAAAGTGACTTTAGTGTTTCCCTCCGTCACAATATCATATAAGTGTTTCATGACGTACGGGCCACATAAGTTCGATCCTTCCGGTTGCCGACGGGTCTAAAAATAACAATAAATATATATAAGAGCATATATAGCTTCTTGACCAACTTCGAAGGCAATTATGCCATGTCCAATTATGTACTAACCTTAATTTTGTGCCATTTAGGATCGTGAGTGAGCACCACGCTTTTTTACCTCAACACGGAAGGTCTTCATGGCACTATCATCAAAATCACAAATTTATCGGTAATGTTCACTGAAAATTCACAAGCAGATTTCGAGACAAGACAATCAAAATGACATTCTTACTTGGTGATCATCGCTTCAACGTAGTCGATGGATCGTTGTGAGTGGAGCATAAGAAGATAACATAATGCAACTCCATGTTCATGACGACCAAGCGCCAGTGGTTGCTGAAAATTCACAGCAAGTAAAGTACTCGGTGATATATATATATGTAGCATAATTATATTAAGTGAATTGCGAGACAAGTATATATGTACCCGAGCCAGTGTGGAAACAAGTACACCTTTCTTTGCACTTTACACAACCTATTTGATATGTACTCTGTCTCAATTTCAGAGGTAGTGTTGTACTTGCATACACTGGGCACAAGAATCCAAAATCCGAAATTCGCCCGTTGAACCAGTTTCTCGTGCATGCACCTACAAGAATGACATCGATGAGGGAATTAGTATATATGTATATATGTGTGTCTAAACGGTGCATTTCAATTATGTAATCAAGGAAGAAGATACTTACTTCATAAATATTTGAACACATGGACTAGTAACCTCCTTTCCAGGAAGCAGCATGGACTCTACATCTTCATTATCAATGTAAACCGGTTCAGGATGAGGGAGGCCTAGTACTTCATCGACAGGCCACGATTTATCTTTAAACCATTTTTGGCTACCAAATCTTGTATTTTTCCTTGGCCGTCAAGTTAGCGGTAGGGGATGGAGCTTGAGGAGGGGTGGAGCTTGAGGAGGGGATGGAGATTGAGGAGGGGTGAAGCTTGATGAGGGGTGGAGCTTGAGGAGGAGTAGAGACATCTACAAGCTTCACCGGCCAAGAGATGAAGGTTCCCTTGACATCACTCACAACCTTCACTCATCGGTTGGGAGAGGGACAGTGCATCAAAGATCACCTCTTCAAGCGACACTGACTTCATCATCAGCCATTTATTCGTGGTGTACAGTTGATCCCAAGTTGTGGACAGTCCCTTTAGCAACCAATTGTCTATGACCATCACGATCCTCCACATACGATGACAAGGTTGCTCGACTCGATCGTCCAACAATGCAGCTCCCTCAGTGCTCTGCTGCTTGCATAGGTGCGGTTGAAGGTGTCAAGGGATCCACACTGGTCTCTCGGCGAGAGCTCTCGGGAGGAACTTCATTTTCTCCATCTCCTCCTTCATCTTGCTCATCTCGATTGAAACATCCTCAATGTAGCATCTTTCGCCGCCGATTCCTCACTTAATTTGGCCGGCGTCGATCCATCTCCTCCCGGGTAACCATACTTTGTACGTGGCGTTTGGATTTACCAAAGTATTGCTTTAGGCCTACCCGTCCTCCAATCCCCTTACACGCCCGAGTGATCGGTTTTCCGGTCGCGCGGTCGAACATCATTCCTCCCGTCCGACGCAAAAGATCCCTCTGCCTCTTTCTTTTTAAGATCTTCTGTAAGATACGAGATAACGAGAAGCTTAGTGATGAAACATGTTTAGTAAGTAAAAAATAACAATATCGATACTTACAATTCGTTCAGCAACTACACGAGTTTTTCACTCGTGTAGGCGCCGCAGCTTTTGCCGAATATACAACCACGAGCTCCTCGCGACGTATTAGAGATGGCGGCTGGTCAACTACCGTAGAAGGATTGGATTCAGCTTCATCTTCCAATCTCTTCCGTTTGGCTGCCATCAAATCTTTTTCGGCCTTTTCATATCTGCCGCGAGAAGCCCTGTGTGGGCAATCATTCTTTCTCCCAATCTCCTGATATTTTTCCCTTATTTTCTGTGAATCAGGATTTTACTTCATCAAGTTTCAACATTTTACTTAAGGAAGATGTAGCATTGTAGAAGAAATTGGGAAAACCAAAGGAAAGGGAGTTGCAGAAATGCTGCCAACTCAGTCAATTCATTCATTCATCATAAATGGTTCCTACACATATTAGAATAACTAACTAACTAACAGCGGCACAATAAGACAATGTTGAGTCTTTCAACTTCTCGGACTCGGGGACGGTGAATGTAAGCCGGATAGTGTCCCACATAGGATCCTTTATTGTTTTTGGTCCACATTTTTCCACTCATCAGTCAAAATGCTAACCTTGCTGCGTACTAGAGCGCCGACAAAACTAGTATATGTGCTTTTATTAGGACCGAAAGGTTGCAAATTTTCATCAAAAAGAATCTCGAGCTTCGTCCCGAATTCCGACTAAGGGATACTTCCATCATTCGTGTGCCGCTTCTACCACGGCGTGCAGCGGCGAGGAGGCTCAATGTGAGATGAAGAGGGTTCGTTTGTCCGACCCTCCCGGTCAAACCAGTATCACGGAGTTTCAAGAACACGAGTGGAATCGTTTTCACCGTTCATTTTCAAGACAGTAAGAGAGGAATGCCTGAGAAAATGAGGGAGTAACAAAGGCTAACGGTATGCGGGGCGAGGAAGAGAGGTAATGGAACAGGAAGGGTTTCGCAACGTGAACAGGGGTTCTTCAGAGAGTGTGAGAGTGACAAAAGCTTCCGCGTGAAGTTAACGTTTGGCGCTTCATTTTTAAGACCGGACAAATACACATATACGGTCTTAAAAGATAACCTTTAAGACCGATCTCTATATATGTCCGGTCTTAAAATTAATTAATTTTTATTCAAACTTTAGTACCGGCCAAATTTTTGTCCGTTCTTAAAAGTCTAACTTTTAAGACCGGTCATTCTGTAACTATGGTCTTAACATTTATTACTTTTTATTTAAACTTTAGTACCGGACAAATTTTAAGTTCGGTCTTAAAAATCAAAGTTTTAAGACCGGCTTTTATATATGTTCGGTCTTAAAACTTTAATACCTTTATATTTATATTTTTCCGTATTATTTTGGAGTGTAGAAAATATAAGTCTGCGCCTTGATGAGATTTCTCCATAAAAGTATTTGATATTTCAATTTTTTATTAACATTTTTAAGACCGGTTGTTATTTTAACAGTGCGGATAAGATCTATGAAAAATTGATCCGAATAAGAAGTTCTTTATATTTACAAATATGCCACCGGTCATATTTTTAGGAGCGGTCCTTCTTTAGTCCGGTCTTAATGAGGCGTCTAAAAGCACTTTAGCGTATTAGAAGTTCTTTTTATTTACAAAACTGCCACCGGTCACACCTTTAAGAGCGGGGCGTCGATGATCCGCTCTAAATGAGGCGGTCTTAAATCCCTTTTTTGCACTAGTGTGAGTACTGATATAGCCCTGAGTAAATGTACTACCCTATGTCGGTATACCAGATTGAACTGGTGTACCATCCTGAATCGGTGTATCACTTTCTGTGGGTGCACCACTCTAGACCAGAGCTTAGATGTGAAGCGGGGTCACGTCGGATGAAACTCCGGGGTCAAAAGAACACCTCAAAGACGAACATGTAGTTCGCATCACATGAGATCATTCGAAGTATATGTTGACAACAAACAAGTCGCTATTAGATAGCCTTATCCCCGAACCTGTTTAGACTTCCATACGATGTGACAAAATCGTTGCAGTTGGATTTGAGATAGAGTAGAGATCCGAAGTTAACAGTCCAAAGTTTAATATAGTACGGAGTTTAGAGGATAGAATACAAATTTCGAGGACGAAATTTTGTTTAAGGGGGGAGAAATGTAATACCCCAAAAATCCGTATCATAATTTGGTAAAAATTATACCTATAGAAAGTAGGTGAATATGAGGTGTCAAATATTAAGTAATAATTAGCTTAAGAAAAATCTCTTGGAAATTAGAGAATCTAAGGGCCAAAGTGCCACATGACGAAAATGCCCCTAAGGGACATAAATAACTTAGGAAAATTGTGAAAAATCCTAAAAGGCAAGGAAATAATTATAAAATTGTGAGATTATATTATCTCTAATTGCGGTAATTTAATAAATTACAAACTTGGAGAAATTGAATAAGAATGCTCAAAAAGTATTGAAATGACTAAATTACCCTTGTAAATTCTAATATAATGCAGAAGACATGAAAACAAAAATGTCAGGGCAAAACTTATGAGGTAATGTGACATTATAATTAAGAAAATTATCAACTAGTAATAATAAAGTAATTAAGTAGTATTGGCTAATTACTTAAGTTTAAGCAAAGGAAATTTAGAGATAATTATGTAAAGCTCAAAAATTAGTGGAAAGTGGTTGAAAATTAGTAAAAGTATATTTACTAATTAATTGAAAATTGTTGAGAAAAATAGTTGAGTTTAGGTATTTTTAAGCCTAAATGCAAGAATAGACCAATAGGAAAATTATGTAAAAATAATTAATTAATTAAATAATTAATCAAATAAAAAAAAACGAAAAAACGAAATAAAAAAAATGGGCAGAAAAAAAAAGAAAAAAAAAAGAAACTTAGTTGGTAAGTTATATTATTATATAATATAATTAATTAAAGTTATATTATTTTATAATATAATTAATTGTAGTGAATAGTAATGGATAAATAGGAAACGGACCCTATCTAGAGATCTAGGAATGAGATTTCCAAGGTCAAGGTAAAATATTGATCAGTGAGTTTTTATCTTCCGTTAGACTTTTCCGGAAGTTAATTCTGAGGCCAATTGTGCATTTTCCTAATAAAACAAAATAGGGGAAAATGTAGATAGGCACATTTTTGGATCCGAAGAAAATAAATTCTAACTCAACATCTAGAAATGAGTTTGAAATTATCTGAACATATTTGGAATCAGTGAATTTTTGTCCAGAAGTTGATGATTCCGAAAACGAGTTTCGTAACTGGACCCGTACGGACACGTTTTTCGAGGAACTTCAAACTGATTATTGGAGCCCTATATGGAATCAAAATTTAGGTTAACATGGACATTTCTGGTAGGTGAGAAAATGTCTTCAAAGTTGTAAATCCAGAATTTTGAGATTTCTCCGGAATTACGCGAATCGGGTACCGATCGGGGAAATTGGACCGGAAGCTTCTGGAAGGGACACGTGGCGCCATTTTATTGGCCAAACCCTTAATTTTGGGCCATTAATTTCGGCCAAGTGTGAAAAGGGAAAAGGGAAGAAAGGGTTTTTTCAAAAGTTGTGTTGGACAGTCCAGATCGCTTCTCACAAAGTTGATCCGACGGCCGAAACCCTAACCCTTCACCTATAAATACCCCCCCTTCCTTTGCATTTTTCACACCATTTCTTTCCTCCTTGGCCGAATCTAGAGAGGGAAAGAAGAGAGAGAAGCTCTGGGGAAAATTGTGCAGAAGTCTTCAACGGGTAAGTCCTTCGGTCCTTTGTCTTTCGTTCTTTCGGTAGTTTTAGTAGAACTGTTAGTTAGATCTAGGAAGTAGGAGATGAGATTCCTATTCTTGTTTTTAAGCCTCATTGCATTGAAAGATGCCTGACGAGGTAAAAACATAGTAGGGATTGAGTCTCTGAAAGTTGAAAGTTAAAATAGCGAGCTTTAAGCTTTCGTAGTTCTTTCAATAGTTAGAGTAGTACTGCTAGTTTAGCACTTTAATTTTTCAAGCATGATTGGGTATCATATGATAGGGCTATATTAGTCTAGAATTTCGAAAATTATCATTGGGTCGAAGTTCTGGCAAAATTTTGGAAAAACGAAGCCAAAGTAACGAAGTGCTGGCGAAATTCCGCCAATTAGGGGTATAGGGCAAAATGGTAATTTTTACCTAAAATGCCAGTTATAATGCCAAATCACTAATGAAAGTGATATTACTCTTATAGGACATCAGAAACTCTGATTTGCTGCCGTTTATTTGTCCGACGTGCCGCTGTTAAACGTATCGCCGTTCACCGTAAAACGTGCCATTTCCGTCAAAAGTACCGAAGTACCATCAAACGAAGGTACGTTCGCGGCATACTGTAATACTGACTCTGATGCTTATAGTCTGCTTATATTGGATACGGATAGTTTCATAAGCCATGGACGGGACTCTGTTCCGGGTCATGCACAGTGACTAAGGTAATAAACTTAGATAATCACTATTACAGCTTTACGGGTTATGGTTTTAATAATACCGTTATGTTTTCCTAGCGCTGAGGACACGAATGAGTATCGTGGCACTGGTGAATAGTGCAGGCAGATAACTTTGCTTGTAGGGTAGTTGTTATTTAATGATCATATATTGCTCTGTCAAGATCATTGCTGTAATTCATTTTAGAAATATCTGTTGATCATATACTGTTATATAAGCATGAGGTTAACCGTTACCTGAGATCCGATGGGCATTGGATCTCAGCTCTTACTATAGCATCACATCAAGGTCTGGAGAGGGACCAAGGACGAAGGATAAGAGTAAGCAGAGCGAACATCACACATGAAGATGAAGATCGCGTGGAGACCTGATCAAGGACGCCTAGTATTTGAACATATAATGTATTAATCTTTATGAACAGGCGATTACGCCACTGTTATTGGTATAATCAGTTACTCAATGTTTTGTTCCGATGCTCTACTCTGATTGAAAAAAAAAAATTTGGCTCTGAAATTGGGATGTTACACTTAGCATGATTGGATAGAATCCCAGATGCTTTTGCTGGTTCTGATTTGAGGAGCAAAATGCTTATAATTCATGACAAGTATTTGTTTTAATTTCTTTAAGTGAATAATTGTTTTTGGATCCCATCTTTAATTTGGACTATGAGCATAATTAAAACTCATGAATAAGACTTATTCTTATTAAAGTTCAAATGCCCTCCCATGGGGAAGAAAAGTTAATATTTTACAAAAGTATAATAAAATTTGCATTAGTTTTTAGCTCAATATTCTTTGTCTTAATAAGATAGTAAACAACAAAAAAATTTATTTACAATTAAGTATAAACATTTTAGCATTTATAGATCCAATAATTTTTTAAAATGTAATTTTCTTATTTTCTTTTAAAATGATAACTGGTTTACTATACATAAAATGTGATATGATATTGTCACTACCAATTTTATGTCACTACCACTTTTTTACCGTTTGATCAGAATCTCAATAGGAGAGAGAAATGATAAAGGTAAATGAGATTCTGATCTAACGGTGAAAAAGTGGTAGTGACTTGATTGTGATATAAAATTGGTAGTGACAATATCCTATCCCACATAAAATTAACTTTGGCCATGTATATATATATGTTGTGTACCTTTATATATATATATATACTAATATTTTAAAAGTTGACATATCTTCATAAACCCGCACATTGATTTGGAGGTGTGGTGTGTGTGAATATTTTTATTGAATTTTATAAATCTATTTGGTCAAAAAGAAAGAAAGTGTACATAGTGTTTAACCCCTCAACTTGTACCTATGTATGCCCCACCTTTATTAAAAATATTTATTTTTTAAAAGTGATTTACCAATTAAAAACAGATTGTCATTTGGTTAGGGTGTGCATGGGAACCATTTTGTTCCCCAGCACTAATTCTGAGATGAAACAGTTTTTTTCTGATTCTGTGCCTAAGAAAAGTTCTAAGAATTAGAATTACGTTTGTTAACTAATTTTATTTTTTACTCCGAAAATCAAAATTACGTTTGTTAACACATTTTATTTTTATTCCGAGAATTAGAATTACCTAATACAATACAAATCTATTTCTTTATTTTTTGTTTACAGATTTCATCAATTGTATAAAATAATAAATTGTAATACATTGTAAAAGATTGACAAATATAAAAAATATGTCTTATATTTAGAACCAAAATCAATTTTTCAAATATATCTTCTATTAAGGACAAAAGAAGTAATATTTTTCCTTTCTTTGCCAATGTGTGAACTTGAAAGCCAATGTTTTTATATGTCAGTAAGCTCCCTACGAATCTTTTCGAGAGAACTCAAATTCCTGACCCCACCATTATGCCTTTAAATGTGAGAAGATGGGATCCCACCAAAATTGGTGGTAACCTATCTTCCCTCATAGGCGGTGAAAATGCAAAATACAAATTTACTCTTGAAAAATTTAAATTAATCCACCAAAATTTAACCAAATTTATAATCAAATCTTAGAGATGATTAATGGAAGCATATGAAAGAGAGAACTCAGTTGGGTCACAAACAATGGCCTTGACAGTGTAATCACAAAGAAGAAACTTGACGAGCCACAAATCATTGTAGCCAGAAGTATAGGTAATGGACACCACCGTTTTGTTTCCGGCCTAAAACCACACAATATTTACTCAAATAAGATATCAACCACGATTCAGGGCAACCATTCTGGAAGCAAGTGTGGCACAATTGATGTATAATTAATCCATATATAAGGCGCATAGGTGAACCCATCTGAGTCGCATAATATTTCCCTTGTTTTGCACTAAAAAAAAGGGATTCTTTTTCATTAATAATAGAAGTACATTTGAATTTGTGGAGATAAGAAAAGATTTTTACAAATTTGTATTTAAAAATTATGGTGTGGTTATAATTAATATTTTTATAAATAATATAGGTGAGACATATTTTAGATACACAATTATAGTTGAAGCCACAAAACTAGCACACCATTCTTTTAGGCTTTGTTTGAGAGTTTAGAAGGAAGGGAAAGGAAAGGGATGCAAGGAGAATGAAGGGGAGGGGATGGAAGGGAAATGGAGGATATTTCCCCTCATTGTTTGGGAGTTAAAAAAATAGTAAGGGAGGAAAATGAGGATTAATGAGTTATTTTTACCATTTTTCATTTTCTTTAATAATTGTTACGGACCTAGTCAAGGCCCACTATCTCATTAGCTAATGCAGGGGGCAATCCACGTAGTGATCACAACCCACTAACCGTGGGACCCAGCCACGACCAGGGCGGTTGGAACGATCCCAGCCACGACCAGGATGATCTGCACGATCCTTGGACATGCACAACATGGGAGTCAAGGCGTTAACCGACCTGGTACACTATATATACAGACGGAGGAGATAGGCGCCTGGTACACACATTCTAATCCCTGACTAATCTACATTCAGTCACACGGCACACACAGCACCCTTTGGGCGAAACGCCTGCTTGTGTACCGTGATCACATCTTCTCCTGGACGCTTGCCCTATAAGCATACAGGAGGAGTACCTAGATCCTATATCAAATCACCGGCCCTCCAATAGGCCGGACATCAGAGTTCTACACCAGAACAGTGGCGCCAACCGTGGGGATTGGTAAACTTCAATTCCCTTGACCATGAGGATTAGTACTCGTGCTTCTAGCCAGAGACAATCAGAGGCGGACCGAGCTGGAGACACCCGTCAACCACCACGACAACCACCCCGTAACGAGCAGCCGATCAACCCGTACGAGGACGACCAGCAGGACGAAGAGGACCGGCTATCTCAGCCAGAGGAACCTTTGGTTCCCAGCAACGAACGAAACCGTGAGGACAACCCGTCCGACACGGAGTCCTCGGCTCCACGAAACCAAGACCGTGGGCCCCAGAACTCCAATCCAGGGGGTGGCCGAGACATCCCGCCGGCCGAACCAGATTTTCGTTCTCTTCAAGCCGGGATGCTAGCGATAATGAGGCGGGTGGACAACATTGACAAACGCCATACCCTTCACTACCAGCGGGTGGAGGAGCGGGAGAGAAGACGGAACCGGGATCTTTTCAGTGATGACTGGGAAGATAGAACGTGGAGAGAGGACGACGAAGAAGAAAGCTCGGCTCGTCGCAAAGACAGGCATAAGACGGAAACCATCGATAGCCGGAGGCGGGGCAGGAGTGCCAATAGGAGAAACCCAGACCGAGATGAGGAAGGTCGAACCCTGACAAGGAACCATCGCGGTGACAGGGCGATTCCTCCAAATGGTTTCCAGCGGCGGAGATATGTCAGCCAAATGCACAATAGCTTTTTCTCGGAAGAGATCCAAAACGCTCGGTTCCCAGAGAAGCTAAATTTAGGCGAGTTAACAAAGTATGACGTCACACAGGACCCGACAACTCATTTAGAAGACTTTGACGTTCATATGTCGGTTAGAGGCCTCAAGGAACCTATCGTGCCTCGCATCTTTGCCGCGACGTTAAAAGGACCGGCGTTGAAGTGGCTGCACACTCTTCCTTTCGGGTCGATTCACAATTTCGAGGACCTGGCCGAGGCCTTTGAGCTGCACTTCGCAACCAGTAAACGGCAGCCAAAATCTCAGTACTCTCTGTCCAAAATCAGCAGCGGCCGGGAGAGCTGCTCCAAAGTTACCTTGACCGCTTCAATCATGCGGTACTACAGGTGCGCGGACTCAACGAGGACGTACACGTTCACTTATTGGTGGACGGCCTCGATAAAGAGTCCCGCCTGGCAGAATCTTTCCTAAAGGAGCGGGCAAAAAATCTCAACGACTTCATAACCCGTTCAAAGAAGTACTTGGACGTCGAGCAGATGCGAATGGCAAACAATCCCAATTCGAGGCGGGACCAAGATAGAACCTCCCCTCCCAGGGGTCGAGACTTTACTGATAACAGAAATAAGGACTCCCGCAGAAGGGGGAATGAAAACAAGAGCCGAGGTGGAAAGTTTGATCAGCGGAGTAAGTACGAGAAATATGCTGCCCTAAATGTGCCTCGTTCTCAAGTGTGGAAGGAGGTATCAACAACCGAGATGAAGAAGGTTGACCGACCTCGTCTGTCCTATCGAAGATCCGGGGTAGACCAATCTAAATATTGCTCGTTCCATGATGGACGAGGCCATACAACGGATGAATGCTACGAGCTCCGAGATGCAATCGAACGATTTATTCGTGATGGCAAACTTCAGCAGTATGTCATAGAGCATCAAGGAAAGGGTGGAAAGCGGAAGCCCAAGAACCGTAGCAGGAGTCCTCCCCGAAAGTTCAAGACACAAGACGACAAGCGCAAGAAGGCACTTGAGGTTGATGACGAATTTCCGGAGGCTGAATTTGATTGTAACGTGATCAGCGGAGCAATGGGCGGAGGCGGAGATACTATGAGCCAGAGAAGGAAATACCTCCGAGAAGTCCTTTCCGTTAGAGACCGTCCAAAATTCAAAGAGCCTCATAAGGGACCACCAAGCTCGCCTTTGTTCTTCACAAGTGACGACCTCAGAGACGTCGTCCCCGGTCATCAAGACGGACTAGTGATAACCGGGATCGTGGTCAATTGCCGAGTCAAGCGGATATTTGTGGATGCTGGCAGCTCAGCCGACATCCTTAGCTGGGAGGCGTTCAAAAGAATGAGCCTGGACCGGGAGAACTTAAAGCCATGTAAGACAACCCTCATCGGGTTTAATGGAGAGCAGTCGCGTCCAAAGGGGTATATCGACCTCCGGTTCACCCTGGGAGTCAAGAACGCCTTCAAGTCAGAAAGAGTTCGGTTCATAGTGGCCGACTTCGTATCACCTTACAACATAATCTTGGGAAGGCCTACCATTCATAAGTGGGACATGTTGGTGTCCACCAAGCACCAAAAACTCAAGGTGATAGGCAACCAAGGAACCGTGGTCACGGTTACGGGCGACCAAAAAGAGTCTCGGCAGTGCTACTTCGAAACTGTCAGAATAGGGGAAGGCGGATCTTCGTCACAGCCCCAACGAAACAGCTATCCGGACCACTCGGACCGGGACTTTCCAGACGATGAAATTAACACCGTGGAGTTAGACATCCGTGATGAGGAGGTGCGCCCAGAGCCGGCAGGAGACCTGGAGGACCTGGTGGTGGGAGACCCTCTCCAGACCACTAAGATCGGCAGACACCTGACTCCCGAACTTAGAAACAGTTTGGTGGAGTTCCTGAAGAAAAATCGGGATGTCTTTGCTTGGAATTCATCTCAAGTACCTGGAATAGACCCGAAGTTTTGTTGTCACAAACTAGAAGTCTACCCGGGTTCAATTCCGTGTCGCAGAGAAAAAGGAACCACGGACCAGAGAAGAGGAAAGCATTGGACATTCATGTTCAAGAATTGTTTGGAAGCTGGATTTATTCGCGAGATTCAGTATACGACTTGGTTGTCCAATGTGGTCATGGTAAAAAAGCCAAATGGGAAGTGGAGGGTGTGTACCGATTACAAGAATCTTAATAAGGTATGCCCCAAGGACTCTTACCCTATGCCGAACATCGATCAATTGGTAGACAATGCGTCGGGATTCCACGTTATCGTTCATGGACGCATATTCGGATATAATCGATAGCGATGTACCCGGAAGATCGAGAAAACGGCCTTCATCACTGAAAGAGCTAATTACTGCTACAACGTCATGCCTTTTGGATTGAAAAATGCCGGAGCTACATATCAAAGGATGATGAATAGAGTCTTTGCAGACCAGATCGGTCGTAACGTGGAGGTATATATTGATGATATGATCGTTAAGACCTTGGACCAACAGTGTCACGTACAAGACTTGGAGCAGACATTTGCTAAACTCAGATCTTACCGAATCCGTCTGAACCCGGCCAAGTGCGCTTTTGGCGTCCCTGCGGGAAAGTTCTTGGGGTTCATGCTAACAAACCGAGGCATTGAAGCCAACCCGGACAAGTGCAGGGCGGTGATGGAGATGAAGGCTCCGAGCAACAAAAAAGAGGTACAACAGCTCACAGGAAGACTGGCCGCTCTAACAAGATTTCTGCCAAAATCAGCGGAGAAGGCATTGCCCATGTTCAGGCTTTTAAAGAAGGAGGCATCGGTGGAGTGGAATTCAAAGTGCGATGCCGCATTTGAAGAAATAAAGCAATGTCTTGCCAATCCTCCAGTCCTCTCAAAACCTCAACCTGGTGAGAATCTATACCTGTACTTGTCCATTGGCGAGGAGGCCGTTAGTGCGGCCCTGGTAAGAGAGGCGGAGCACGGACAAATCCCGGTGTATTTCGTCAGCAGAACCCTGCAGAATGCCGAGGTCCGATATCAGAAGCTGGAGAAAGTGGCATTCGCTTTACTCATGGTGGCTCGTCGACTAAGACCGTACTTGTGGTCACCATATTGTTGTTAGAACAAGCCGCCCGATTCGACAAGTCCTACACAAGCCGGACCTAGCGGGAGGATGACAAATTGGGCGATAGAACTCTCCGAGTTCGACATCACCTATGAAGCTCGCCATGCAATCAAGTCACGTGCGTTAGCCGACTTCATCAGAGAGCTCACCCCGGTTACTAAAACGGATGATGCGATGGCGGGCGAATGGAAGGTCTATGTTGACGGATCGTCGAACGTGAAAGGAAGTGGAGCTGGAGTCATCATTGAGAGTCCAGAGGGGTTACGATTGAGCATTCGTTGCATCTTAACTTCCCTACTTCCAACAATCAAGCGAATACGAGGCTTTGATAGCCGGGCTTTTTCAAGCCAAGGAAAATGGGGCCACAAGAGTTAAGGTTTTCACCGACTCCCAACTTGTGGCGTCTCAGATCGAGGGTACGTATCAGGCTAAGGGCCCGCTAATGGAAAAGTATCTCTTAAAAGCCAAGGATATAATGTCAGACTTTGAAGAAGCCACCGTTACTCATATCCCTCGGGGAGACAACGTAAGAGCCGACATCTTGTCAAAATTAGCAAGTACTAAGCAAGCTGGTTGCCATCGCACAAACGTAATCTTGAAGATCCAAAGTGTGCATGATGGCTATTTCGGTTGAAGCAGATTGGAAAAAGCCAATTGAAGACTATCTCGAGCGTGGAATCATCCCAGAGGATGCAATAGAAGCGAAAATGTTGGTTCGCGACGCGGCCAAGTATACAATGGTCGAGGATCAACTTTATCGGAAGGGATTACACTCTCCAATGCTAAGATGTTTGAATCCGAATGAAGCAGGATATGTCCTGGCCGAGGTACATGGAGGGGCTAACGGTCAGCATATGGGGCTAAGGCGCTCGCCAGAAAAACCCTTCGAGCAGGTTACTACTGGCCAATGTTAGAAGCGGACGCTAAGACCCTCGTTAAACAATGTGATAGTTGTCAGAAACATTCCAGGGTCATTTGGGCGCCCCCGGCCGAGCTTCATTTCATCTCGGCCCCGTGGCCTTTTTACAAATGGGGCATGGACATCCTCGGTCCATTCAAGACCGCACCCGGGCAACTACGATGGCTAATTGTTGCGGTGGACTACTTCACCAAATGGATTGAGGCTGAACCTCTCACTACGATTACCTCGACCCGTGTGCAGCGATTTGTTGAAGTCAATATAATCACGCGATTTGGAGCACCAGCCGAGATAGTAACAGACAATGGAACTCAGTTCACTGGAGTCGGGTTCCGTGATTTGATTTATGAATACGGAATACAGCATCACTTTGCTTCCGTGGAGCACCCGCAGTCTAACGGGCAAGCTGAGGCCGCCAATAAGGTCATTCTTGATGGTTTGAAGAAACGTATGCTGGAGGCTGACACCTCTTGGGCTGATCAACTACCCTTTGTTCTTTGGGGAAACCGAACAACGGCTCAGACATCCACTCAAGAAACTCCTTACAGGCTAGCCTACGGCTGTGAGTCCATGATTCCTGTCGAAATAGGGATGATGTCTTGGCGCAGGAAGAGCATTTTATCACAAGGAGAAACGGCCAATAGTGAGGCGTTAGCAGTCGAGTTGGATTGTTATTTGACTTAAAGCATCTTTTTCCATTTTGTTATTTGTTCAATGTTGGCCTGATGGCTTTTCCCTTCATAACAATTGCTTTGACGAATATAAATGAAACTCTCGTTCGAGGGTATTTGTTGAACTCCAAAGGTTGTCTTCTTCAAGATAAAATTATTACCAGCTTTTCAGCTGAAGAAAATAGGTCTGGATAGCTATCGCAGCCCAGACACACATATTTACTCCGGGTATCAATAGAAAATGTCATGCACTCGATCAGGTCAAAATGCTCGGACGCTATCGGGACAAAACCGAACCCGGGCAGGTGGCAATTTTCATTTACCTTAGGATGACCCGGTTATAATACCAGGAATTTTATAAGACAGTGTGACACTAACACTTTAAAACATTATGGTCTTATGACCAAGAAGCGCGTTCGCAGATTCTGCTTATTTTCTTATGACCTTGGCCCGGTCGACCGCAATTACTGGTAAAGTAAGATTCTTTTAAAACGCATTATAATAGCTAGGTTACCATCTACTATTAATTGTATGCATAAGTGGCCGATTGGCCAACTGCTCAAAAGTCAAATTCCGGTAACAACCGGACAAAACATACAAGCTGCAAACAAGAAAATCAACCCACGGGCTTGGGGGCGGTCGAGACTTCCTCACCCTGCTCAGCTTCTAGCACGGTCGCATCGCCGTCTAGTCGGGTCTCGGATGTGGCAGAGGTTCCACAAAGGGGACAAGCTGGCCGTCCTCGACGTAGGATCGGAAATGATGTCCGGCAAGGTTGAGCTCTACCCCCCGGGGAGGAGGCAGGAGTGCGATGCTCAATTCTTCGGTAATTCCCTTGCTCCATAGATGGGAGCGGGGGATGACCGTCGAAGGGCGAAGAGGAACCGGGGAAGCAATCAAAGACGATGGCCCGACCTCGGCCGACTTGGGAGGCGGCGACGGCGCGGTTGGAGAGGCTTGGGTAGCAAAAACTGCCCTGGCATCAGTGGCGGGGCCGACCTGGTGCTTCTTTGGCTCGGCTTGCTTCGATGACTCTCCAACCTTCGAGACCGATCTCTTCTTCCCTTTGAGGTTGGCTCGGGATCCCGGATAGATAGATTGGCCCTTTCATCTTAAGACTCGCGCAAAACACGTACATCGTGTTAGCTACTAGGAAGGGAAAAACAAAGCATACTTGATCGAAACGCGGAGCAACGCTAATATCTAAACAACGGAAATATCATACTCGCTCTTGACACCATCTCATCCTGATGCTGGGACTCGGCCCGATATTGGGCCACCAAGGAGGCGGCCCCAACGGTTCCTGCTGCCTTCACATGGTCTGTGATGGCATCAATGGCTTTTCTTTCAGGCTTTAGCAGATTGGACCGCTCCACCTTGTAAGCACTAGGGGACACGTTGTGGTGATCTCGACACCAATACAAGTTAAACTCCCAGTCGACCTTTGCAGAGTCGGGGCCTTTAAAAAAGTTGCTTTTGAAGCGCTTGAAGGAGTCAGAGACTGGGGTAAACAAATGCCGATTGGCTATTCCCCGAATGGACGTCCAGCCTTTGAGCTCCGGTGGTTCCTTCCCAGAGCGAGAGGTGTGAGGGTGAAGAAGTAAAAGAACATAGAGGTGGTGCAAGGGAGACCAAGGTTCTTGCAAAACCACTCGAAGGCAATCATGTAACCCCATCCATTGGGATGCAAATGCGAGGGAGCTACGCCGAGGAATGGAGGATGGCCATTTGAAACTCGGAAAATGGAAAGCGAATCCCGAGTCTGGTGATATAATCAACGTAGAAAAAGAAAAATGAGTTATGGCTCCCCTCCCTTACGGAGCACACGGGCTCCTCCTCTTCCGAGAGACAGAGAGAATAGGTGCTAGTCTCTTGTATTGGGAGACCTTCCAAGTCATCTATGGTCAGCTTCGACCGATAGGACAACACTTCGCGGGTAACCTGTGGAATTGGTCAATTAAATCCCTGTGGGGGCTAGCGCGGTTTGCGTTTCCAGACTTTGACTCAACAGCATGGGAAGAAGAAGACGACGCCATTATACCTAACACAAATGAAAATATGAACAAGATCAGAATTTTCCTAGCATACCTGATGTCAAAAATTGAAGGCGGGTTTCCACAAAGTTGCGGTAAGATTTAAATCTAAGTCGACACAGGCTCGGCGACGAGGCTTGAGGAGCCGGGACACGATTGTGTCGGCAGGAGCTCAAAATCGAGTCACTGTGGCGTAATCCCCGACGAGAAAGAAGTCGTGAGCATTCGTACGCAATCATGGCAGGGCCGATGTAGGAATCAACCTCGGCCCTAGGAGCCGACCCAGGAAAATCAGACACGTCGAAGCTCGGGTTAAACACCCTTGGATTGGGAAGAAGTGGGTAGGAAACATTGCGACTTCCCTACCGATGATGTGCCTTCTCGAGTTTTCGCCTGCCCGCCACCAGAAGCTTTCCTCTTGCCTCCACGGTGATGATCGGTTAAAGCAACAGTTTGTGAGGTGGGACGAGAAGATTCATCGCCCCAAAGCCACCAACGGCTTTTTCCCCTGACGGTTTTGCGTAGTTCATCCAGTTCTTCGGGGGTCATATCTTTTATGTCCTTCGACATTTGGAACTACTCTCCCAAAGGACTCAACAATTGACGAGCAGAAAAGGAAAAGGTTCACTCGAAAAACAGGGGATGTTTGCACAAATGTGGGAATTGAGAACAGGATTGTGCGTAAATTCACTCAATGAAGAAATTTAACCGAGATTCAACTAAGTACGACGCAACTTAGTAGCGAAACAGAGAATACAAAGCCTTGGACCAATGTCCACAAACAGTACGTAAAGAAGAAATTACATATCAGAGTGGAACAAAGAGAAAGATAGGAAAGCAATAATACCTGTCTAAGAAACGGATGATCGCTCAAGAAATTGAAAAATAGAAACAGATTGCTCGCAAGATGGAACTTCTTCGTCAAGGCAGTGAATCGGCAGGAGAGAAAATCTTGGGAGCAAGGGAGCGAAAGTGAAATAAGGAATAGACTTGGCGGGTATAAAGCTTTCGAAAACCCAAACGACGAGGGCAAAAGCGACTTTTCACTCTGAAGTAAGGGTCACGTCTCCCGCATATTTAATGCGCGTCTGACAGGCATTAAATGCGCCAAGGGCTCCATAGGCTAGCATCCCCTCAGTTCGGCTTCACGACAGTCGAGGGAGGCCAGCTGGCAGAACGAAGTTCTTTGAAGCTCGGATAGATGCTTTCTCAAAGGCAAACGAATGGTAGTAACTTCGACACGAAATCCGGATTCAACAACATATCCACCCCGGCTGACCAGATACCTGGACAACCCGGCTGGGGGGGCAAGGATATCATGTTATCTCGCGATCAACAAAAATTCAGAAATCCGTACTCTAGTCAAACAAACAACTAAACTCGGTGGCTCAGAGACCTGAACAACCGAGCTTGGGGGCAACTGTTACGGACCTAGTCAAGGCCCACTATCTCATTAGCTAATGCAGGGGGCAATCCACGTAGAATAATTAATATAATTATTATACTTTACAAATAGATTTAGATTTAGATTTTCTAGAAAAATTATTTATGTAATTTTTATATTCAAAAAAATTATATATGTGGTGGTGGTGGTGGCGGCGGCGGCGGCTATGGCGGCGGCGGCGGCAGTGGGGACGGTAGTTGATCCGTCACTTAGGGTGATTGGAATTTCTTCGTTTCGTCAATGTCACGATTGAGAGAAGGGGAAAAATAGATTCTGGCTTTGTGCCCTGGAATAGAGAAGCAGAAATTTTCTGCTTCTTCTTTTTTATTTCCCAGCACAAAAAAAAAAAAAACCTATTCATCCTGGGAACTTACCAAACACAATTCCTATCCAATTTTGTTCCTGGGAACAGAAATTAAGAAAAAAAACTCATTTTGGGAGTGTTACCATGCTGTTCATGCACACCCTTATTTATTAGGGCATGATATATCAACTCTTTCATTGCTTAAACATATAATTCTACTAGAAGATTGACATCTATAATATAATATAATATAATATCTAAATTCCTTAATATAAAACTCAGTTGACTAATAATTTAGAAAAATTAAGGAAGCTAAATAAATTGTTTAGTTATAGCATATGTTACATTATCTCTCGAAAATACTTATATAATTATATGTACCATTGTATAATATATTAACTTATAATTAGACAAATTAATTTAGAGAATAATGCAAGATGTAATACCCGGATAATCATTTATCTGGAATATTATATTTTAATAAATAGTACCTATTAGAAATAGGTGAATATGTGGTGACAAATTTGTAGGGAAAAATCTCTTAAAAATTAGAGTACCAAAATAACGAAAATGCCCTTATTAAAAAGTATTCCGGGATCATTATTAACTCCGAGATTATAGATATTTTATGTAAAGCATAAAATACCAATGTAAGTGTAAAAGTTGTGAGAAAATGAGTTATTCTAATTAATAAAATTGTCAAAAATTAGTGGGTAATTAATTAAATAATTATTGGCTAATTATTTGGGCTTAAAAAAAGGAAAATCCAAAGATAATTATGTAAAACCCTATAATTAGTGGTTTATGGCTAAAATTAGCATAAAATATATTTGCTAATTAATTGGAAAATATGAAGAAAAATATATGAGGTTAAGAAATTTTAAGCTTAAAAACAAGTATGGACCAATAGGGAAATTTTGTAAAAAATTATATAAAATAATTTTTAAATAATAATTTTATATAATAATAATTAATTAAATAAAATTTAAAAACGAAAATTAAATAAAAAATGGACCAGCTGGCCGAAATTTTGAAGGTGAATGGATAAGATTTTCAACAAAATATCATATGTAAGTTGCAAATTTAATATTAATAAAAAGGAATATTCTATGGAATATTATGTGAAAAGCAAATAGGATAAATGACCACCGATAGAGATTAAATCCTATCTAGAAAACCATGAATAAGGTTTCTAAGGTCAGAGTATTTTATAGACAAGTGAATTTTTATTATATTTATATTTAATTTGATAAGTGCATTTTTTTTATAATTAAATGGGTATAAATTTTGAATTATATATATTAGATAAAATTGATAGATATTTTAAACCTATTTGATTTAGTTTATATATTTTCTCCTAAATCTAATCTTGAGGATAAAAAATAACATTTCTACAAAATGTATTCATGTATATTTTATTTTTAAACAGAAACAAAAAATTCGGTTACAACCGAACCAAACCGAAATATTTCAGTTAGTCTGGTTTCGATTGATTTAGTTAAGCGATTCAGTTTTTTTGGTTATTTTAACTAAAAATAGAATTGAAATACTGATAATGATATATAGATATGTATATCACCCGAAATTGATTCTAAAATCACAATCGGTATAGTTGCCACAGATTTGATAGATTCGGTTAACATGCAGCTATCTTCAGTCCAACCTCGTCTTCTTCCTCCTCCTCCTCAGGGTTTCAAGGTTCTCTTAGTCAGCACTGATGATGCCATCCATAACTGTATTAACAATCAGCTTTTACATCTTTATTATCAAATCGATATATGTCTCGATTGTAGTTCAGCGTTAAGACGACTCTTAAGCAATGATAGAATTGACTTGGTTCTCAGTGATTTCTCTTTGAAAGACATGGATGGCTGTGAATTCATTGACCAAGTCCAAGACTTGAGAAAAAATATTCCCCACGTTGGTAAGTTCTCTCTCTCTATGCATATTTATGTATATATATCTCGATACTATTACGTTAGTGTGAGAGTTTACATTAAATTTATATTTTGCAGTAATATTTGAAGCTGAGAGATTAGGTCGGGATGAGATCACCAAGGCGTATAAATTGGGTGCATGTTATATTTTATGGAAGCCAGTGAGTGAGCCGTCTGATGAGATTAAAAATTTATGGCAACATGTTTTAAGGAGGAGGGCTCAATTTGAGCCTCTGAATCATCAGAACGAGGGTTCTTCTCTTGTTTCTTTCCAACAAGAAAGTCTAAAAAGAGGAAACGAGTTGAATCATGGCAAGGAACTTTCTTCAAAGAAGAGACCACGGTTCGTTTGGACCGATGAACGCCATGCACAATTTGTCGAAGTTGTGAAACAACTTGGTAAAGGTATGCGATTTCTCATATCCGTCTTTTTTTTCCAAAAAAATTCTTAATTTATTTTAATTGTTCATCGACTTTTGACCACATAAGTTATTTATAATTTTTAGAGCAAAATTCTTTACTATTGCAATAAATTCGTTGATTTAATGAACAAGAGAGAGTAACCTCTTTATTCTTATCGATGAAAACTCCTTTTAATTAATATATGCAATATTTTGAGGAAAAAATTTGAAAAATTTGGGAACTATTTGTGTTCGTAAGTTTTTTATTTTTGAGATTCTATTATAATTATTAATATAATAGTTTTTTTTTTTTTTGGTTTCCTTGTATCTCAGATGCATTAATCTGTGTATTTGTACTTTATGAATTATGAATATAAGAGCGTCTGTTATTGATAAATTTTCTATTTTAATTATGAATATAATAGTTTAGTTTTCTGTTTCCATGTATGGCAGATGCAGTGCCTCACAAAATCCTTCTGGCTATGAATGGGCTTGGTCTCACAAGAGAAATTGTTGCGAGTCACCTACAGGTTGAGACACATGGTTCTCCCCATTATTATCATTTTTTAATATATATCTCACATACCAATCTATATATATATATATACACACACACACACCAATGTAATTGTGGTTTCTTCGCTATACTTTCAGAAACATAGGGAAAAGGAAAAGAAAAAGGGGGGAGAGCTGCGTGAAAGAATTATGAATAATGCAGATGGACAGAATCAATTAGGCATTAATAATCATATCTTGGCTCCACCAGTAGTATCATCATCTTCGTACCCATCTTCAGTTTCTGGAATTAGAAACCAAGACCAAGCTCTGGGTAATCCCATTGGAAGAAGTAATATGGAGCAACAATCGATAACTCATTTGATTTCAGGTACGCAACAACTATATCAAAACCCATCTTCAGATTTTGAAATCATAAACCAAAACCTTGCTCCGAGTACTTCCTTTGAAAGAAATAATATGGAGCAACAGCCAGATCAAACTTCTTTTGCTCTCTATGCTCCTATAAGAAGTGATCATGATTCCATCATGACGCCAGAAGCAGCAACACATGTAGATGAGTTAGGGGCTGGTCTTTTTAATCAACAGGTTTGAGTTCGGTCTTGATGTTCAATCGTCTGATGTTCTTGATAATTTTCTCAAGTGAGAAGACTTCTTGGTTGATTACCTAGACATGGATGTTTACCAGGAAATAAATGCTCCTTTGCCAGAGATGAACGAGAAGCAGTCATCACAGCTTCCAGATAAGTAAATAATAGCTTTCTTTAATTGGGTCAAGCAATACTGAATTTGCTTAATGTATAGCAAGAAGAATTAGTTGAGGTGACTTATATTTTGGACAAAAGGAGTATATTTCTATCTCATATATTTCTATGGGATTTTTCATTGTCATGGAAAGTTTTGGTTCGAATATTTCAACGTTGTGTATGTTAATTAATTAAAGCCTTAATGCCTACATTTGACTTTATGATGATAAATGAGGCTAAGTGAAAAGGACAATAAGCGTTACCTACCATAAAAAAAATGGAAATACGTATTAGCATTATCTACATCTTTGACATTTTAAAGTTTAAATTTAACTCTGATAACCTAATCGTTAATTCATCATTATCTTTTTAATGGAAACTGTCACATTATCAATACAAGGCATGTGTTATCCTACCTGGCATTATATGTAATCAAATGATTTTATAGTAATTAAATAATTGAGTAAAATACTCTGATTACCCTCATGTTTTGTCTTAATTACATAGACCTCCTTCTATTTTGGAAACCCAGATAAACCTCCTTTAAAATTAAAATGTATGTTACACAAACCTCTCTTATATTTTAAGATTTCAGTTCCATTAGTTGCCAAAAAACCTAGTTCTCCTTTTATCCCGTCCTACAAATCTACCATGGATCCTTTCAACTTTCAATTCTTGAAAATATGGAAATGATCGGATTTTGTTTAATCAACAAAAAAGAAAAAAGAAAAAAAAGAAATCAGGCTCTAGTCCAAATCGCACCCGGAACGAGATCTTCTAGCTGAGATCTACAAATGCTACTAATGATAGATTGGTCAAGGTGGCTCTAAATTTTGGGCATCGTAGTGTTATAGTCTCCTCCAGATTGGCCAAGGTGCATATAATGCAGCTACAGTATTAAGTTGTAAAGAAAAACAAGAAACATCAAGTTATATATATATATATATATAAATGACATTTTATTAAGCATCAGAATATTTTTTAATTTTATTTTAAAAAAAATTGATTTGGGTCACTTCTAAAGGAATGTCTAACAAGACTGGTGCCTCCTTGGATTAGCCATAGAAACTAATTTTTCAACATGATTTACAGTGTACAAGATAAGTATGTGAAAAGAATTTTGTTTTAGCTTACGTGAATGTGCTTCTCTAATGCTAACTCAAGGTATTAAGTATCCTACTAGATCTAAACCTATAATGTTTTATTACTTCCTATTTATTAATTATAAAAGTCTAATAGGATTTATGGAGGTTTGATATATATTACTTCAAAAATCCTAATTGAAATAGTATAAACGAAAAAAAAAAATCTATTTTATTAATTATAAAAGTCTAATAGGATTTACTATAGAGCTAATATGATGAATCCTTCTGCAAAATTTTGTGTTTAAGGGAGAAGGTATAATTAAGCATCCAAAAATGAGAGTTTGAACAACATAACAACTAATAATTTATATATACACACATATTAAACTTAATGCTTTATAAATCATATTTATGTTATGATATTCAATGTTTATTATAGAAGAAATGATATTTTAGAAAGACGACAGAAAAATATTTAATGTGCGCGCGAATGCCATGGAACACATATAGAGGCTGCCCAGCTGGTATATATACTGCTCCACATTTGCGTTCCTAAAATTGATTAACAGTGAAGTGAATATATGTTTATATACAATGAATGAATGATACATTCAAAATTACGAATCTAGATACTGTACGTTAGAATTATCTCGGGTTCAAAATTCCAGATATGATTTATCGCAGTTATATGTATTGTTAAAAAACAATTATCGAAAAAGAACTCTCACCAGGACTCGTCGTCATCATCCTCCTTCACGTCATTTTCGTTTGGTGGTGGGAACCAAGAGGAAGAAAGAGCAAGACAAAAGCAAAAAATGGGCGTTTGGTGATTCTTAGGGAGGGAGTCATGGAGGATGGGGTTCTTGGATAAATAGTTTAGATGTTGTTTTTCGCAGATTAATTTTGAATTGTTAATTAAGTTGATAATATGAAATAAGGTAACAGTATATGGTTATTTATAAGGTATTGTTAAAAAACAATCAAAACAGAAATATTACCAAAATATAAATAGTTTAGATTTTTTGAAAAAATATAATTTAACATCCATATTATAACTAATATTATTTGTGAAAGAATATCGAAATATATATAGAGAAAAAACTTTGGTGATGCCAAAGAAGATAAAGGAAATGCATTTGGAAAATTAATTTTTATTTTGTTCCCTTAATTTTATAATAAAGTGTTTTTTTAATCATTTAACTCATATATTGTTAGTTTCTTTAACAAAATACCGTTATTAAAGTTTTTTATTGTTGACAAAATTTTAAATGTTAATCAGTTTTTTTAACAAAAAAACATTTACAGATGTTGATATATTATAATTAGTCTTTTATATGAACAAATGATGGGCATAAAAATTATCATTTGAGATTAATTAAAGGCATTAGGGTTAGAGAATTAAAAAGACACCTACAAAATTAATGGCCAAATTAAAACCTTGTATAAAATTAGCGGAAGTATACTTCGTAGATTTTTTATAAAATCTACGAATCATTCTGTTCTATCATAGAACATAGATCCCTAACCTTAGGTGGGCTAGTATGTGGATATAGGATCAAATAGCTCTCCCCCAAGTATCTATAGAGGAGATACCCAGGAGGATTTGAGATCACAAAGCACAGGGACTTGACCTAGGTGCGATACCTAGGGCCTACGTACCCTGAAGAGGGATCAAAGTCCACATAGTTCGATGACACTGGAGGCGTTTAGCCAAAGGGGGTGGTGTGTGTGCTCTGTGTGCAGTATATGCAATTGAGAGAGAGCTTAGAAGATGTGTACCTCTTTAGGTTAACCAACTATATATAGAGGCTACCTTAGGGTTTGGGTTTGGACTTGTTGGGCCTCTTGTGCCTCCAAGCCCAAATGCATTAGATGTCTCATGTTGGGCCACACCTTGTATATATGAGCCTAATATTTGATTCCATAACAGTTGCCCCCAAGCTTGGTAGTTCAGGTCTCTGAGCTGCCGAGATTAATTGACTGCTTTCCGAGATTCCCTGACTCCGAATTTGCTTTCGTAGCAATTTCTCCGGGCTAATTGTCTGGTTTATATTCCTGCATTTAATAACATGTAAGCAAATCACAATAAATGGAAAATACTTACTGTTTTTGCAAATCGTTCAACGTGCTCATTTCGGATACTTGTCCGAGCTTGCATTAAACTTGATTGTTTGCATTAATGTCGGTTATTCATAGCACGCTCTTCCATTCAACAAATGGTTGTCCACTCTGTTGGCCCCCAGCCTGGTAGTTCAGGTTTCTGAACTGTCAGGATGTGTTATTTTTCAAATCCGGACGAGGTGTTCGTCTTTGTTGGGATTCCGTGCGTGTTGACCCGAGATTCTGGGTTTAGATATTTTAAACCGAGATTTCAGGTTTATAAACTGTAACCTCGAGATTCCGGGGTATATATTCTAACACCGAGATTCCGGATGTTATTTACTTTAACTCCGAGATTTCGGGTTATATATTTTAACACCGAGATCACGTTTTGCATTAACCTCGGTTATTGTTACCATGCTTTTCCACTCTGTTGCCCCCAGCTTGGTAGTTCAGGTTTCTGAGCTGCCAGGATGCGTTATTTTCCAACCCGGACCAGGTGTTCGTCATTGTTGGCCTTCCTTGCATGCTTACCCGAGATTCCGGATTTATGATTTCTGAAAACGGGTTTGTTTACCCAGAGCTCAATCATTCAAATAACTACGGCGACATTGTCGTCGTAAATAATCCAATAAAGGACTTTCCAGACTTGGCCGCATTGCCACCTTTACACGGATCCCTGATTTTAATCTAGATTTAGTTTAAATCGGGTCCGCTTTCTTAGCTTTACACGGATCCCTGGTTTAAACTAGATTCAGTTTAAACCGGGATCTTCCTACGGAACTCGAATTTTAACCAGACTCAGTTAAACCAAGTCCTCCTTCGAAACTTTACACGGATCCCTGATTTAAACTAGATTTAGTTAAGCCGGGGTCCGCCTTCATCCCTTTCGTAGGGACGGACTCCATATTCTATCCGGGATCCAATTAAGGAGCGCGGATTTAATTGTATAAAACAGACTTGACATGATTTTCGGAACCGGGTTTATGTACCTCGGATTCCTATATGTTTAATTTGACCATGATTTTCAGAACCGGGTTTATGTACCTCAGATTCCTACATGTTTAATTTGTACATGATTTTTGAAAACGGGTTTCTTTACCCTGAATTCTACATGTTTAATTTGAACATGACTTTTGGAACCGGGTTTATGTACCTCGGATTCCTACATGTTTTATTTGTACATGATTTTCGAAAACGGGTTTCTTTACCCTGAATTCTACATGTTTAATTTGAACATGATTTTCGGAACTGGGTTTATGTACCTCGGATTCCTACATGTTTAACTGGACATGATTTTTGAAAACGAGTTTCTTTACTCAGAATTCATACATGTTTAACTTGAACATGATTTTCGGAACCGGGTTTATGTACCTCGGATTCCTACATGTTTAACTGGACATGATTTTTGAAAACGAGTTTCTTTACTCAGAATTCTACATGTTTAATTTGAACATGATTTTCGGAACCGGGTTTATGTACCTCGGGTTCCTACATGTTTAACATTGACATGTTTGAAAACGGGTTTCTTTACCCTGAATTCTACATGTTTAATTTGAACATGATTTTCGGAACCGGGTTTATGTACCTCGGATTCCTACATGTTTAACATTGACATATTTGAAAACGGGTTTCTTTACCCTGAATTCTACATGTTTAATTTGATCATGATTTTCGGAACCGGGTTTATGTACCTCGGATTCCTACATGTTTAATTTGTACATGGTTTTCGAAAAAGGATTTCTTTACCCTGAATTCTACATGTTTAATTTGAACATGATTTTCGGAACCGGGTTTATGTACCTCGGATTCCTACATGTTTAACTGGACATGATTTTCGAAAACGAGTTTCTTTACTCAGAATTCATACATGTTTATAACCACACGGATCCCGGATTTTAACCAGACTCGGTTAAACCAGGTCCTCCTTCAAAACTTTACCGGGATCCCTGATTTAAACTAGATTTAGTTCAAACCAAGTCCTCCTTCAAAACTTTACACGGATCCCTGATTTAGACTAGATTCAGTTTAAATCGGGTCCGCCTTCAATTTTACACAGATTCCGGATTTTAACCAGATTCGATTTAACCGAGTCCACCTTCAAAACTTTACCGGGATCCCTGATTTAAACTAGATTTAGTTTAAACCAGGCCCGGCTTCAGATTTATACGGAGTCCCTTATTTAAACTAGATTCAGTTTAAACCGGGTCCTCTTTCAAAACTTTTCTTGGCCTCACTAAGATAACTTTATTTTAATAAGACAGCTGAAGCAGCTAAGAATTATTAAAGCAGGCTTCAGTAGTGTCTCAGGCCCAACACTGTTAAATATTTGTACCAAAACTTTCTATTTGGGGAGATTCCCCTAGAAATTGGAAATATCAGTAGGCAAGAATTACTTGCTTTGGCATAACAGATTTGTATATTGTTTAAATAACCATACATTCTGAAGTAGCCACCATTATTTTCTTTTTTGGAATAACAGAAGAAATCTTATAAAAGAAACTGCAATATTCACGAGGTCAATGAGCAACATACCCATTCAGAAGTGCCATGTGAAAGCTAAGATAGGCATGATAAGGATGAATGCTTCCCTGCGACGACTTCTCTAAAGCCATAAAAATGATAATAGGAAAGTATACCTTTAAATTGATATAGCTTCTAAAATACTTTAAATTGGCATGGGTTTGCTCTGAATCGGCAGGAAGTACTATGCAATTGAATTGCTCTGTGAGACTCCATGATTTTCACAAAAACCACGAACCACGTAGTCTGTAAGAACCAAGAAACTTTGCTATTTTTGGCTTCCCTCTGGAGCCAGCCATCGGCAAGCATTAAAATGAGTTGATTAATAAACCAGCCACGCGCCTCGGCTTTTGGAATGACTTAACCGAAAGCTTCCTTTTATTAGAGCCAATGCTATTCCCCTGACATTTGATGTTGATATGCTTGGGTGGCTACCACCAAAAAATTTTGCATCTGAAGAATAAACTCCTCTAGGAAAGCATAATTTTAACCTTGTGCACATGCATCCATCACGTCATTAAAGGATCCACGCAAAAAATAACACGAATTAATTGGGTCTGTCTTCAAAACTTTGGAATTGGATTCCATTCCTCTCTGATCAATTAATTGTTTTGTGAATTGGAATCGGGAACATTAAGGGTGACAATTGTAGAAAGCTCCTCCCCAACCTTCCTCAAAAATCATTTAGAATTCTCACTTGTACAATCAAAATTGACTACGAAATTCATTAAAGCACCAAGCTGATCAAGCCATCCGGAATAGCATTTCCTCACCAATGAGTATAGCACAGCAAGACAGAATTAATAAAATTGCCATCCCCTCATTGCACGCTTATTCCGTGTTAATTGATCCTCCCCAAGCCGAAAGTCCAGCATTAGCATTAGCAACATTCGGTGCATTAAGACATTAAGCATTAGCAACATGGGGTGAAAAAGCTTGACCTTTCCATGCTGGATATAATAGATATCTATTATTATAGCTTTTCATCCTTGACTATACCGAAGAACTTCAGCAACCTCATACCTTAGAAATTAAGCATATAACAATCAATTGAATATGCATTTTCCTCTGGAGCCAGCATGTCGTTCATTCTGGAAGGACCACATGACTTTACAGTTTCCTTATGGATTCATGAAGCTCACCAAATTGAAGGATCCTGAGATCTTCCTCGGCCTCTCAAGCATCTCCGTGGAAGCTGCTGAAAATTCTGGTAAAGATATCCCGGCTCAAACATCTGTGCAACTCGGATGAAGTTACCCCACTCCAAACCCTGAGAACACTTCCAAATCATCACCGCTTCCCGAGCCCATTGCAATTTATGGAAGGGTCAACACGCACAAGTGACTGGAGCAGTAACCGAGTACCTTTTTGGTTTAGAAAATGAAGCCAGAATATATAGGCATTCTGCAACGCAAAAGAAGCTAGACCTCGGCATGCATCTCGGCATTAGGTCCTAAGGCATCTCAGCATTCGATCCCATTTCAAGTATCATCCTGGTCTACGTCTCTTCGTTCTGATGCTGGATTCTGATGCTTTTGATGCATTCCGGCATTTGAAGTCAGTTGCTCTTGAATAAATAAAGGCTTCCCAACTATCCTGACATTGTATGTCGGCTTTTGAGGCATTTCGGCGTTTGACTTTTGGCCGACTCTATCTTTAGCATCACAAGACGGTGTGAACTGCTTCCGGGGTCCTTGGAGATTTAACTGTTATACTTGATAATAATGCAGATTCTCAGCATACACGTACCTCGGCTCCATGCGCCTCGGCACTATCTGATAGGTTGTCTCGATTTCAATGCTCAGCGTTTGCCGAGGTGATAAAATGATTCAGAACAGGATTAAGCATCTCGGCATTGAGTCTTGGCACTGTGCTTAAATCTGACCTGCATAGTGGAGCATCCCTGCGTTTGACTTTTGGCCAACTCTCCATCCACGTCACTCAGGCTCAGGCTAGCATCATCTCGGCGCTCAAGCTCCTCAGGAATCTACGTCTCGACAAAATCATTGTCCATGACGTGAATATACCCCAGCCTCCACCTCAGCATTGCAGTTAACCAGTCGTAGCAGCCTGCTCGCCAGAACCACGATTAAAGTATGATATTCGGCATACCCACAGTCTTGGCACGATGCATCTATCTCGGCCTGAAACGCAGTACAGTCGGAGTCCCGATTGCCCGAATCCCTCCACCTTAATCTCCAGAAGATCGTCCATAGCCTCTGCCGTAGGTACCTTTCTTAGGAAGAAGGGGAGATACCAGCTCCGACAATGATGACAGAGGAGCGAAAAGGGGAGTCCACGTATCTGTGATCGAAAACAAGGCTCTCCCCAAAAGCTGGATTTTAGACTGCAACATTGCACTGGAGGGTTTGATCTGAGAGCCTCCCAATTTGGTCATCTTCCTACCGTTAGCAAGCTCCTGACAGAGAAGTTGCCAATCGAACAAGAATTGCCAATCGAACAAGAAGAAACCGAAAAACATATGAACAGAGCCCAGAATCAATAAATGATATCTTTTGAGAGGCAAGACTGAAATTCTTGAGTTTTTCTTAATTTTCTTTCAATTTCTGATGATCTCAGAACTGAAATTATTGACCATCTTTTGGTCGCGGGAATCGAATTTTACCGATCCCCACGGACGGCGCCAATGTTCTATCATAGAACATAGATCCCTAACCCTAGGTGGGCTAGTATGTGGATATAGGATCAAATAGCTCTCCCCCAAGTATCCATAGAGGAGATACCCAGGAGGATTTGAGATCACAAAGCACAGGGACTTGACCTAGGTGCGATACCTAGGGCCTACGTACCCTGAAGAGTGATCAAAGTCCACGTAGTTCGATGACACTGGAGGCGTTTAGCCAAAGGGGGTGGTGTGTGTGCTCTGTGTGCAGTATATGCAATTGAGAGAGAGCTTAGAAGATGTGTACCTCTTTAGGTTAACCAACTATATATAGAGGCTACCTTAGGGTTAGGGTTTGGACTTGTTGGGCCTCTTGTGCCTCCAAGCCCAAATGCATTAGATGTCTCATGTTGGGTCACACCTTGTATGAGCCTAATATTTGATTACATAACACATTCATATTTGATTGAGTAAACAGATGGATTGAGTTTGAGTGATCATTTAAAAGTAATATTGTATTAAGCATTAAAATCAGATCAACCATTTTTTTTTTTTCGAGTTGAGATAAAACTCTTCTTATATGCTTTCTCTTATATGATTGTCTCGTGAGTCGTAAAAACTATTTTTCAGAAACTAATTTAAACACATGGTGATTGAATACTACAAAAAATGACTTAAAAGTGAGAGAAATGAATCCTTAAAAAAACAACGAATTAATAACGGGATTCTGATTTAGCCGTCTCTGATCAATTAGAAATATTATTGTAGGACAGACGTGTGTGTGATTTTATTGTGCATCTGTTTTAGAAATATTATTGCGAGGACTGATTCACTCATTGCAAGTTTATGTCTTGGTTTAAGTCCTCTGACACACATAAAAAAGTTTACTTTATGAAAAGGGCAGAAACTTTAAAAGTAATATTGCATTAAGCATTAAAATCAGATCAACCATATTTTTGAACTTTTATTTTTTGAAAAAACTTATTTTAATATCTTCATAATCTAAAATAAAGATAATATATTAAAGGTATGTTTTTTTTTTAAAAAAAAAGATTTATTTAAAAATCATAGTTGAAAATTTTAAATCTGCACCGCTTTGTTTGGATCACAACTATTATTACTATAAGCATGGAAACTGGTTCGGTACGTATACATATCTCGATATCCAATCTCAACTCCCAACGTAAAACTCTGAAATCTCTCATAAACTATGATACAGTATACAGTTTGTGTTAGGGCATGTTTGGTTTGAGGGAAAAGAGTGAAAAGGAGGATATTGACCAAATTGTCATTAATGAGAATAATATTCTTTTTTGTTGAGACTTGAGAGTATATTTTTGAAATATTGAAAAGTTTTCATGGGTAATTTAGTAAAGAGGAGGGTAAAAAATTTCTCCCTCCCTCTCCCTCAAACCAAACAAGCCCTTAGTGTATCATCAATTTACAAGGTCTTCAAGGTATAATAATAATATGAAAAAAAAGCCACGGATCTTCATCAATATCTACACAAGCCTAGCCATGAACATGAAAGGTACGGGAAAATTAAATGGTTTATTTTCTCTGGTGTCATCTTTTTTTTTTTTCTTCTTCTTAATTTGAAAAATGGCTCTTCCTCATTTCCTTCTACTCCTTCCCTTCAGTCGGTACCAGTCTTAATCTCGTAAATCTTATTATCGGCTCAAAGTTCTTGTTAATTTTCCTCTGAAAGGTGGTTACCCTCTTTATTAGTCTGTCTATTTCAAACTTCACTATTATTATTGATACAAGTTTAACCCTTATCATATATAGATAATGCTCTTCACGGAGATAATGCTTTCTATTAGTATTAGTTAGTAGTTAGTTAATTAGTAGTTAGTATACTAACATTGTATTTTTGTAATTGGGCACATACAGGTCTGGGCCTATGCTTATATAAGGCATTGATTGTACATTGGATTAGTAATGGAATATACACATTCATTAGTTTAACATGGTATCATAAGTCAGGTTAATTTTTTTTCAAGAAAGAGGTAGGCAGAATGCCTCTCTATGTGGTGCATTTTCAAGAAAAATCATTCCAAGCCAATATTCAAGAAATGGTCTCTTAATCAAGCCCAGAATAATACAGATGCGACCAGCCCACTAACAAGACCAAGAACCCGCCTTAGTTTTCAAGAAAATGTATAATAAAATTTGCATTAGTTTTTAGCTCAATATTCTTCGTCTTAATAAGATAATAAACAACAAAAAAATTATTTACAATTTAGTATAAACATTTTAGCATTTATAGATCCAATAATTTTTTAAAATATAATTTTCTTGTTTTCTTTTAAAATGATAACTGGTTTACTATACATAAAATTAACTTTGGCCATGTATATATATATGTTGTGTACCTATATATATACATTTTAAAAGTTGACATATCTTCATAAACCCGCACATTGAATTGGAGGTGTGGTGTGTGTGAATATTTATGGAATTTTATAAATCTATTTGGTCAAAAAAGAAAGAAAGAAAGTGTACCTAGTGTTTAACCCCTCAACTTGTACCTATGCCCCACCTAGAGCCGGGAGATCGGGCCAAGCCCATCGGGCCGGCCCGTTTAAGCCCTGGCCCTGTAGGGCTCGGGCTTGAAAAATAGGTCAGAATTTTGAAATTGGCCCTGTAGGGCCTCTAAGCTTATCCAGTAGGCTGTTAGGCCGTTTCTTGTAGCATTTTCTTTAAAAAAATTAATTACTTAGACTTTCACTTAATAAATGTATTTATTTGTAATTACTTAGATTTTTTTAGTTTAAACTATAACATTTTTTTTATGTTTATTATTATTCGTATTAAAACACATAATTAGTTATTATAAATTTTAAAGAAGGGATGCTTTCATATTAAATAAACACATATTTGGTATTACAATATTATATAAGTAATAAATTATAAATATATTTTGTGTAAAATAAGTATAATTATTTTTACCTGTCAGTAAAATCATGCCTGAATCGAAGGAATCTGCAGACACACACAAAATTACGAGAGGGAAAGACATTTTTTCGTGGGCATACACAAAGGAATTCCTTTGTTTAATATTTTTTGAAAAAAAAAGGAAAAACATATTTTTGGTGTTTATTTGTTTTTTATTACAAATTAATAAATGCGTTTATTTGTTGAATGATTTATATTGTTTAGATATTAATGTTGATAAACATTTATTTGATAGATTAGAACTTTAATGGTTGCAATTTACTAATTATATTTCTTTGAAAAAAATCGAAGGAAAAATAGTTAAAATTTGGAATAGTAATTTTCAGGCCCTGTAGGGCCGGGCCTGGTACTATCGGGCCGGGCTTTGAAAAACAGATGTTTTCCTTACTCCAGGCCCTGTAGGGCTAGGCCCTGTCGAGTCGGGCCGGCCCTGATTCCCAGCTCTAGCCTCACCTTTATTAAAAACAGATTGTCATTTGGTTAGGGTGTGCATGGGAATCATTCTGTTCCCTAGCACTGATTCTGAGATGAAACGGTTTTTTTTTTTTCCTTCTGATTTTGTTCCTGGGAAAAGTTCTGAGAATCAGAATTACGTTTGTTAACTCATTTTATTTTTTATTCTGAGAATCAGAATTACGTTTGTTAACACATTTTATTTTTATTCCGAAAATTAGAATTACCTAATACAATACAAATCTATTTCTTTATTTTTTGTTTACAGATTTCATCAACTGTATAAAATAATATATTGTAATATATTGTAAAATATTAACAAATATAAAAACTATGTCTTATATTTAGAACCAAGATCAATTTTTCAAATATATCTTATATTAAGGACAGAAGAAGTATTATTTTTCCTTTCTTTGCCAACAAAAGACATTACATGTTTGAATCTAAAAGCCAATGCTTTTATATGTCAGTAAGCTCCCTACAAATCTTTTCAAGAACTCAAATTCCTGACCCCACCATTATACCTTTAAATGTGAGAAGATGGGATCTGACCAAAATTGGTGGTAACCTATCGCTTTGGCATTTCTCTTTTTGCCCACTTTTTCAATTCGCTCACTCTCCCCCACACGGGAATTCTTACGCGCAAAGTCGAGTGCGTTCTTAACTTCCGGTGTCTCGAGAATACTACGAAGAATCAAAGCTTCTTTCTTGTTCGGAATTTTCATCTACCTTATTGTGTCGATTTTACGCAAGGTTCGCGTATTCGGGTATTTTATCTTTTTATATTGTTACGGCATTTTAGTTCTCCCTCTTCCCCTTTTCCTTCTTTGGTGTGCCCCTGTATTCGGGTTTTACGGGTGGAGTGTTTGTGAGTTGAGCTATCGAACCCATAGGTCTTGTCCTTTTGAGTGTCTGTTCTTAGTTGTTTCCCCCTCCTTCTTACCCTTATGTTGGTTGTATAGGTTTGAGCTCTTGATGGATAGGGAAAACATTCTTCGTCTTCACATCAGCCTTTAGGTCCTAACGACGATGAGGTGCTTCGTGAGCGTTATCCCTTTTTAGTTATTGGGTGCTAGGGACCTCCTTAGCAGGAGGAGAAACGGTCTTTAGCCCTCCGTGGTCGGATCGGGTGCGCGAGCGCTGGGAGGCCCGACTGTGGTTCTGGACCCCGAGTCATTCGAACTGGCCTTATTAGGCCAGATTTTCATAGTTTATCGATATCGAGCCTCTTTTAGCCGAGCCGATAGCGCTACCAAACGCATCGTCCGTCCGAGTCGGGGTCATTACCAGCTGGCTATCACGGTCCCTGTTGGGATTGTGTTGCCGAGAGCTCTTCCCTTATTGCGAGTGGGCAAGGCCGTATGGCGAAGTCATCCTGGGCTCATGTCGGCATAATTCGTTAGGCGAGCTGTGCCGGACTTCAAGGGTCTTCCTTTCTCGATTTGTCGTCATCGGTATTACGCCTAGTTCGACTTTAGTTTTATTTCATTTTGTTGTAGGTAAATGGAGTCTACGTCTTCCCTCGTCTTTTAGCTTCGAACCGGAGGCGGACTCCGATAGTCCTTCACCGCCCACCGGAAACTCATGAATTCTTTCTCAGACTCCTTTAAGCATTTCAAAAACTCTTTCTTTAAAGTTGTTGCAATCCTTGGGGAAGTGCCCTGGTTTCTGAAAGCCGCTGAGGGTCCGGGCGTTGAATGGCGCTTCCCCCTTTATTGGTCCTCGAGCACCATCACTTCTCCTCTTCCACCTACCAATTCTCGTTAAAAGACCTCTCGAAGACGAGAGAGAGTATGCCGCTCGGTGGTGTCTTACGTTGCCGAACATGGTGTCAAAGAGCGGCCTTCTATATTAAGAAGGCCGGTGAGTCATCCGCTCGGCCTCCGGTATGGCTTTATTCTTTGTGAATTCGTTTTTACTTTGCCTTTTGTTATCTAACTAGCATCGACTTTAGATTTATGCTTACGTAACGAGTCAAGTTGCTATGAATCGAACCCAGATTATCTTGAGTATACCTTGCTTGGCTTGTTGGGAAGCCAGAGAGAAAGCTCCCGAGAAACGTCCAGTGCCGAGCCTTCTAAGAAGCGAGCTCCGCAGCTTCTATGGTCCCAAAGCCTTCTGCGTCGAAGAGGGCCAAGGTCGGGGATTCGACCGCTACCACTTCGGCTGCTCCCGAAGTGTTACCTTCTTCTCCTCCGTCATTGATAGCCGCGGCGGAGGTAGTGCCTTCTTCTACGCCAGTCTCTACTGCTGCCGGAACATCTCCACGTTCCGACCCATCTCCTCCATCTTTGGAAAAGGCGAAACGGGTTGTCGTCTCGATTACATTTCTCCTTTGCGCCCATCGGCTACCGTTCCTCGACCAAGTGGCTTCAAGCGGAGCCGGGCTGGAGTGGGGACGTTTCGAGGATCGGCATGGCCTTCTTTCCGCCACGTCGGCTTTTGTCTCCTCAACCTCTTTGAGACGAGGACCTTCATGAACTCCGAGAATGTGTCCGGTCATCTTGGCGGGGCTCTTGGATTATCTCGGGCTGGCCGCATCTCCATGGTTATTATGCTCGAGCTTGCGGAGTCCAGAACTCGAAGGAAAATTTAGAGTCGGGTGAGGAAAAAGTGAAGCAGTGGCGGAAGAGAAAGAGAAGGTTGAGGCTTTGAAAGGGAGGAGCTAAAGACGGAACTTAAAAGTTCCCAAGCTGTCACGGACAAAGCGGCGAGGATCTTACGTCGACCCGCGGCGCGCGCGAGCCCATGCCGGCTGAGGCGAGACCCGGGAATCCACAGGCGGAGGTTAATCATAAATTGGCCGATGCCAACTCTCGTCTGGTCGAAGCCGACGCTAATCGATGGGCGAAGTCCTCCCGCTCTATGTCTATGGATGCGGTCAAACGGCTTACGCAGCAACGTAGCGAGTTATGTACGCGGTTGCAGCAAGTCCGAGGCAACTGGCGGAGGAGAAGACCGCCCATGAGAAGGCGGTGGCGGCGGTAAGGAAAACCGCGTCGGATTGCTTCGAGATGGCCCTAGCCCAGATTGAGTACTTAAACCCGGGGTAAAGGCGAACGTGGTGGGTATGGATGTCGCTCCCGCTTCCAAGATGGTGTTCTTATTCCTCCGCCTTTATCTCTGAAGATAGGTCGGCCGGATGCCGAAGTGAGCGGCGGTGAGCAAGCCGCGAAGAGGTGCATCAGGGCGGACCTAATGGCGACGAGGCCGGCTGCGGGCGAGGGCCCCTTAGCTTTTGTTGTCTTTTTCTTTTTGCTTTCTTTGTTTTCGGCTTTTGATGCCGATGGTATATTGTACCTCAGAACTTTTAACTTTATGAATGAATATTCAATTAAATAGCTCGTTACGTACTTTTACCTTCATGCGTACGGTGCACATGGGATAGTTTTAGACCGGGCCGGGGTCTTTAAAGGATTAGAGTCCGCTTAGTACTCTTACGGTGTCGAAACCAGTGCATGAGTAGGGGTGTCTATATATACCGCGCTACGAGGTTCGGAGTCGTATTAGGGATTTTTAACCGGGGTAAGGGTGAACGGTCACATGCTCAGCCGTGGTCGTCGTCTGGACACACTTTGACCATGTGGATCTGATCAGGATCCGGTATGACTATTCACCTTCTTACTTAGGTGTCAATTTCGATGCATCAAAATATTTACCGAGTGTATAGACCTCGGTGTGCATGCGCTTATTTAACGAATCATTTTGACCCTCTTAAAATTGAACATTTGGTCAACAAACCATTTATTTATTCAAGAGATGATTAGCTTTATAAAGGCGACAATGAAAGGAAAGTTTGCGAGGGAAATGACTGAAACCAAAATAAGCTTGAAATAATAAATCAAAAACTTAACTCGGACAGTGGGTGTCCGTTGAGGCATCTGGTTTGTGGCCGGGCCCTAACTATAGTAGGCCCTTAATTTGTCGCCATTCCATGTCCTCTTGACGGATTTTCTTGTCGGTGTTTCGAGAACATACGCTCCTTTTTCCAACTTCTCCTTGACTCGTACGGTCCTTCCCAATTTGCGGCGAGCTTGCCGTCTGGCGTTCTTGTTACCGATGTCGGCCCTTCTTAGGACCAGGTCGCCCGGTCAAATGCCACAGGTTTGACCTTTCTATTGTGTTTCGCCGCCATCAGTTGCTTGGCTGCTATGTCTCGGCAATGGGCCGTGGTTCTGACTTCATCTACCAGCTCCATCTCGGTTGCCAACGCCCTTGAATTCGACGGTTCTCCTTCCTCCGGGGTTACGAGCCTTCTCCAAGATGGGCGACCAACTTCGCCGGGATCATGGCTTCGCATCCATATGTCATGCGGAAAGGCGTCTCTTGGGTAGGCTGATTGGATAGTTGTGCGAACTCCCATAAGACGTTATAAAGCTGTTCGACCCAACGAGTGCCGGCCTCTTGCATCTTTTCCGAAGTCCATCCGGGATTACCTTGTTTGCCGCTTACTTTGTCCGTTTGATTGTGGGTGTTCGGCGATGCAAAATGATGTGTGATGCCGAGGTCCACCATCATATCTGGAAGTTCTGTCCAGTGGCCGAGTGCCATTGTCTGTCACTATCTCGGCGGGATTCGAAGCGGGAGAAAATACTGTTGGATGAAGCTAGGACCCTAGCCGATGTGATGGTGGCGGCGGTTCGGCCTCAATCCACTTGGTAAAGTAGTCCACCGCCACGATTAGCCATCGAAGTTGTCAGGGGCGGTTTAAACGGTCAGAGTAGATCCATTCCCCATTTAAAGAAAGGCCATGGGGCGAGATATATTCCATGTCGATGGAGGGGACCAAATGATTTTGGCGTGTTTCGGCAACTATCACATGCCTTCACAAATTCGCTTGCGTCACTTTGCATGGTGGGCGGTAGTACCGGCCCTAAGTGCCTTTCTTGCTAATGCTTTTGCACCCATATGTTGCCGTTAATCCCTCCATGGGTCTCGGCGAGGACATATCTACTTTCGTGAGTGCCCGGGCACCTTAACATCGGTGTATGCAAGCCTTTTCGGTAAAGGCGATCGTCTATCATTGTGTATACCGCGGCTTCCGTATCGGTTTTGAGCATTCGCCGTTCCAAGGGAATAATTCCCTCTCAATGTAGTCCTCGGCGGCTTCCTCCAATCGGTGGCATCGGATATGACCATTACGCAGTCGGCTCTTCCACCTTTTGTTGTATGACGGTTACGTGGTTGGTCGTCCCTTTAGTGCTAGCCGAGTTTGGAGAGTATGTCTGCTCGGACATTTTCCCCTCTTGGTATATGGGTAACCTTTACTTCTTCGAACTCATTGGGTGGTTCGAACCGTTATCTTGTGAGCTTGGAAGTACGGGCGCGATCTGCGTGCCGTCATTATTATGGCGAAAGCCAATTTCTCCAACTTCGATATCTTAGCTCAGAGCTTTGTAAAGCTTTGCGACGAAGTATATTGGTTCTTGGCCATTCTTTCCTTCGCGAACCAGGCAGAGCTCCTTGCTTCTTTCCCAGCGATAAGTAGAGGAAGAGGGTTTCGATAAGGCGGCGGAGTGGCCAAACATTGCTTAATCTTTGAGAATGCGGCGTCACGCTCAGGGGTCCAATTTCTGTCGTGTCCTTTTTAAGTAATTTGAAGAAAGGCAAGGCGCTTCTGCCGATTTGGCGCGAAATGCGGTTACGCGACCAAACGGCTGTCAAGCGCTTGGACCTCCTTCTTGTTCTGGGGGCTGCATGTCTAATACGGCCTTACACTTATCGGGGTTCGCCTCGATTCCTCGGTGGTAAGCAAGAAACCGAGGAATTTTCTGCCGGTACTCGAACGCACATTTGCGGGGTTCGGTAGAATCTGATGCGCCCTTAACTTGCTAAATGTTTGCTCAAGATCTCGGATGTGGTCATTGGGATCACATGATTTGACAATCATGTCGTCGATATAGACCTCGATGTTATGGCCTATCGGTTCTCGAAAACCTTATTCATCATCCTCGGTAGGTTGCCCGGCATTTTCAAGCGAACGGCATGACGTTGTAGCGGTAATTTCCCTTCTCCGTTATGAAGGAAGTGGCTTCTTGGTCATCGGGGTGCATGGCGATCTGGTTGTAACCGAATACGCGTCCATGAACGACGAAGTTGATAGCCGGATGAGTTATCTACGAGCCGATCAATGTTCGGCATTGGATAGGCGTCTTTAGGGCATGCTTTGTTCGGTCGGTATAGTCGGTGCATACTCTCCATTTGCCATTTGGCTTTGAAACCATCACCACGTTGGAAAGCCACGTGGTATATTGTATCTCCACGACGAAACCGGCCTCCAATAGTTCGTCCACGTGTTGGTTCGGCGCTACACGCCTATCTGGGGCCCTCGCTCTTTTCTTACGGGCTACGGGGTTGACCCGGCCGTATGGCCAATTTATGACAGCAGAAATTGGGGTCTATGCCCGTACGTCGGCGCGCTCCATGCAAAAACGTCTCGATTGTTGGCCAAAAACTCTTCTATCCTCAATCGCGGGTCGGGGTCAAGGCCCCGCCTACTTTCGTACTATGGTTTGGATTGATTCCAAGTACGAAATCTTCTACCTCTCCTTACAGTTACGCCGAGGTGTCCCCTTTTCTTCTCGTAGGTCTAATTCGATCATATTGATCGGTTCTTGGATCTTTTTGTGCTCTGGATCCGTTGTTCGGATCTTGCTTTTACGTTGATTGTCTCGTTGTAACACTTTGCTGGACTCTTTCGATCACCCTTGATGGTAACGACTTGGTTGCTATTGCCTATCATTTTTATCTTCGATGCTTAGTAGACACCGGCATGTCCCAATTGTGGATCGTTGGTCTTCCCGGGATGATGTTGTAAGGGGAGGGAAATCGGCCACAATAAATCTTACTCGCTCGGATTTGAAACCTTCCTTCGTTCCAAGGGTGAGTCGGAGGTCCATATATCCCTTTGGAGGGATAATTCGCCATTAAATCCTACGAGAGTGGTTTGGCATGGCTTCAGTCCTCTGGTCAAGATTCATTCTCTTGAAGGCATCCCATATGATGATGTCTGCCGAGCTCCCGAGTCTATAAATATCCTCTTGACTCGGCGGTTGACCGGGGTTCCGGTGATTACGAGGCCGTCTTGATGGCCGGGAGTACGTCGGCCAAGTCCTCTTTTGTGAACATGGCCGAGGTCGTTCAATTTTGTCGGTCATGTGTGATTCTTCTTTAAACTTTGGTCGGTCCCGTATTGAAAGAACTTCCCTTAGATATTTTCTCCGTTGGCTCGGCGTATCTCCTCCTCCTCCGAAGGCTCCGCTAATAACGTTGCAATCGAACTCCGTGTCGGGAAATCCATTGTCTTCGGATGCCGGCTTCTTCCTCTTGCCCTCTCTTCTATTCTCGGGGTCCGGATTGTTTGATCGGTCATTACGCTTTCGCTTTTCTTTTGTGCGTCCCTGTGTTTTTATTACGTATTAACGCAATTTTCCTTCTCGAACGAATTTCTCGATGGCTTCGCGAAGTTCATAGCATTGATCCGTGGTATGCCCTTTACAATCGTGAAAAGAACAATAACGGGACTGGTCCGTGTTGGACCGTTTCTGAGGGATGAGGTTTTCGACCTTCCG